>CM077260.1:20746164-20966164 GCA_039654775.1 Spinibarbus caldwelli
TTCCTAAATCTCAAATAGACAGATACACACAAGGAGATATGTTGAGCTGAATATAAGGTATGTTTGGTTCCTCTGCTCTCCTCAGGGGATTCATATCTAGGGTGAGATTGCGGGCAAATGGGACAGGAAGGAATTTTTCCCACATCCATGAAATGGGCCTGGAATGACACGGCCAAAAGCCTCCTCTCCTTTCCCACCCTCTTTCATTATGGTTTCATAAAATGCTGAAATAAGGAATTAGACCATGGGAAACTTTGTCTTTTAGGTCACATTTTTTGAAAGAGAGAAGAAATTAAACAGCCATGTTATGCAAGCGGTCTAAGACTGTAGATAAGGGATGCTAGAGGGAGTGAATATATATATATATGTGTGTGTGTGTGTGTGTGTGTGTTCAGTCAGTGCTTAAAGAGCAGCTCTGTACACAACACTCTCAGCTACTTCTGCCTGGAAGGAAAAGCAAAAGATTGGAACATCAGGTTGAATTTGAAGCTGTCTGTATTAGGTGAGTTAGACTTGTGTGTGTTGATAATTGAGCGTTGAATTGGCTCTGTGTTTGAACTTGTTTTCAAGTCAGTAAAGATTTGTGTCCTGCTCTTTCAACCAAGCAACATTAAATTTAATGAGCTAACATGTCTTTTCGTCTTGTTTCGGGGAGGGAAATATTGCAAGGCTCAACTCAAGGGCTTTTATTTTTAAATAGCCAACAGATTTTAGTGTATGTCGCAGTTAGTCAGAAGTAGGTGGTATTTGGAGGAAAGACATTCTTACAGAGCAGTTGATTGGACGGTTTTCTGAGAACAAGATGAGTCATCAATATTTTTGGGCTGTTTTCTCAGAAGAGAAAAAAAGGGAAATTTTAAATTCACATATCAACTAAAATAAAGGATTTTAATAAATGATATCAGTAACAACTTAACTTTAAGCCTTTATGTATAGTACATTATAAAAGTAGTTTTAATGTATTAATTATGCCTTGTAATGCACCTTATAATGCATTGTACAATCCCATGAATAATTGTAACCAGTTAATACATTATAATTGTTACACTACACATTTTAAATTCGGTTATAATTATTTACGACAAGTTCAAATGTATTACAATGCACATTATGAATAATTATAATATAATACCCCTTTATAATGCATTATACATAAAGGCTTTAAGTAAAGTGTTACCATGATATCAAACACACAGATGCTCTCAGAGCAGTTAAACATGGACATAAAACTCCAATTTGATACACTTTTTTTAATGCAAACACTTTGGAGCACTTAAATATTCATCCTTGAAGTTCAGTTATAGTATTAATACAGCTTTCTTGCATTAAAAACCGTCATAGCTATACCTTTAAGACTTCTTTATGTAAATGACTTCAGTTATGCCTAGCCTGGAAATTGTGTAAGGTTTAAGGTCATTGCACACTGCCTCTGAAAGTTTCGTCCGTCATAAAAAAAAAAAAAAAATCTGATCAGGTTCGATTTTCTGCATTTTCGCATCCGTAGCATGCATTTTGATAGAAAAGAATGAGGAATACGAAAAAATGGAAAAACGCACGTGAAAATTTCGAACTCAATGTACAATGACCTTAACTCTTAACCAGGGTTAAGTTGATGAAAAGCAAATAATTAATTAAATGATAAAAATGTAAAATTAATAAATTTGAAATTAAAACGATCAAAATAAAACGCTTCCTAAAACAGTTAAAATATTTTATTTTTTAAGTGCATGTCATGTGACCATTAGCCGACATCAGACAGAAATGTGCAAATATGTTGTTAAAGGAATTGTTAACCCAAAAATTAAAATTTTGTCATTATTTACAAAGCAACATGTGGTTTCAAACCCATAAGACTTTGGTTATTCTTCAAAACACAAATTAATCATATGGATTAATATTTATGACTTTTGGGATCTTCTAAGTTGTGGTTACCTGGTGTTTCAGTAGGGAGACAGAAACCTCTCAGGTTTCATTTAAAATATCTCAAATTGTTTCCAAGATTAACCAAAGTCTTATGGTTCTGGAACGACTTGAAGGTGAGTAAATGATGACAGAATATTAATTTTTGAGTGGACTATCCCTTTAAATTATCGAAAATATTAACTTAAAATCTCAGGGTATACTTCAAATACTATTTTAGGTCAAAGGGGATTGGCTGACAAATAAGTTTGGGCATCTCTGTTCTTAATTTTGGATTTAACCAATGAAAACAAGCATCTGTCAATCTGTCTTTGTGTCAGTGACCCTTGTCTGGATGCTCAGCGGCGGAGGCACTCATCTGGAGGAATATCCACCACCCTAGAGATGCTTCCCGGGCTGGAGGGGGTGGAGCTGGGCATGTACGGCAGGGTAAGAGCTTGTCATTCTATCACTGCACCTGTCAATCAGTCAGTCAGGAAATGTCACAGGGCATTGTGCTCAGCGTACCACTGGACCTGCTCAGGAATGACAGCTTTATATCTCTTCATTTGATGCACCAGGCTGACAGACAGCTTATGATCTTATTTGTTGTGCAGACGGTGTCGTACGCTCAGTTCCTGTACCCAACTAACGCTCTGGACTGCCACAAACCCACAGTGGATCTCGCTCTACCCGTGCCGTATTCCAGAAACAACATCCCTTGCAGTTATCCTCCCTCTCGCCTTAACAGCACCGTCGGCCTGAACCTGGGTATGTCTTACACAATAGCACACGTAGACTTGTGAGGACCTCCTATAGCCATATATTGTTCTCAAATAAACTGAATATCTGACTAACTAGACCTACTCTGTACATACACTTTCTTGGTCTTATTTGGTATTACTTGACCAATTTAGATATGTTTTTACTTTTTAATAGTGAAGATATATACAGTACCTTTCAAAAGTTTTTTTGGTACCAGAAATGGAACCAAAGATTTCTGTTTCAAATAATTGTTGTTCATTTCCTTCTATTCATAAAAGAAGCAGCACAACTGTTTTTAACATTGATAATAATAAGAAATATTTCTTGAGCAACAAATCAGCATATTAGACTGATTTCTGAAGGATCATGTGACATTGAAGACTGGGGTAATGATAATGAAAATTCAGCTTTGCATCACAGGAAGAAATTACATTTGAAAATATATTACAATGGAAAAAAGTTATTTTAAATTGCAATAACTCACAATATTACTGTTTTTACTGTAATTTTGATCAAATAAATGCAGCCTGGGTGAGAATAAGAGACTTCTTGAGACAAGAACTGAAAAGTTAATTTTTGGCCAAAATGCCAAAACTGATATTTAAGTTTTGATTTAGTGGAAAAAAACAAAACCGAAATTTAAGTTTTGGCAATTGAATTTTACATTTATATGTAAATGTTTCTTTTTGGTCATGGTGTACGGTGTCCACTAGATCTTGGTATTGACACAGATTTTGTGATTCAATTTGATTCCAATTCGCATTCACTATTGATTCGATTCTAATTTCGATTTAATTCAATTTGATATCAGTTCATTTGGATATATATCAGGTACAGTACTTGTCATTTTTTTCTTAAGCAAAAAAAAAAATCTCTCAACTGAAGCTTTAAACTATACAGAGAATCCTGTTAGTCCAAATGTCCAAGTCCAAAATTAACAGGTCCAAAACATTAAATTCAGTTCCTGTTTCAATTGCAATTTAAATTGCACACAATGCAGTTTTTATATCAACTTTTGAATTATATGCTTATGCTTACACTTGTTGAAACGTAATCATTTACATCATATTTGTAATAAATTTGTCAGGATTTGAAATCTCAGAATTTATTTAATATCAGAAGTAACAAAGCACAAAGTTTAATGTGAATGTTGGATGGCATGTGCGCTATAATAATAATTAAAAAAAATTATATATATATAAATTTATTTATATATATATATATATATATATATATATATATATATATATATATATATATATATATATATATATATATATATATATATATTTTTTTTTATATATATATTTTGATGCGGTGCAGTTGTCCTCTCCCCTTAGCAGAAAAACACCCCAAAGCATAATGTTTCCACCTCCATGTTTGACGGAGGGGATGGTGTTCTTGGGGTCATAGGCAGCATTCCTCCTCCTCCAAACACGGCGAGTTGAGTTGATGCCAGAGAGTTCGATTTTGGTCTCATCTGACCACAACACTTTCACCCAGTTCTCCTCTGAATCATTTAGATGTTCATTGGCAAACTTCAGATGGGCTGTACATGTGCTTTCTTGAGCAGGGGGACCTTGCGGGCGCTGCAGGATTTCAGTCCTTCACGGCGTAGTGTGATACCAATTGTTTTCTTGGTGACAATGGTCCCAGCTGCCTGGAGATCATTGACAAGATCCTCCCATGTAGTTCTGGGCTGATTCTTCACCGTTCTCATGATCACTGAAACTCCACGAGTTGAGATCTTGCATGGAGCCCCAGTCCAAGGGAGATTGACAGTTATTTTGTGTTTCTTCCATTTGCGAATAATCGCACCAACTGTTGTCACCTTCTCACCACGCTGCTTGGCGATGGTCTTGTAGCCCATTCCAGCCTTGTGTAGGTCTACAGTCTTGTCCCTGACATCCTTGGACAGCTCTTTGGTCTTGGCCATGGTGGAGAGTTTGGAATCTGATTGATTGATTGCTTCTGTGGACAGGTGTCTTTTATACAGGTAACAAGCTGAGATAGGAGCACTCCCTTTAAGAGAGTGCTCCTAATCTCAGCTCCTTACCTGTATAAAGGACACCTGGGAGCCAGAAATCTTGCTGATTGATAGGGGATCAAATAATTATTTGACTCATTAAAATGCAAATCAATTTATAACTTTTTTTGAAATGCGTTTTTTTTTTTGTTGTTGTTGTTGTTGTTATTTTGTCTCTCACTGTTCAAATAAACCTACCGTTAAAATTATAGACTGATCATTACTTTGTCAGTAGGCAAACGTACAAAATCAACAGGGGATCAAAAAATTTTTCCCCACTGTGTGTGTGTGTGTGTGTGTGTGTGTGTGTGTTGGGAGGCCTAAAAGGGTTTTAATGCTAATTCTGGACTGTGGATACACTAAAATTCTTTCATTCATGTCTTAATGGTGAAATTAAATCACACAAGCGTGCAACACATACACTCAGAAAACAAACACACACTCATACAAAAAGTGTGTAGTAACTGATGGGAGCTTAATAAAGGTTTTAATGCTGTGTTATTCACAGAGTGGGTAGGGACATTTCAATCAACTTGGTAGACATGGTTATTATCACAGTATTTCAGGTACAGATGTGTGTGTGTGTATGTGTCATAATTACTAACGCTGCTATTCCTGTATTCTAATACTTAGTGAGTGTGTGAGTCATCAACTCAGCTCTCTGTATTCTTGTACCTTATTTAGCAAGCCTGCATTAGCAACACTTGTGTCAACCAAGTGTGTCGCTGATTGTACGTACTGAGTACTAATTGCAATTTTTTTTTGTGTGTGTGTGTGTTGTCTTAAAGGAAACGTTCAGCCAAAAATAAAAGTTCTGTCATCATTTACTCACCATGACGGGTGACAAACGTCCCATTTTTGGGTGAACTACCCCTTTAATATAGCTATGCGTAGTCCGTGCAGGAAGATACTGTCACTGTCATCTCAAAAACACGCTTAAACAGGCCACATTCGATTGTTATCTGTGGTTTGATTGGCTCATTTGACACCCATGTCCTTGTATGTGTTTTTTATTTTTATTTTTTTTTCAGGCCTTGAAGACATTGACTATGACCCTAATATGCTCAGTGACCCACGGTGGCCATGTGGAAAACACAAAAGAGTGCTCATCTTTGCTTCATACATGGTGAGAGATGCAGTGTGTGTGTGTGTGTGTATATATATATATATAGATATATAGATATATAGATATAGATATAGATAGATAGATAGATAGATAGATAGATATATATATATATATAGATATATATATATATATATGTATATATATATATATATATATGTATGTATATATATATATATATATATATATATATATATATGTATGTATATATATATATATATATATATATATATATATATATATATATATATATATATATATATATATGTATATATATATATATGTATATATATATATGTATATATGTGTGTGTGTGTGTGTTTCGGGATGTTTAATTCAGCCCAGTTTGCTCTTGTTTCTTGTTTTTAGACATTAATTTACCCATCAGACACATGTAGGGATGAATGGCTATCTGTGTGATTAAACCTCTGTGCTGAAAGCAGGGTGGTCTGACCTACAGACACGGATAAACACAAATTATCCAGCTGACATTATTACTGACCACTGGATAATACTGCTTATACACATGTACACTGTAAAAAGTTTTTATTGCTGTATATCTTACTGATGTAAATTATCAGTATTTATTGTCACTCTCTTTCTCTCTCTCTCTCTCTCTCTTACAGACAACAGTAATAGAGTACGTCAAACCATCAGATCTGAAGAAGGACATGAATGAGACCTTTAAGGAAAAATTCCCCCACGTCAAACTCACATTGAGCAAAATCAGAAGGTACACACACATTTTAAATGTTTACTTCAGTAACTGTTTAAATACACAGGAATATTCTTATGTTAATCAGAATATGGTATTATTTTTATTATGTATGCAGTAACCAGATTAAACCAAAATTTTTCAAAAGAGGGCTTAAACCCTAATGAAAACGAACTGAATAAAGTAAAAAGTTACATTTTAAAGGGATAGTTCACCCAAAAATGAAAATTACTCACTCTCATGTTGTTCCAAACCTGTAAAACCTTCGTTCATCTTCGGAACACAAATTAAGATATTTTTGATGAAATCCAAGAGCTTTCTGACCCTCCACAGAGAGCAAGGGTACTACCATGTTCAAGGCCCAGAAAGGTAGTAAGGACATCATTAAAATAGTCCATGTGACATCAGTGGTTCAACTGTAATTTACGAAGCTGTGAGAATACTTTTTATACGCAAAGAAAACAAAAATAACGACTTCATTCAACAATTTCTTAATTTGTGTTCCGAAGATGAATGAAGATCTTATAGGTTTGGAACAACATGAAAGTGAGTAATTTTCATTTTTGGGTGAACTAAACCTTTAAAAGTTCAAACGTGCTTTAAGTTACATTTGTGGATAAATATATTCTTTTGTCATCTGTTCTCTTTATGTTTCCCAACATCTCTGTCATTGCCTCTCTTCATCAGTTTGAAGAGAGAAATCTGTTCAGTAGGAGAGGAGTCTTCCTTGCAGCCGGTCACCATAGCCATGGCATTTGTGTACTTTGAGAAGCTGGTCCTACAGGGGCGTCTCAACAAGCAGAACAGGAAGCTGGTGGCGGCCGCGTGCCTCCTACTCGCCGCCAAGATCAGCAGCGACCTGAAGAAACAAGAGGTCAAACAACTGATTGACGTGAGTGATGCTCCGACACGCACTTTCCAGTCAACACACATACACTACAGTTCAAAAGTTTGGAGTTGGAAAGATTAGTCTCTTATGTGCACCAAGGCTGCATTTATTTAATGAAAAATACAGTAAAAGCAGTAATATTGTGAAATATTTTTACAATTTAAAATAACTGTTTTGTAGTTGAATGTATTACTCCAGTCTTCAGTGTCACATGATCCTTCAGAAATCATTCTAATATGCTGATTTGATAATCAAGAAACATTTCTGATTATCAATGCTGAAAACAGTTGTGCTGCTTTAGTATTTTTGTGGAAAATGTGATTTAAAAAAAACTGGATTCTTTAATGAATAGAAGATTCAAAAGGACAACATCTATCTATCTATCTATCTATCTATCTATCTATCTATCTATCTATATCTAATGTATATCTATGTTTTTTTTTTTTTGTTTTTTTTTCTGCCCAAAGAAACTGGAGGAGAGGTTCCGGATTAGCCGTCGAGAGCTGATTGCTTTCGAGTTCACTATCTTGGTGGCTCTGGAAATGGCACTTTACCTACCGGAGAGTAAAGTCATGCCCCACTACCACAGACTGGTGCAGCAGACCTGACGTGGGTAGAGCGGAGGGCTCAGGACCGTCGTGAATATGCAGATGAGATGCGTAAAGCAGTGGAAAGTATGGGACTCTGCGTTCCCTCCATTGCAGTTTGAGGTATCAGAGCGAATACACATCAACACGAAGCTCTAAGGAAGAACTGACGTTCCAAATGATGCTTTATATAGCAATCTGGCCAGCGGCTTTTCTTTTCATGGCTGTCTGTTTTTGTGACCACCATGGGAATACTGCTGAGGAAAATAGCACGGATCTTCTTTTATTAAAAACAGAAGATTTAAACACTCAAACGACAAGGGAAGAGTTTAACTCCTGCTACTTCACTTGTGTAAAATGTACAAGTGTGCATGCATGTTTTTAACATTCCGTATCTATTTACCAAAAATAACTTTTTTTTTTTTTTTTTAATTTAGACCTCTCCTTTTGTATGGAACAACCTACCATTCACTGTAACACTAAAGCACTTTAAAAAAAAAAAAAAAAAATATATATATATATATATATATATATATATATATATATATATATATATACATGTAAACATTATGCAATAATAATAATAATATAGTCATTAGTACAGATTATGAAATGTATATATGCACTTACTTTAGTAGCGTACTCAGAAAGTGTTACTGAGTGACTGACCAAATCTACCTTAGTATTCAGACCTTATATGTTCATTGTCATTGATAAAGCTTGATTTTTACTGTGAAGAGTGCTCTATATTAGAGCTGATTTCAAGAAAAGCACATTTTTAGTGCTGCTGTGGTGTTCTTACTTTTTTTTTTTTTATAGAATTAAAAAAAAAAATCCTCCAGAAGAAAGTCATGATGTAAACGCGTAAAAGATGACAGGTTTTTTTTATTTTTAGGTGAATTATTCTTATAAGACATCATCATGGTATTAATACACGTGGTATTAATGTATGTACACACTTCCATGCAAAAGTTTTTATTTTTTGTTTTGTTTTTTCAAAGGAATTTCAACTGTTATTCAACAAGATTGCATTAAATTGATTAAAAGTGACAAAAATCATTTGTAAGATTATTAATGTCTTTATTATTTTAAATAAATGCTGCTCTTTTGAGCGTTCTCTCATAATAGAATCCTGAATAAAATGTACAACGGTTTCCACAAAAATAATAATAATAATAATAATAATAAATATAGCTGCAAGCAGCGATTACCGGGGTTCGAGCCTTGAGGTCTTAAGGTGGTGTAATTTTACAGTCTAGGCCAACCTGGATGTATAGCTGACAGTTAAACACATTGAAAATGGACAATAGACTCAGACACAGACACAGACACACACACACACAGAAATGAAATGGTTAAACTATCATATGAATAATCAATAAGAATTCTTACACAAACTCACACACACACAGACATACATGCACTCAAATTTTCTTGCAGATATAGATATTTGAAATAAATGATAGGTGACAAAATACTTATTGCAAGTATTCTGTTTTTAAGAGTTTATATGTTATTTTCAGATTTCACTGTAATCATAATCTGGCATAATTGTAAAAACTGATATGTCTGTATGAACTAAATGATAAACTTTGATTTAATGTGATTTTAATCGTTATAACAGTACTGTTCATAAGACATTATAAAATCACTGTTTTATTTAGCTGAATGAGCCCATTAGTGGTCTTCGACTGCCATCTAGTGGCAATAAATTGCAATTTCTCATACAACACTCTGTTTTAAACCTTTATGAGTATTATAGTGTTATTTATTGCCCGATCTCTCTTAAATTGTGCATGCTTGTTTATGTCAGGAGCCTGTCCTCACTGTGTTGTCTGTCTTGTCTTTGTTTCATGTCTCTGTTTGTTTTCTGTTTGAGCACATGGCTCTGTCTTTGTTGTTGTCAGCCATGTGCTCCTCCTGTCCTGCCTCCTTGTTATTTGTTGCCACGCCCCCTTGTGTAGTCCTCGTTTGTCTGAGTTCTGTCACCTGTCTCTCTCGTTCTCTCTTGTTTGACTGAGTGTTGTCACCTGTTCCTCATGTTCTCCTGTCGCTTTATATTGTTCTCTTTTTCCTTCTTGTTTTATGTTTGTCCAAATGCAACCCAGAGAGCAAAATTTGTCTGGGCCACAACCTTGCTTCACTTCTGGTCCTATTCTTGCTGGGTCCCCTGCCCAAAACTGGCCCACACACTGAAAACCGACTCAAGCAATTTCCTCTGGCCCAAATGCGGCCCACGCCCTGTAAAATGACTCTTATTTATTGATGTGCCCCAGATCTGGCCCGCATACTGTAGAGTGACTTCTGTTTCTGTCATTTTATGTGGTCCATGTCTGGCTGAGACTCGGCTTGGTCCCCAGGCCAAATGTGGCCCAGAAACTGCTAAATGTAATTCAGCAGTGAAACACAAATGCAACCATTTAAAAACATTAAAAAGGCTTTAATTATAAAATTACCAAATACTTTAAAATAAATATATATTAACAATGAACGAATGCACTACAGTAAAAACATTAATACACTTTTTAAACCACAAAGTAACAAGTAAATTATATTTACTGTATATTATATATATAAAACGTTGTGTGTCATAATTCAGTTCAGTTTTTATCAAATGGCTCAATGCAGTGAAGTCAATAATATTGCTGAATATTAGCAGTCGTCAACTAAGCAAGAGAAAAGGCAACAGTGACGAGGAACCCAAACTCAAACATGATCAGGCTCAGTCAGGAAACCAGTTCTCCTTTGACCAAACGAATGAACGTGGTGTGATTATTGCTGAGACTGAGCCGACAGTGCCACATTTCAGCCAGAATAAGCCCGAGTGTGCTTGCTATCTGGGAAATGTTCAACATTTTTTTTTTTGATAATTATTGACGTAGAGAGTCTAGAGAATAGTACGGCACTATTCTCATAGACACACACACACACACACACACACACACAGAAATGAAATGGTGTGTGTGTGTAAGCATGCTTACTGATTATTAATATGATAGTTTAACCACACACAGACACGCACATACATGCACACACATTTTGTTGCAGATATAGATATTTGAAATAATTGATAGGTGACTCAAAACTTATTGCAAGTCTTCTCTTTTTAAGAGTTCGCATGTAATTTTCAGGTTTCTTTGAACTCATAATCTGGCAAAATTGTTATAAGTGATATCTGTATGAATAAAATGGTAAACTTGAATTAAATGTGATTTTAAATGTTATAACAGTGATTTTACAATAACTTCATAAGAAAACCTATTACTGTTTAGTGTTTAATAAGCCTATTAGTGGTCTTCCGCTGCCATCTAGTGGTTAGAAATTGCAATTTCTAATACAACACTGTATTTTTTAAAGTTTATGACTGTTTTAGTGTTATTTATTGCCCAGTCTCTCTTAAATTTTGCATGCTTCTTTAAAATAAAATTATGCACCATTTTACCCAGTTGTGACAGAAGATGTGGGGTTTCTTTTAGCATTTACAGGCCTTTGGGTAGCCTATGTAAAGAACATATTATAAAATGACAGTTTTATAGTTGTTCAATTGCATATTTTCAAAGTTTTTTGATAATTATTGATCAAGAGAGTCTACAGAATAGTACTGCACTGATTTCATTGATTTTGATTATAAAAGTCATGTCTAGTTCACTAGTTCTCGTAGGTTTTTAAAAATAATCTTAAATATTTAATGAACAGTTTGATTGACAGCATTGGTCCCAGAGGCAAACTTGTTCAGAATGAGGAGATTTATCATATGATATGAAGATCTAGTGTTTGTGTGAATATATGAACATGTTCTACAATTTGAGGTCATTTTATGTACAAATATTGTGTTTTTGAAGACTTTTTTAACTGTTATAGCGCCACCTATTGTCCGATCTGCATGAATCTTCGCATGCTTGTTAAGAGTCATATGCCCCATGTTTTCACCAACTTTTGTAAAGTTTCAAGTTTTTGTTTAGGTTTTATAGGCTTTTGCGTATGTGTGACCATGCCCCCTTTTTAAATGAGCCTATTATAGCTAACCAAAAGACAAAATTCAACTTTATTTTGATAATTATTGATCTAGAGAGTCCAGAGATTATTACTGCAGTGGTTTGATCGAGATTGAGCAAAAAACCAGAGACTAGTTCGCAAAAGTAGGTTTTAAACATATTTCCGAATAATTAATGAACGATTTGATTGACAGCAATGGTTCTTGAGGCAAACTTGTTCATTATCAGGAGATCTATCAAATGATATGCATATTGTGTGGATGTGTGAAACACCACGTGATTACAGAGGGCATAAATCTCGTTAGCGCCAACTAGTGGCCGATTTCTTTCAAAATTCTTACAGACCTTTAGGGCCATGAGTCGAACATGCCCACCGAGTTTCGTTCCGATCGACTTCCGTTAACCTTGTCTAATAAGTGCTCAAATTTCATTGGCCTATGGCGGCCATGTTTTTTGAGATACGCCAATATCCTCAAGAAGCCTTATGGGACATTGGACAAAGACACTGCATTCCAATTTTCAAGTCGATCGGATTAACGATTGGATAGTTATAGCTGTTTTTATGTTTTTTCAATCTTATACCGCCATCAAGTGGTAGAGCTGCGCAATTTTTTTTTATTTGACCATTGTTTGTTCTTATACATATGTGTACCGAGTTTGGCAAAGATATGTCATTTCGTTCACGAGTTATAGCCTGTTTCGTAAAATTGATCCGCGACTTTTAAATGTTTTGGGGCCCCTTTGCGAAAGTCAGTTGAAATTTAAACACTTTTTTTTTAAAATGATTGTTTTCCAATGTCCAGAGAACATTTCTGCAGTTGTTTGGTTCCGATCGGGTGAAAAACTTAGAACTAGTTCGCAAAACTTGGTTTTGAACTTTAATGAGAATATTTAAATAATACTTCCATTGACAGCAGTGATCCAAGAGGCAAAGTTGTTCGAAATGAGGAGATCTATCATATGATATGAAGAACTAGTGGATGTGTGAATATATGAACATTTTTTTTTACAATTTACTTTCATGTACTACTGAAATATTGTGTTTTGAAGGCTTTTTTTACTGTTATAGCGCCACCTATTGTCCGAACTCCATGAAACTTCTTATGCTTGTTAAGAGTGATGAGGCAGATGTTTTCACCAACTTTTGTAAAGTTTCGAGTTTTTGTTTAGGATTTATAGGCTTTTGAGTATACGTGGCCACGCCCCTTTTCTTAAAGGAGCCAATTATAGGTAACCAAAGGACAAAATTCAACATTTTTTTGATAATTATTGATCTAGACTGTCCAGAGATTATTACTGCAGTGGTTTGATCCAGATTGAGCAAAAAACGAGAGACTAGTTCGCAAAAGTAGGTTTTAAACATATTTCCAAATAATTAAAGAACAATTTGATTGACAGCAATGGTTCTTGAGGCAAAGTTGTGTATTATGAGGAGATCTATCCAATGATATGCATATTGTGTGGATGTTTAAAAAATCGTGCAATATTCAATCATTTATACACTAAAAAACAAAATTTCGCCCCCCGGTGGCCGATTTCTTTGAAAATTCTTACAGACCTTTAGGGCCATGAGTCGAACATGCCCACCGAGTTTCGTTCCGATCGACCTCCGTTAACCATGCCAAATAAGTGACTAAAGTTTTTGGCCAATGGCGGCCATGTTTTTTGAGATACGCCAATGTCCTCATAGACGATCCTGCCCCTGTGGACCAAGCAGCTGCATACCAATTTTCAAGTTGATCGGACCAACGGTTGCATAGTTATAGCTGTTTTTATGTTTTTTCCACATTATAGCGCCCCCAAGTGGCAGAGATGCGCGGTTTTTTTTATTTGGCCAAAGATTGAGCTCGTACACATGTACCCCGAGTTTGGTGAAGATAGGTCATTCCGTTCCAGAGTTATACTTCATTAAGCATTTTGGCTAATGTTAGCATAGACGCTAATTTGAATACTGTTTCGCGTGAAAATCAAAATTTCAACTTTTTTTTGATAATTATTGATATTCAGTGTCCCTAGAAGATTTCTGAAGTGGTTTGGTTCCGATCGGACGAAAAACCTAGGACTAGTTCGTAAAAGTAGGTTTGGGATATAGGTCAATTTTGCGGAAAAACGGTGCTTTGTAGAGAAAATCTGTCGTAATACACTTTTTTTTGTATTGAACCAAGGATCGCAACGGTGAAAAAATTTTGAGTCTACGACAAAAAATGTACAAGTTAGGGCCAAAAACGTCTGAAATTTTTGTTTTTTGCGCTGTACCGCCCCCGTTTGGCCAATTGGGCTGAGACTTTGATACGTTCTTCACAGACTGAGCTCTACGATCTGGCCAAGTTTCAAGTCTCTAGGCCTTACGGTTTGGGCTGCTCGATCAGTTTTACGGCAGAATAATAATAATAATAATAAAAATCTTAACAAATACAATAGGGTTTCTAGCACTGCGTGCTCGAACCCCTAATAATTTAACTGTGATGATGATAAGAAATGTTTGTTGAGCATATTAGAATGATTTCTGCAGGACAACATGATACTGAAGATTGGAGTAATGATGACTGCTGAAAATTCAGCTTTGCATCACAGAAATAAATTACATTTTAAAACATATTACAACAGAAAACAGTACAAAATAATATTTCACAATATTACTGTTTTTACTGTATTTTTAATCAATTACATGCAGCCTTGGTGAGCACATACATATATGTGTGTGTGTGTGTGTGTGTGTATATATAAATGTATGTATGTATGTATGTATGTATATGTATATATATGTATATATACATACGTATCTCAATTTCTCACCTAGTAGCATGACCATGCAGCATACTGTATCATGATTTATCCAAAATGTTTTCCCTTCTTCCAGCACCCACAATCTATGCAATATTTTAGATGCTTTTGTCCCATTTACTCGTAAAACATCCCATTTCCAGTTCAATTCATCCATGTCTGCCTGAATTATGTTTCAGTGCAGATGCTCTCTGTTAACGCTGTGTGAAAACGTGTTGTTTGTCGGTAGCCAGTTTGGGGATGGCTGCTTTGTCCTTTATAGACTGTTGTATTTTACATCTTTTCTTACATTATGTGCTGGCAATGTTGTCCACAAATGTCTGTCTTATATATTTATGATAGTAATCCTGAAATAAGACATTGTTTTCCAGTAATATACTGTGTTTAGGTTTAATCAGACAGTGTGCTAAGAAAGCACTATTGAAGCAGTGAGTATGCTAGAGTTGCCCTCTAGAGGAAGCGATTTGCAATCACATGTTAATAGGAAAGCTGTTAGGAAGTGGATATTGCTACAAAGGCCTAAAAAGCAGCATCCCACTCATGTTCTCAGGAGATATTTGCAAATCACACATAAATTGGACATTTTTCCAGGCCGTTGTTAGTTTTATGTTTGTGTGTGTGCTTTTTTTGTGATCGAGAGCCGCTGAACAAACTGAAATAGGTGGATAATGGATATAAAATCAGTTTTACACGTTGAATTAAAGTGCCTAGGATTTTTTTCTTTTTTTTTTTTTTTTGTAATTAAAATTTGATAAAGGGAAAAAATGGAGGTAAAGCAGTTTTATTTAGTTTATTTACACTGTGATTTTTCTGTAGCCTCCAGTACTGCACTCCAAAGGCAAATCACATGCTTTGAAAGGGTATTATCTCTTTTGTTTGTTTGTTTGTTTTAATCTGAGCATGGTTGAGACAAACCTGTCAGTCACAGGACAGATCATATTCTAACAGACCCGATTTCACTCATAACTCAGTTGTGACAATTACAGTTTTATTTTTCCACACCATGTTATCCAGGATAATATGTCAGCTCGGTGGACCGTTTCAGCTGTAGCCAGTCAAAGAGTCGTCTAGCATTATTAGTTATTAGACGTTTTAGTTGTGTTTTCGCCTACAGTAACACTGGTTTCAAAGGTCAGAGGTGAAGGGAGCAAATCTTCAAGAGAATAGGAAGCAGATATCATAAAATAAATTTCTTCTGATCTCTTCCGAGGACTTCAGCATATTTAGCTAATCTTCCATTTATGAATTATGATAGGAAGGCTGGGAAGGACGCCAGCAGCAGATAAGGGATACGGCTGTATTGTAGAGCTGCTGAAATCATATTAGCATCTTTCCTAAAGATATACTACAAATATAACAAATTTCTAACTGATGTCCTTTGAGTGCAAGCTGTCCTTTCATATGCTCCCTTGCTATGCTCTCTCTCTCTCTCTCTCTCTCTCTGTGTTTGTACAGTTGTTTTTTTTTTTTGTTTTTGTTTTTTTGTTTTTTTTGCAGGTGACATTCAGTTTATGTATGAAGTATTCTTATTTGTGTTAATTGTCATAATTGTTGAATTATCATGCACTTTCACAAATATATATTTCTAAAATCACTGAAAACTGCAAGTTATTTATTTCTGGATATTATTAGTACAGAAAGATCATCTTTTTTTATTTCCACATTTACAAACACAAAGGATATGGTTAAAAAAATAAAATAAAATAAAATAAATTTAAAAAATAAATTAAAAAGAGTATAACATGACCAAATACATAACTCATTTTATTTGTCTGAGATATTGAACCATGACATGATTCCTGGAAACAACTGGTGGGAATTTTCAATGCTTTAGCTCTTTTCTTACAGTTTCTATTTTATTAAGCTCAACAGTCTTTTGCTGCATATTAGAACTATATTCTTTAGGTTTTACTCGGTGTGATGGATGATTAAAGGAATTTGGCCTTTGTCTTACCTCATATCTGTACACCCGTGAAACGTGAAGCCATTGGCTTGTAACAATTTCATGTTATTAGTGAGCCTGGTGTTCTAAAAATGTAAATATGAATGGGAATATACTTAAGAGATATTTTATTCATAAGGATTTCTAAGAGTTCTAATAACTGTGGTCAATGTGTATTGGAGAAAAACATTTCATAATGTGAATTTTTCCCCTCTTCTAAGTGTTTTACTTTAATGAAAGGTTAGATTTTTTAATGAAAGATTTAAAAATAACCCTGTGGAATTATTTTCACAACCTTCTCTGCTCACATTTACCAAGGGTGTCAATAATTTTGACCTTAACTGTATTACCTAGTTATAAAATATGAAATACATGAAACACAACTCTGTTTCTGAATAGAAAATATACATTCATACACTAAGATATGTATTTGTGACAGTGTGGCATTTGAATGAGCTCATGTCAAATTCATTTACTTTTTTGTATATCATAAAAAAACTGAAAGGATTTTGTTTATTTGAACAAGCTTTATTCTCTTCTATAAGAAGAACAAATAAATGCATTATTTATATATATATAACGTGTAATATACAAACAACTGAATCATTACATGGTTTTGAGAAAGTTTTTACAAACATGCATTGTAAAAACATTTCTGTCAAAAACATAAAACATAATCCAAAGCACTGACACTGATTTTACGTTTTTAGACATAGTCATCATATTTGGTATTCACAAATAAAAGTATACATGATGTGAACATTGCAGTTCAGAGATGCTCATATTAATGAGCGTATCAAAAGTACATGCAGGCATAATTTGCATATTGTTCAATCTTTCTTTGCACAAATACAGCCTAATGAAATTGTGACAGGTTTTACATATAATATAGTGTAATTAGTGTTCATGCAACTCTTTTTGAATAACATGTTGATATTTTGCACAATCGGTACTGCCTCGAAACCTAGACCTGGGCACTTTTCACATGTGGCGTTATGGACTATCATACGAATCCTGTCAAAAACGGGAAGTGATGGCCTGGGAAAAGAAAGACTGATAAGTGGTGCATCATTGACACACATCATATCCTTTATCACCATCAAAGCTCAAATGAGTCTCAATCTAAAAAAGCACTTAAAGTGCTATTGAATGACTACTGACAAACAAATACTGTTAATAAAGTTTCAACCTCACAATGTGATTTGCACTCTCGTTTGGCTGATAAGAATCAGCAGTTTAAGCCATATTAATTATATCAACGTGCACCAGCTTCACACATAAGCACTACCTTATTACATATGTTTAAATGACATTAAATAAAATATGAAATAATAGTAGCCTAAACAACCTTATCAAGCTGTTAAATGAACATTATTACACATAAGAAATATTACTAGCATACAAATAACTGAATAAATTGTAGGAATACTTACTTGCACTTCCAAGTAGGATTGGCTGTGTTTGAAATGTGGTTGTTCAGTCTGCAGTCTGAAAAGGCCATGTGCTTGCGTAATTGACCTGTGATGTTTTTCAAGTGAGCCGCACTACATGGATGATTGCAGTCAGAGCAGGGCAGACCATGATATCCATAAACAGACATGACAGCAGAAACAAACACCTGTTTCAAACAGCACAAGTTAGTGGACGCTCATACCGTATACACCAAACTATATAACAGTCGCTGTGTCGTATTTTGCGCAGAAATTTGTTAGATTAGATTTACTCACCAACAGAGCAGAGATGTTCATTCTTCACTCGTTCAGTGTCACAGCTTCTGTCCTGTAAGGCAAAGTAGGAGTATTGCTGTATTGGGCTTAGGACTGACTTTTATACCTTGATCAGGATGCGCTGAGGATTTCACCGTAATTCCACCAACCTCTTTCCTACATGACAAATTTGCATGAGCCTGTTCTGTTTTTCCATAATGATACAGTGACCTGTGGCCATTTAGGTGAGGGAATGGGCCTTGTTTCTCCTTTATTAGTGAGTGGGATATAGTCGCACACAAAGGGAACAAATGAAGAACAAAGAGCAACTAAAATGCTGTGCTGACAGTCATGATGCTTCAGGGCAAATGAGCTCAAGTGTGCTCTATAAAGACATTATTGCGTATTATTTCTCCAATGCTGTGCCTAAGAAGTGTGTTCATGAATGCAGTATTAAAATTTACTTTTTTTGCATTGCACTGTAATTTATGCGATTTTATTGCATTGCGATATGCAGTGCATACATTATAGTGAGTTGTGCAAAGACAATTGAACAAGAAATTAATGTTTTAAATGTATCTGAACCTTTTATAAAATGTTACTTCATATGTTTTCAAATAACAAATATAACAAAAATACACACTTTTGATGAATATCTTTTTGATAATACAGATTGAAGAACATAAATGTTTCACGAGGACAAAATTTAATTAAATGCACTAAATATGTATTTTGGTAATAGGACGCGTGATTGTGAAATATGGAATAAATAAATGAAATTTTCAAACCAATATACATAAATCAATCATTGATTTGTGTTTCCTAATGTGAACATAATACGTTTAAAAATATAAAATGCCAATATTGGTGAGAGCATTAAATACTTGCATTCAATGTTTTTCTATTAAATTTCTATTAACATAATGAACTACATAACTACTAACTGCTTCAGGCATTCATTTTTTGTTTTATTTACAGATGACATATGCAAAACAGTGCATGTGCCTCCAAGGTATCGGTTGAAACCATGACGGGCAATATTGTTAGGATGAAAGCAATCATTCCACACGGATTCCTTTTGTGTGGGATTTCTTTACCACAACGGTTCACGCAGTTAGAGAAATCCTGGACACAAAGACGATCTCCATTGTATCGCCCAGACAGAAATTCCTCACTTTATACGTCATGTTTCATATGCTTTTCCATTTTACACTTTTACTTTCATTACACAACAATGTAACATATTCCAACCTATTCAAACACTTTAGTGTCTTTGCTAAATGTAAATGAAGACTTGAATCATTTGCAAATAATGAGACTTGAAAAGTTACATTTCTCAAAATTATTTATATTTTAAAGAAACTGTCTATTCTTTGGTCTATCTAACATATTAGGCTCTTTTTTTTATAGGACAGAAAAAAATGCATGTACAGTGGAGATCAAAATTAGAGAACAACCTATAATTTCCTAAATTTCAAGGTCACTGCTTTGAAGTCCTATTTGAAGGTATGCTAACGGGAGTAGAAGGGCAGTTTTTTAAGCATATTTCATGAATTAATTGTATTCTGAATCACAGCATAAAAGAAACTGTACTCTGAAAAAGAACTCTGATCAAAAGTTATTGTTATACTTCTCTCACTTCGCCCACGGCACGCCTCCAGGAGCTTGCCTGTTTTCGGAGAGAATCGTAAAGCTTTTTAATCTTTTATGAATCTAATAAATCTAAAAACTCTTTGGAGATATGAAGGATGCAATGCTACTCAAGATTATCATGAGATTGGGTGAAACTGTGTGTTTTGTCCCTTTTAATTATGACAAACCCTATTTAACTGGCAGCATTCCTCCAATTTTCACTGAGATTGCAAGATGGCAGGCCTTTCAGCCACTGTGAGAGTAGTTGTACTTTCCAAATCTCTGATTATTGCAGTTTTACAATAACACTAATTCATTCAAGTCCTCCAAAAAGGCTGGTCATCCATGAAAGAGAAATTAATAAAAAGACAGAATAATGCAGAGACTCTCAATAGGGAATCGGTTCAACACTGCAGCTGGAATTGCTCGCCAGTTAAGAAAGGATTCAAATATGTTTGCTGAGGAGCATGTTGTGTGGACAGAGAAGAATTGGTCCAAAGTTTGCCTCAGTGATGAGAGCAAGTTTAATTTATTGGGATGGGAAACATTTTGTTCGGCATCAAAATGAGGAAAAACTGAAGCCCAAGTGTGTAAAGAAGTCAGTGAAAGGTGAAGGATGAAGTGTCCTGATTTGGGGGATGTTTTCTGCAGCAGGAGTTACATTTACATTTAGTCATTTAGCAGACACTTTTATCCAAAGCGACTTACAAACTTCCTACAAATATAATAATAATGACAGCTGTAACCCTCCCACATTTCAGTTGTAATCTTCTTTCGTGCTACAGTGGTTACTGTTTTCTAATTTTGATCACTGTGTTTTCCACAAAATAAAGTTTTTTTTTTTTTGTTAAAATGCCTTAGTTATTTTGTCAAACATGTTAGTACAACTGTGGTATACCTACAGCTAATATCCCTTTAAATTTTGAATTATGAAGATTAACAATATCTTCAAAATCAAGTATTTAAAGATTGTTCTCTAATTTTGATCTCCAGTGTAAGTACAGACAACAAACTGTTATTGAAGTGGAGTTGTACATAAAGATTTATTATTATAAAAAAAAGTTTCCATATTTTTTTTTCAATAACTGATTAAGACATTTTTGGAATTAACTATGTATATTTTATTATATTATGATTTGGTTGAAAATAATACAGATCAATGTATCATTTAAAGGTGTTTTTTTTATTTTGATACAGTTTTTCATATTCTATTTGCAATTTCACTTTTTTTATCAGTTTTATTGGTCATCAAATGCATTCTGTGATCATGTGGATGCAAACAATCGTGTTAAACTGAAATGCAAGGTGCTGTCTTTGTAGCCCACACTTCAACCTACACATCTACTCCTTCTGAATATATTAAAAAGGTTGTTTCCGTGGGAATGCCACTGTGCTAGAACTGCACTGTTACTTGTTTTATTTATGATTTGTTTGTACTATGGAAAGGTCACGTTCAGCATACAAGTGTTCTTCTCATTAAGTGAAACCCACCTTTTCTTTGAACCACGGAGAAAGGCACATGCCTTGTCTGAAATGACCATGAGAAAGCATTTAAATCAACTAACTCTCCATTCTCTGATTGCCTTATTGTGACACGAATTACTAAAGTATTGTCTGACTGGTTTTCATACACTTGGATGTACTTATAAGAATAGTTCACCCAAAAATGAACATTTGCTGAAAATACTCTCCCTCAGACCATCCATGATGTAAATCAGTTTGTTTCTCATCAGAAGCGATTTGGAGAAATTTAGCATCACTTGCTCACCAATGGATCCTCTAAAGTGAATGGGTGCCGTCAGAATGAGAGTTGATAAAAACATCACAATAATCCACAAGTGTGAAGTGAATGATTTGTAAACAGTGCTTGATCTGTACATATTTCTCTCCTGATAAGACGATTTTTTCACTGGAGAAAGCAATATTATGGGAAGAGAACTCGTATTTTAGCCAGATTCAACAGTTTGAAATTAAACATATTTAACTTCACAAGATATTAATTGAATGACTGGTGAATATTAAAACATATTGATGCTTTTTTGTGTGCTCCAAATACTAAACTGTATCGAAACTATTTTCTTTGCAGCACTTCTGCCATAGTTCTGACTATAGCAATTCATAAGCAGGAAACTGGCACTGAGGTATGAAAAAAAAAGTAGCTGCTTTGGCATGGGAATATGAACATAATGAATTTATATAATATTACTAATAAAAATAATGTTGGGTGTGCAGGATGTAGAGAAATAGATGCAAATGATCCAGGAAGAAAGGTAAGAAAACTGAATTTTATATATATATATATATATATATATATATATATATATATATATATATATATATATATATATATATATAGTGACATACTGATCCACTAAACTTGTTGTAGGCATGTGCCGTACTGTACCATCTCAGCTGTTTGTTTTCAGTGTATGCAAAACATTAGATTCTGTAGATCTCTCATAACAAACAGTATTCCCAGCGTGGAGAGAATTGATTCATTGTTGGGATTCCCTCATGTGGGAGATCTCCTCCCAAGAAAACCTCCTCCACAATAACCACAGAGGAATCACCTCTTATTATGGCTTACTTTAAACAAGACTTTTATTTCTAACCATGATTAAGTGTATAAACTATATATAACAATATATAAGTCAGAAAAAACTTTACATATTTAAAATCAGTTTAATACATTAGAAATGTATGAAAAATGTAATGGTTATAATGAAATGATCAGTATGTTTGTTTTAATTTACAGGGCTGGTGATGACATTTTATTGATTTCTGATGCATAAAACAATGTACAGTCATGGCCAAAAATATCGGCACCCTTGGTAAATATGATCAAAGAAGGCTGTGAAAATTAATCTGCATTGTTAATCCTTTTGATCTTTTATTTAAAGAAATCACAAAAATCTAACCTTTCATTGGATAATAAGAATTTAAAATGGGGGGAAATATCATTATGAAATAAATGTTTTCCTCTAATACACGTTGGACACAATTATTGGTACCCCTAGAAATTCTTATGAGTAAAATTTCTCTCAAGTATATTCCCATTCATATTCACAATTTTGAGCACTCCATGGTGATTATGAACATGAAATTATCCAGCCATGGCTTCTTGTTTCACAGAAATATAAATAGGAGGGAAAACAAAGCCCAAATTCCCTTAATCATCCATCACAATGAGAAAAACCAAAGAATATATTTCTGATGTGCAGCAAAAGATAATTGAGCTTCACAAATTAGTGAAGTGGCTTTAAGAAAAGAGCTAGAGCGGTGAAAATTCCCATTTCCACCATCAGGGCAATAATTAAGAATTTCCAATCAACATAAAATGTTACGAAACTGCCTGGAAGAGGACGTGTGTCTATATCGTCCTAATGCATGGTGAGAAGGAGAGTTTGAGTGGCTAAAGACTCTCCAAGGACCACAGCTGGAGAATTGCAGAAAGTAGTTGAGTCTCGGGGTCAGAAAACCTTAAAGAAAAATTGTCAAACAGCACCCACATCACCACATGTTGTTTGGGAGGGTTTCAATAAAAATTCTCCTAGCTCATCCAAAAACAAATTCCAGCATATTCAGTTATCAGACACGACTGGAACTTCAAATGGGACTGGCTTCTATGGTCAGATGGAACTAAAAATTTAGCTTTTTAGCAGCAAACACTCAAGATGGGTTTGGTGAACATAGGGATAAAAAGTACCCCATGTGTACAATGAAATATAGTGCTGTATTTTTGATGTTGTGGGCCTATATTTCTGCTGGCGGTCCTGGACATCTTGTTTAGACACATGGCATCATGGATTTTATCAAATACCAACAGATAAAAAATCAATAAGTGACTGACTCTGTTAGAAATCTTATAATGGGCCATGTTTGGATCTTCCAACCATACAATAATCCAAACACAAACCTCAAAAACAACACAAAAATGGGTCACTGAGCACAAAAGCAAGCTTCTGCTATGGCCATTCCAGTCCTCTGACCTGAACCCTATAGAAAATGAGTGGAGTGAACTGAAGAGAAGAAGCACCAACATGGAGCTGGGAATCTAAAGGATCTGGAGCGATTCTGGATGAAGGAATGGTCTCTGATCTCTTGTCAAGTGTTCTCTAACCTCATCAGGCATTATAGGAGAACATTTAGAGCTGTTAAACTGGCAAATAGAGGTTTCAAAAAATATTGAATAAAAGGGTGCCGTTAATTGTGGCCAATGTGTATTAGAGAAAAACATTTATCTCATAATGATATTTCCCCCCATTTTAAACTCTTATTATTCAATGAAAGGTTAGATTTTTTGTGAATTTTTTAAATAAAAGATCAAAAGGATTAACAATGCAGATTAATTTTCACAGCCTTCTTTGATCATATTTACCAAGGGCGCTGATATTTTTGGCCATGACAGTATGTCATTACATGAATGTATTTAAGCATGTATATTTTCTATATTTAATTAAACAAGCAAACAAACAAATGGGTCTGACCCACATACTCATTTTGTTTTCATATATTACATAAATTGTGCATTTATGAATAATATGGTTTTGAATTTGAATATCTAAAATCAAAAGTGTGATTTGATACAGTTATGTTTGCATGTGGTTTACTCACTTTGTTTTCCTAAGGTAGAATATGCAAACCAGTGCTTGCTTTGTCTGTTTACTGTGGACGGTTAATTCCAGAGCATGAATAATCTCTTATATAATGCAATGACAATGTAGTTTTGGGTCTCCTTCTTTGTGGGATATAATAACCACACTAAGTACAAAATTAAAATGGTTAGTTATGATGAATGTGAACCAAAAATCTTGAAATAGTCATCGTTAGTATAGATATTTCAATCATGGTTTGATTGTTATTTATCTACAAGAAAGGCACCCGTAAATGTTAGTTTTATCTGTTTTGTCATTATTATTATTATAGTTTTTATATTTATGTTGTTATGCAATTTCTTTTTCAAATTATTATCTTATTACAAATGTTGGTGTATTATCTAGATTTATAGGTGACAAGTATAGACAAGAAATTTACCTGCCTTAATTTAAAATAATTAATTAATTAATTAATTAATAGTGAGAGAGAGAGAGAGAGTATATTTATTTTATATATTAAATTGATGTATTTTTTATTATGCACTCTCTATGTGTCAGGAG
This sequence comes from Spinibarbus caldwelli, assembly GCA_039654775.1. NCBI lineage: Eukaryota > Metazoa > Chordata > Actinopteri > Cypriniformes > Cyprinidae > Spinibarbus > Spinibarbus caldwelli. The sequence goes on from CM077260.1 coordinate 20,771,384, forward strand.
TCTGGACCGTCTGTGTGTGTGTTTTGCTCTGTGTCCCAGTGCTCTTATTTGGTTATTTTCCTGTTCTTGTCTTCGTCGAGTCTAATTCGTTCATCCTCTGCACCTGTTTAATTAATTATCTGTGTATTTAAGGTTTTGTCCATTCAGTTAGTGTTTTTCGGTTCTTAAACGTCATTTCCATGTGTTCCCTGTTGGATGATTAAAGACTCATTTTGACGAATTCCTACATCTCCTCGTTCCGTGCTCCTTGAGAAGTGTGACATTATGTCATGTTATTGTCTCATTACAAATGTTGGTATATTATTTAGACTGTTAGATGACAATTAAATAAGAGGTTTACAAATTTATTATAAATTTGATAATATTTTATATTTATACTAATATTTTTTTAATACATATATAATTAATTTTTATACGTGTGTGTGTGTATATATACACGATAAATGTAAATTCATTTTTTTTATAACTATAAAAATATAAATTTTTTGCTCTTTACTAATTAAAAAAAAAAATGTTGGAGGTCATATAACTGTCTGTCTCTTTGTACTTTGACTTTCAGTTGATGTTGCTGATATCAGGACTGTCCAGCGCAGATTATAACCAGTGCTCCACATGCAACTGTACCGCAGCTGAATTTCAAAGTGTTGCAAAAAATCTCAGAATTCCCATTTTAAATCATGGTATTAGCAAAACATCACTGTCTCCATGGACATACAAGTAAGCAGAGTTCCCTCTGTAGATTAACAATATTCTTCTGTTAATGCATGAATTGAAAATGTGTGTAACTTATTGTAAACTTTCATTTTTCCAGCTGCGCTGTGGATATTGACAGGATTCCTAAGTTCATTTGTAATGCTGTATGTGATAAGTCATGCATTAAGCTTGTGCATGCAAAACCAGCAGGAATCAAAGTCTGCATAAACACTTTTAGACAGTATTCATGTAGCAATGGCAGCTACAGACTCTCTAAGGAGGATTATAATTTGGTTGTTGGATGCACATGTATTATGTAATACATTTTAAAGAAGTAATAAGCATGGTAACAACTGTTGAATTGCTTTATATCTATAAATAGGCCTGTATCATTATACCTATGTCTATACCTCATATATTGTGACATTAAACAAAATATATATTTTACTATAAATTAAATAAACAGAGCAACTGAAATGAAAGACACTAAATAAATGGCAATAGCACTTTTTTTTCTTAAATTTTCTGTGGTGAATATGGCCCTCCAATAATAAAATATAAAAATCATCCCATAGCTAATATTAAATTAAATTTAAGTTTAAAAAAAAAATCATTAATTAATTAAAAAAGAAGAAAAATCCTGCACATCTCTGTAGTTTGCAAGAAATCCTGTATTTATTAAGGTTCAATCATGTAGTTTTCTTGTTTCCTATTTCCATCACATCTGTGTTTATTTATAGTTCTGTATTGTGTTCTATAAATAAATAAAAAAGTACCCAGGCAAATCATTGCAAAAAGGAAAAAAATCCCCCCCCCCCCAATGGAGGTTGGGGGGGTTGAGGTGGTACTGATGCAGAAAAATGGGCTTCAAAGGAATAACATTTATTTCATTACATATTCTTATTTTACTAAGATTTCTTTAAATGCAGATATGGTCATTTTGATAGCTTCAGCAAAAGTAATGTATATTTTTAGCATTATTTTTGATACTATATAGATACTATAAATAGGTATGTGTATTTATAGAAGCATATCTATATTGCCATTCTCAAAAGATCCTATTGATTTTATGAAATATAAACACTCACCTCATCCAAACTCTTTTCCAAACAATAAATTTGCATGAGATTTTTATCTCTTCTGTCATGTCACCTAATAAAATGTTATAATGTCACCATATAAGGGAATTAACACATTCACAAAGTCATTTGTGACTCAGGCCATCAAGGATGTAGAGGAGTAAGAGGTTTTTAACTTCCATCACTTCTGGTCAAAATACGAGTCCATAATCCATAATAACGCTTCCTCCAGTGAGAAAGTCCATCTTCTGACCCCTATTCAATCTCACATCTAAATCCAACAACATTTTTGTTTAGAACTGGGGTCTGTTCTTTGTACGTCGCTAACTCAGTTAGCTGGATTTGATTGTTGACAATTTCGCTTGATCTTGGTTTGGTTGGTTCTTCGACGCTCATCCTGAAGTTGCTGTCATAGCAACGGGTCGGTAAACTTAAACCTGCTCGGGAGTAGGCTTATTTAATGTAAACAGGATTAGATCGCGGCTTTATAAAAGGGGGTGATATGGGAAGTCTATTGCACTTGCAGCCATGTCTTGCCCGTTTTTACGAGAGCAACCTGTTGCGGAAGGTGCAAAGATAATTCGCAGAGCTTTTAGAATTAATCACGTTTTGCGACAGACAGGATCCATTAGCACAGCGTGATAGTGTACTTTTTGAAAGATATCGTTTTTCACGTGAGGGTGTCATTTACATAATTTGTTGGAACCTCATATTAAAAGTTTGACTCGTCAGAGTCGGGCTTTAACCACACCACAAACTGTGTGCATCGCGTTGAGATTCTTTGCGAGTGGCACTTTTCTTTACACTATTGGGGATGCGGAGAACTGGGGCAAAAGTGCTGTCTGTCGTGCCATTTGCAAAGTTTACCCGGCCCTCAAGCAGTTTTTAGGGGTTTTTGTGGTCTTTCCAAGCCACTTAAGAGCCCAAGTTGTAAAACAGAGCTTTTTTTGGCATTGCAGGTATATTCTACTTGTTAATAAAGATAGTGAATATGACCACGCTAGTAAATGTGAATCGATTGTCCCCCAGGCTTCCCTAATGTGATTGGTGCCATAGACTGCACACACATTCATATCAAGGCCCCAATGAAGGGGATTTTGTGAACCGAAAGGGGGTTCACAGTATAAATGTGCAAGTGAGTTACTATTACAAATCTTAGTATTTCAGATTGGTGATATATACAATGTATTGCATATATGCATTGCGTAAGTATGCAGTTGATTGACTACAATGTCTTAGATGGTGTGTGACTCTATGTGCCATATCACAAATGTGGAAGCTAAATGGCCAGGATCTTTTTCAGAGAGAATTTTCAGAGAGTCACGTTTATGCCCATTATTTGAACGTGGTAAGGAAAATAAATGTCACTGTATTACACACACACACACTTTTTCTGGGCCTAACAGAACTGCATTTTACCATTGTACAGGTGATTACAATGGGATCCTGATCGGAGACAGGGGCTATGCCTGTAGGCAGTATTTTATGACCCCGTTCCCTGACCCTGGACCACAAACCCGTTACAATGCAGATCTAGCCAGGACAAGGGCACGCATTGAAATGACCTTTGGGTAACTTAAGGGAAGATTTCAGTGTCTGAAAAGTCTGAGGGTTGCACCTGACAGGGCATGCGACATTGTCGCATGTGCTGTATTACACAGCATTGCCACCATTAGAAAGGAGAGGACCCCTGTGGTGGAAGTGCAGCCTGATGATGACCTCCAGCCAGTGCACTTGGACCAACCTAGTGACAGAGCTGCATGGGACAGGATTGTGGACACCATTTTTTGAAAAGATTTTAAAAAAAAAAAAAAAAAAAAAAAAAAAAAATAAAAAAAATAAAAAAAAAACACACACACATCTTTTGCCTGCAAAGAGAGATATTGTTTTAGTACTTACTCTGAAGTTCCTTTTGCAGCAACTATATTTCTAGTGCAATTTTCTTCATTAGCTGTTGGAGCTCAATTTGTCCCCTCAGTTTTTGTTTTTTTACTTCCAAATATTAAATCTTATGCTGCAGGCTACGTTTATAGAGGGAACGGATGTCACCCTGTGCCATTTGCAGAGAAAATAAATTGAACTCTGAACACATGCCACAAAAATAAATAAATAAATAAATAAATAAATAAATAAACCCAACACTGTCCACCTCTGTATCACTTCTCTGTGCAGACTCCCTCTCTGCAGGCCTCTGTGCAGACTCCTGCAACTCATATTGCAGTCAAAAATAGAAAGTACATTAGTTGATACATTTATGGTGTATATTATATAGTGTGTTTTTATGTGTAGTTATGCACTTACAGGTACTTCCTCCGAAGGACACTCATCCGAGAGGGTTTCTTCACTGTCCTGCGCAATGAAAATAAATGCTATGACAAAGTCATACACTGTCTTCCCTATTGATATTGATATTTCACTATTGGAGAAAAAAAAAAAAAAAAAAAAAAAAAAAAAAAAAGAGTACAAGTCCACTTGCTGCACATGCTTCAGCCACCACTTGGATGAGAACAGGTAAAAGTGTGGGTGTTTTATGTAAAATTGAAAGAAAAAAAATAAAAATAAATAAAAAATAAATTACAATGAGGTACACAGGAAAAGAAACATACTAGCAACATTTTTTCCATTTACTCAACATAGTTTTAACTGCCTTCCCTTCATGTCAATGCAATTCAGCACTACTCAAGATTTACCAGTTGAAATGAGTGTAGCTGACATTAGGATTACACCAAATGCAAAATAGCTACCAATTATTTTACTGTAACCTATACAAAGAGAATTAAAAGCCTCCTTACCAGTAATGAAGGTGCTGCTGCTACTGCTTCCTAGCTGTGGGTCTCTTGCCCCCAGGGATGCCCTGAACATTGGGTCGGTTCACATTTAACCCAAGGGCCAGTTCTTCTGCTGGGGTGTGACGTGGGGTGCAGGAAACACCGCCTGTTTTTTTGCTCTGCCTTTTTCTTAGTTGCTGATATAAATAAGCACATCATTTCACAGTCTTTTTTTAAAAAATGACTAAGAACAACATATGTAGTTAATATTACCATTTTGTAGAATATTCTTGTTTTTCACCTTTACTTGTTCCCAAGTTCTAGTGGGTCCTGTGGTGGCTCTAATATAAAAGATTAAATTAGTCATGAAAATTTTAAAACGTACATATACTGTAATAACTAACACCGTCACTACTTACGCATTTAATTTGTCTGCAGCTCTTTGCCAGTAGGGCTGTGAATCTTTGGGTAGACAGCAAATCGATTCGATTCATGATTCATAGGTTTTCGATTCGATTCAAGAACGATTTTTGCAAATTCAAAACAATTCAATTCGATTCAATTCACAATTCAATTCGATTCAATTCTGCATTCTTTCAGCGCATTCACAGGATTATGTAAATTCTTCCCCTAAATTCTTTAAATGCTTAGTCAGAGGGCAAATTACACAACAGCCTTTATGGTTAGAGGAAAAAAAAAAAAAAAAAAATCACTTTTGTCCATTGTTAGATGCTAGTTTAACGAATGCTATGGTGGGACATGGCATATGTAGAAATTTATGTACGCCAAGATTTAAAAAAAGCGCTTTAAAAGTATTATGTATAGGCAAACATTTTGTCACACCAGATGTGTAGCCATCATTTCAGAAGTGACAAATGTCAAATACAATAATTTTATGCATTTATTATTATTATTTATTTTTTTTTTTTTACAAGAAATTCTTTTCTTATCTCTTACTTTGAATTTGCTATAAATAAATCAAATACACTGCTGGACAATAATAAATCATTTGTAATCTATATTTTTTCTTCCTAATGGCAATTTCATGAGTGTTTTATTTACTACAAACAATTATTTCAATTTCCTGCACAGAATACTGTACTGTATTAAATGGTACGTCAATTAGCACTGCATTCATGAATTTTATTTGTGTTTATTGTCTTAATGTTTCACCAGTTCATTTTATTCAGCTTAGCTGCCTTTGTCCATATTAGGCATTTCCTGGCACGTCTTAAGTTCTACAAGCCAAGATCACTTATATTTCATTGCAAAAATTTCTCTCTCATTTTCATAAAATAAAATGCTATGGTATTTAACTTTTCCTCTCCATCAGTGAATTATGATTCTGAAAGAAAAAGCGCTGATGTTGGTTTCCTATAGCAACGAATGCTACTTGTGCATCTGATTAACAGATAAACCTTGCACTCTTATTTCAAGGTTGTTGTTAATGCTGTGGTTATTTTAACAGTTTTCTTCATACATTCATTTCAACGACATTGTGAAAACAAATGAATCATTCAATAGAACTGTGCGTATGCTTTAGACACTTACATTTTTGTTCCGTCCATGCAATAAATGCGCAACCTTCGACTGCTCGGGTAATGTCGACGTTATGACCGAGAGCCATTGAAAAACTACAGAAAACTAAACTACTTCACTTTAGCAGTACTGGCCACGAGTACTAAGGAGAGATCACACATCAGCTGCTCAAAAAATGTGTCCGTGAGACGAACGGGGCGCGAGCGCAATCCTGAGACAGGCAGTGAATATAGTGGAGCGCGTGAAGGAGAGATGTGAGGAACGAACACTGTTCAAGGTCTCCATTAATTCGTGCTTGTAGTAATTTAATGTGTATATATTTTGAAAGCATTGAATCGCTATAGAAATCGCGATTCATTCGATTCTTAGCATTTTAAATCGATTACTGTCCGAAATCGACGATTCAAAAATCCATGTTTCAAGATCGATGCATATGCATCGTCAGGGTTTGTAATCGATGCATCGAGAAAACGAGTGAATCGTAACACCCCTATTTGCCAGCTCTCTCTTCTTGCTTTTGCAGCCTTTCAGGTGTTCCCTGGCGTTTTTATTAAATTCTGGAACTCGCCATATCCCTCCATCAAGAGTTCTTGTTCTGTCTCCGAGAAAAAGTGTGCGCGCTCTTTGGCCATCGTGGGCAACCAATAACAGCGTTGCTGATCAGTGTTTCTACCACCGATACATCGATCTCCCCTTTTAAACCAGCGCATGAACGCGCACTGATCTCAGATAACTCAATCCAGCCATACTAATCATCAACAACAGCTGCGTTCAAAGAACCTAATTAGACAGATAACGATTAGCTGGATCATATAATCTCGGATGTGTCTTTTGATCTCGGATGTAATAAGCGACCTACGAAGAACGAACCCCAGAGGTCCATTCTGTCGCTTATTACATCCGATGCTGTGAAAAAGTGTTTGCCCCTTCCTTTTTTTTAATTTATTTATTTTGCATATTTGTCACACTTAAAAGATTCAGATCATAAAACAAATTTTAATATTACACAAAGATAACCTGAGTAAATACAAAATGCTGCTTTGCAGAATTGTTTTAATTAAGCCACATTGGAGGATTTTCAAGCATGAAAGGTCTGTTTAAGGTCATGCCACAGCATCTCAATCGAATTTAAGTCTGGACTTTGATTTGGCCACTCCAAAACCTTAATTTTGTTTTTCTTGAGCCATTCAGAGGTGGATTTGCAGATGTGTTTGGGATCATTGTCCTGCTGCGTAACCCAAGTGTGCTTGAGCTTGAGGTCACAAACTGGTGGCCAGACATTCTCCTTCAGGATTTTCTGATAGAGTGCAGAATTCATGGTTCCATCAATTATGGCAAGTCGTCCAGCCCCAGACCATCACACTACCACCACCATGTTTGACTGTTGGTATGATGTTCTTTTTTATGAAATACTGTATTGGTTTTACACCAGATGTAACGGGACATACATCTTCTAAAAAGTTAAACTTTTGTCGCATCAGTCCACAGAATATTTGCCCAAAATTCTTGGGGATAATCAAGATATTTTTTGGAAAATGTGAGACAATTTTGGTCAGCAGTGGCTTTTGCCTTGGAACTCTCCCATGGATGCCGTTTTTGTCCAGTCTCTTTCTTATCGTTGAATCATGAACACTGACTGTAATTGAAGCAAGTGAGACCTGCAGTTCTTTAGATGTTGTTCTGGGTTCTTTTATGACCTCCTGGATGAGCCGTCATTGCGCTCTTGGAGTAATTTTGGTAGGCCGGCCACTCCTGGGAAGGTTCACCACTGTTCCAAGTTTTCTACATTTGTGGATAATGGCTCTGACCGTGGTTCGCTGGAGTCCCAAAGCCTTAGAAATGGCTTTATAACCCTTTCCAGATTGATACGTCAACCATTTTGTTTCTCATCTTTTCTTGAATTTCTTTAGATCGCGGCATGATGTGTTGCTCTTTAAGCATGCTTCACTTTGTCAGACAGGTTCTATTTAAGACTTGAAGCCTGATTACTGCCAGATCTGTTGAATCAAGAAATCATCTGGCAGTAATCAGGCTTGGGTTTGGCTAGTGAAATTTAACTCAGCTTTCTAAAATAATGTGGTTAATCATAGTTCTTTCATGATTTAACTGGAGGGGGCAATTGATTTTTCACGTAGGGCCAGGTAGGTTTAGACAGCTTTTTTCCCTTAATAAATGAAATCATCAACTGCATTTTTTTTATTTACTTGCATTTTCTTTGTATAATATTAAAATATGTTTGATGATCTGAAGCTTTTAAGTGTAACAAATATGCAAAAAATATAAATAAATAAATTAAAAAACCCGGAAGGGGGCAAAACCCTTTTCACGGCACTGTATTTCTCTCCTGATTCAGATGAGGCAACCTTTTCAGGAGTAAGCAATATTATAGAGAGCTGAGAGCAACGCTTTAAAACAATCTACATGTTGATTGGCCTGAGGGTGAGAAAGCTTCAGAAAATTTCCATTTTTGAGTGAACTATTCCTTTAAGGTGTAAAGTCAATGTGAAATAGTGAAATTTAAGGCCGTAGACAGAGGAATGACTGAGAGTAATTCCTTTTCTGTCATTGTAACTCATCTGATGGTCCGTGGCCAGGAGAGCACACCAGCTATTCACATCTCCCACAGACTCTCGTAATGGCATTTTGCTGCAGGCCTTTGCAAGCCGGTGTCTATTGTTCAGCATATGGCACATGACATCAAAAACAGAGCAGGTGGGAAATAGTGTGCTGTATCTCCATTGAGGTTAATTATTTTAATAGCTTCATCCAATAAAGAACACTCAAAAGAGGTGGTCGTGTCTGTGGGATTGTGCATTATTTTTTTTTTCTATTGAAATTAAATTCTAGTGAATTTTTGCTTAATTATATTTAACGTGACATTTCAGCTACTGAATAGCTTGTGACATAGGAATCTCTACAATGTCTGCACAAGAATGCCCTGCAGTAAACTCTGTACAATATAGACCTCTGGTATAATATTCTACCTTTTAATATCTTCAATACCTTGTCTCCATCCACACTTCGAGATGCCCATTCTGAGGTTCTCCTGCGGTCAGATCCATCCTAGACTTGTGGTCCATATGTGAACATGAAAACTCAAGTAATCCCTCTTATTGAATAGATTCTCACAATTTTCTGTTTTATTAGAATTCATTGTATTAGGCCTATTGAAATATATTCAGAGTCAGTAATACAGTGTAGATGGATTAAATCTGTTTAAATTATTTTTTTGTGCATATAGGTGCATGCCATTTATTAACTTCTGACAGTCCAAGAAAGAAAGTTTCACCTTCATCTCATCTACTTAAAATATTCAGGCTACATTTAGCTATAACAAAAGAATTCTCTTTCATTTGAAAACTCGGTGTCCAGTATATTTTAATTTGATAAACGTGATGAAATGTGCTGTTTTCGCTTTGATCTTATTTTAAACTTGACGAATTTATGTATCACAATAATATCAGATGTCAGATTAGGTTATCTGGACACTTAATATTATTTAGCCTAGTTTCCGTAGCATAAAAACGGATTTATTTGATTTTGCTATTTAATATGCAGTATTGTTTATCAATAATTATTAACAAACATTTGTTTGTATAGTTTCCCATTTCGGCATTGCTGCTAAAATAAAGTCCTCGCGCTCTTAGCCTGATTTTCGCGTTACGTCACTTCCTGGCCCTTTCTCCTTCCTTTCCGCGTCGGCCATTTGTGATAATCGGTAAGAACACCATGAGCTCTAGTTTACTATTATACTTATTACTGTTTTGAGCTAACATTTACAGCGTTTTTCTTACACCATTGACGCACGGAACTGTTTTACACGGCGTGTGTCAGATATTCGCCGAATAGTCGGTTTTCTGCGCGTTTAATAGTGAGCAGGGCCGAGTCGATGCACATGTGGGAGAGCCGCGCTCATAGCGGGCCTTTTATTTCAGTTAACTACCCCCGCTTTAATATAAAACTCTACTCTGCCTCCAGCTTGTGAAGAAAGATGTTTTTGTGTTAATAAAGCTGATTTCTGCTTGGATATTCACTGATTTGATTGTTTGCTGCAGACATCATCAAATAAAGTCAAGATGCAGAACGACGCTGGTGAATTTGTGGACCTGTACGTCCCCCGTAAATGGTGAGTTTACGTCTAACTGAACAGAAACGGGTTTTTTTTTGTATTATTTTTTTATTTTATTTTATTTTATTTAAGTAAATGTCATCGTTAAATCTTTGACTAAATATCTGTTTGTTTAAATAATAATGTGAAGCAGTAGCTGCCCGTCTGTTCGTTTTATCTAGCCACATATTTAAAGTTACGATACTGGTTAAATATTTTGTGAGCACACACACGTTTATACAACTTGAGAATATTAAATGTTGTCGTTGTTGTTGTTTCTAGCTCTGCTAGCAACAGAATTATTGGTGCCAAGGATCATGCCTCCATCCAGATCAACATTGCTGAGGTTTGACACTATTTTGACCATTACAAAACTAGTCTTTTTGTTTATATGTTATTAAAGGGTTACTCCACCCCAAAATGAAAATTTTGTCATTAATCACTTACCCCCATGTCCCGTAAAAGCTTCGGAACACATGCATTCTGACATCTCTCTAACCCTCCCATTGACAGCAATGTAATAAACATGATCAATGTCCAGAAACGTAGCAAGGAGATCGGTAAAATAATCCATGTGACATCAGGGGTTCAACTGTAATTTTACGAAGCTACGAGAATACTTTTTGTATGCAAAGAAAACAAAAATAATGACTTTTTTCAACAGTTCGTCTCCTCTGTCTCACCGTAGCGCAATTTTGGAAAGTATCCACTGGACACAAACTGCGTAAGCTCTTCTGTGTCAGTCGCACCGCACAGATACGTCTTCTACGTATATTTACGATTTGATTTGAACAAAAACAGCGTATCCTTATGGCGCGGCTGACACAGAAGTGACTCCAAAATGGCGCTACGGTGACACGGAGGAGACGAACTGATGAATAAAGTTATTTTTGTTTTCTTTGCATACAAAGTGTTCTTGTAGCTTCATAACAGTCAGATTGAACCACTGATGTCACATGGATTATTTTACCGATCTCCTTGCTACGTTTCTGGACGTTGATCGTGATTATTACATTGCTGTCAATGGGAGGGTCAGAGAGCTGTCAGAATGCATCCAAAATATCTTAAATTGTGTTCCGAAGACGAACGAAGCTTTTACGGGTTTGGAACGACATGGGGGTAAGTGACTAAATAACAATTTTCATTTTGGGGTGGAGTAACCCTTTAAATTGCATTGCATGCATATATTAATAAGTGCAGTTTAATTAAAGCAAATAAAGTGTATGTAAATATAATTACTTATTTTACAAAAATTGACACAACTGTTGGTATATATTGTAAGTAACACAAGCCAAAATAGCCACTGTTAGATGCCATTTGGTATATTAGTCTATCAACAAAACCTCAGAGTTGTGATTTTTAATGAGCTGTGTTTTATGGTTTTTACAGGTGGACAAGGCTACAGGCAGGTTCAATGGACAGTTCAAGACCTACGCCATCTGCGGTGCTATCCGTAGAATGGTACGTTCAAACACGCTTAAAGGAGTAATTCATCTAAAAATGAAAATTTAGCCTCAGGCCGTCTAAGATGTAGATGAATTTGCTTCTTAATCCGAACAGATTTAGAGATAATTGGAATTGTATCACTTGCCCACCAATTAATCCTCTGAAGTGAATGGGTGCCGTCAGAATGAGAGTCCAAACAGCTGATAAAAACACAATCCATACAAGTCCATCAATTCATATCTTGTGAAGTGGAAAGCTGCATGTTTGTGATAAATCCTCAAGATATTGGAGTCGTGTGGACTAAATCGAGTTCATTTTTGTGTGAACTCTTTTTCTGCATTCATATATGTAGCATATTAAAATGTGAAATTTGGAATGTGTTGGAAACGTGAAAGCACAGATTGAGTTATAATCTGGTGTGATCTCAAGACATTTGCTTTGTCATCTGCAGGGTGAAGCTGACGACTCCCTCCTGAGGCTCGCGAAGAACGACAACATTGTGGCGAAGTAAGCCCATGTCAGTAAACTGCTGTTTTTTCATCTCCTTCATTATTTTTCTGGCAGATTTTAAACACTTTCTGAAAGCACTAGTGTTAAGTTTGTGGTTATGCAGAAAGATACTTTAAACTTGCTGTAAGTTTAAGATTTTCCCATTCAGCAACTGATTTCTGTTCTTTAACTAGTATCAGCGAGCACTTTTAAGAGTTAAGGTCATTGCACAATGAGTCCGAAATTTTCGCACGTTAAAAAATAAGTACGACCTCATGTTGTCAATCATGTTTACACACTGCTTCCGAAACTTTCATCCGTCATTAAAAAAAATCAGATAGGGTTCAATTTTCTGCGTTTTTGCATCCGTAGCAAGCATTTTCAGAGGTGTTTTGACAACTTAGAGCCACCGTAGAAGCGAAAGCCAAAATTATATACAAAGACCTTCACAGCGCAAATATGTCCTTCGGTAAAATTCTTTGTATTGAAACAGTTTTAAGAGTCTCTTTAACACTGCAAAACACTTCTTAATTTTAATAGCTGTCATAATCACAATTGTTTATAAAATTTGTGGTTTAATTGTAGACTCAGATGCTGAACTGTTTAAATAAGACTGTTTGTTACTGGTGGATGCTGATTATGCTTCTGATGATTGCGTTTTCTCTTTACAGGAACACCTAAAAAGGAAGTTTCTTTGTAAAATAAATAAAATAAAATTGGAGACCTGTTTGTGGGGGTTTTTTTAATGGTGTGAGTCCATGAGAATTATCAGTGGCTGCTTGTCTCTTTAAGGGACATGAGTAATTAAAATGATGAAATTTGAAATGAATTCAGTTATTATAAGATTAGATTAACTAACCATTATAAGAAAAGGGAACAAGCTGTGGTGTTAGGAGAGTATTTGTTCTTTATTTTGTTTGGACAGGATATAGTTTCCTAAGATTCATTGTCTGTCATAAGAGGCAAATGATTTACATGTGCTTCACTGAATAAGTTTTAACTGCAGTCGAGATAATAGCCAGATAGGACCGCAAAAATGAGGTACTCAGTTAATTTAAACAGCTTATATTAACCATCAGTTGCCACAGTGTCTTTTATAGGAAAGTGTTTTATAATTAAAGAATGGTTACTGTGTTTTTTTTTTGTTTTGTTTGTTTTGTTTTTATTTTGTTTTTTTTTTTTTTCCTGTTTTGCTCATCTATTTTAGTTTTAAAAAAATATTAAATATTATAATTGTCATTGGCAATAAGGATGGCCCTCCGTCCGGTAGAGGTCACGGTGAGCTCAGACATGCTCCGTGCGACATTGTGCGCCTATGATTCTGACCATAGACACACACACACACACACATATATATATATATATATATATAAAATCTCTCTGATTCTGACTGCTTCTATGAGCCGCTAAAGGTTCGTCCTCTGGAGGGCGTGTGGTGGCCCAGAACGCCGAAAACTGCATAGTGCTGCATTCAAGTCTTTTAAGATTAGAACAACATTTAATACATGAGCGTAACGTTACGCCCTTTGCCACTGATTTTAAATATTATCCGTTTAAAGTTTCTCATCTGGCATACTTGAAAGTTTAGTTGGAAATTGCAATTTGATTACCAAAATTAATAAGAGTTATCGTTTAAAGGTGATGATGTTACTATACCAAATTATTCCATACTGGAAATTTCTTTGGAGTGAAAACTGTTGCAAAATCCGTTAAATGTATTGTTAAAAAATTAGATTGATATTTGTATACTTTTGATTAGATTTCAAATAAATAAATGTAAATTCACTTATAACACCCACAACTTAAATTCTGAGACTCTGAATAAAGCTGCAAGTGAGTTATTATTTATATTCCCCATTTGATAAGTTAGTTTTTAAATTGTTCATTATAATGTATAATTTTGAAAAAAATTAAAAGTACGCCATAAATATTTAAATTAGGATAGATCCATCACATCCGGACCAATTAGAAGCAACATCCGGTACATTAAGCCCCGCCCATCTAAGCACACGCGTCTCGCGTTAATCGCTATTCTAGCCGTGTACATTATTTCTACACTTCAATGGCTGTCCTGCAGACACACTGAGGATTTGTAATCCACGCGTGGAAGAATGACTAATCTCAATCTACATGCACGGCTGTTTTGATTGCATGTTTGATTCAGATAAAGGCTGCATTTCTTCTCTAATGCCGGGAATTATTTCCAGCTTTAATCGACCTCACACAAGATAAGCTGAAGCTGGAGCAGACTCCTGTCTGTTTGACAGCTCTCAAGTGCATCTTGATTTTCTTCACTTCTGTATGTAGAACCACTTCTAAATCCAAACTTATTTTATTTCGTCTACAATCGCCAGAGCAACATTTAAGTCTGTTTATTGTAATAATAATAATAATAATAATTGCAAGTCCGGTTTTTAAACGCGTCTCGGACAGCTCGTCCTTTGCAAACTGAATCCGGATCGTTAAAACACAACAGCAGCGTCTAGATTTAAATCTAGATTGAACTTTTCTTTTGTTCAGCATCACAGCTCCTGTATGGAGTGAAACACGGAAGTGAAATCACACGTTAGGCCAGTGATCGGTTGTGCTTTTCTAAGTGAAGTTGTGTTAGTTGCGTCCATTGGATTGAGTTGGTAAGATGATTCCTGACAAGGCACCAGGCAAAGATGTGTTACATGCTTCAGGAGACTTGAAGAAAGAAGCGCACATCCCCAGCTTTGAGAAATACAAAGAGCTCTACATCAAATCTGTCGAGTCTCCTGAGGGTGAGTTTCACTGAGCAGGTCATTAACAGGTTAAAAGCTGTTATTTTGTGGGAAAAGCGTCATTTGTCTGTATCTCAAAGCATTGTGCACTTGATAGACAGCAGTTCTGGACATCAATAACTCACCTATGATGCTGTATTTTTAAGTTGTTTATTGTTTGGATGTAATCATAGCATTTAGTCTGTTATTGTAGGATCTAACTAGCATAACTAAGATGTTTTTTTTTTTCAGCAATGTTATTAAAATTGTTTTAATTTTAAATAGTGCTGTCAAACGATTAATCGCGATTAATCGCATCCAAAACAAAAGTTTTTGTTTACATAATATATGTGTGTATATTGTGTATTTATTATATGTGTGTGTGTGTGTGTATATATATATATATATATATATATATATATAAACACATGCATGTGTATACAGGTGCATCTCAATAAATTAGAATGTCGTGGAAAAGTTCATTTATTTCAGTAATTCAACTCAAATTGTGAAACTCGTGTATTAAATAAATTCAGTGCACACAGACTGAAGTAGTTTAAGTCTTTGGTTCTTTTAATTGTGATGATTTTGGCTCACATTTAACAAAAACCCACCAATTCACTATCTCAACAAATTAGAATACTTCATAAGACCAATAAAAAAAAAAAAACATTTTTAGTGAATTGTTGGCCTTCTGGAAAGTATGTTCATTTACTGTATATGTACTCAATACTTGGTAGGGGCTCCTTTTGCTTTAATTACTGCCTCAATTTGGCGTGGCATGGAGGTGATCAGTTTGTGGCACTGCTGAGGTGGTATGGAAGCCCAGGTTTCTTTGACAGTGACCTTCAGCTCATCTGCATTTTTTGGTCTCTTGTTTCTCATTTTCCTCTTGACAATACCCCATAGATTCTCTATGGGGCTCAGGTCTGGTGAGTTTGCTGGCCAGTCAAGCACACCAACACCATGGTCATTTAATCAACTTTTGGTGCTTTTGGCAGTGAGGGCAGGTGCCAAATCCTGCTGGAAAATGAAATCAGCATCTTTAAAAAGCTGGTCAGCAGAAGGAAGCATGAAGTGCTCCAAAATTTCTTGGTAAACGGGTGCAGTGACTTTGGTTTTCAAAAAACACAATGGACCAACACCAGCAGATGACATTGCACCTGAAATCATCACAGACTGTGGAAACTTAACACTGGACTTCAAGCAACTTGGGCTATGAGCTTCTCTACCCTTCCTCCAGACTCTAGGACCTTGGTTTCTAAATGAAATACAAAACTTGCTCTCATCTGAAAAGAGGACTTTGGACCACTGGGCAACAGTCCAGTTCTTCTTCTCCTTAGCCCAGGTAAGACGCCTCTGACGTTGTCTGTGGTTCAGGAGTGGCTTAACAAGAGGAATACGACAACTGTAGCCAAATTCCTTGACACGTCTGTGTGTGGTGGCTCTTGATGCCTTGACCCCAGCCTCAGTCCATTCCTTGTGAAGTTCACCCAAATTCTTGAATCGATTTTGCTTGACAATCCTCATAAGGCTGCGGTTCTCTCGGTTGGTTGTGCATCTTTTTCTTCCACACTTTTTCCTTCCACTCAACTTTCTGTTAACATGCTTGAATACAGCACTCTGTGAACAGCCAGCTTCTTTGGCAATGAATGTTTGTGGCTTACCCTCCTTGTGAAGGTTGTCAGTGATTGTCTTCTGGACAACTGTCAGATCAGCAGTCTTCCCCATGATTGTGTAGCCTAGTGAACCAAACTGAGAGACCATTTTGAAGGCTCAGGAAACCTTTGCAGGTGTTTGAGTTGATTAGCTGATTGGCATGTCACCATATTCTAATTTGTTGAACATAAAAATATGTTTATAAATTAAATATATTTATATATAATATAAAATATAAGAATATGAATATATAAATGTAAAAACTTAAATATTTTCAAAATATATACTGTTTGAGTGTGTATTTTTATTTATATGTATGTATGTATGTAAACACAAACTGTTATTTTGGATGCAATTAATCGTTAAATACTTTTTAAAAATTAAAAAAACATTACTTAGCCCACATGCACTTCCTAGAAAAAAACACCACATTCACTTGTAGATATGCTTTAATAAAACATCAACCTCTGTTTATACTAGTACAATTGAAATAAAATATAAATTTTAGTTTTTAATAATAACATGTTGTTAATATGCTTCTCATTGTTTTATCATTAAAATACATTTTAAAAAATAACAATTCATACTTTGCCCACATACACTTCCTAGAAAAAAGCACCACATGCCCTTATGATGTGCTTAAAAACATTACCCCGTTTATAGTAATACAAATAAAATATTTTAATAGTGTTTTTGTTGTTATTTTTATAAATGTATTAATATATAAATATAGTAACAATGTATTATTGTTTTTTTTAAATACTTGAGACCATTCTTTTTTTATTTTTTTTTTATTTAGTTATTTATTTATTTATTTATTAAAAATCCTTACTTATCCCAAATGCACTTCCATTGCACATTTTCATTTATTTTTTATTTATTTTTTTTAAACATTACCCTCTGTTGATACCAGTGCCAATGATAGGTAGGTTTGTTTATGGTTTTGCTCTGAATCTCAGTTATGAATCTGCTGTGCATTAATGTTCTGGTGTGTTCATCCTGTTGTGTCCAGAGTTCTGGGGAGATGTCGCCAAAGATTTTTTCTGGAAGACAAAATACACCGGGAAGTTTCTGGACTACAATTTCGACGTAACCAAGGGTGAAATTTTCGTGAAGTGCATGGAAGGTGCCACAACCAACATCTGCTATAATGTTTTGGACTACAACGTCTATGAGAGGAAACTGGGTGACAAAGTGGCATTTTACTGGTTAGTATCTGTAAAGCATGTGGTTTAAATGTTTCCGTTTAGCCCGAAAGTTGTGCATGTGACATTATATTTTGAGAGTGGTGTTAGTGTTTTGAATTTCAGTGCGTCTACATTTAACTGTCATTTTAGCCATTGTTATTATACAAAACAACATACAGTACAGTACATGTAATACCTCTGAATAAACATTGGTTTATGATGATTGCTCATGGTTTTCAGGATTTCAATCTAAAATCTTTCAGTAATCAGCCCGGTTCGTTAAGCACAAGGTTAAACCAAAGTTGCATTCAGGTTGAGACCTGGATATTTGGCCACAAATCTACATAGTTTAGATCCCTTCCAGGTCACTGGAGTCAGTATAATATTACTGGGCCTGAGCTATTAATACATTAACATGGCAAATGTTGACAGACATGCTGTAAGTCAGAGCAAAACAACTGAGATAAATTTAGACTCTCATGCTATTTTAGTAAATCATGGAAGCTTGAACCAGGTCCTGCCAATAGCGCTCCACCCAGAATGAGGCGCATCTGCAGTATTGCATCTTCATAGTGTTCATTTCTTCATGTGCATATCTGTGCTGGATGCTGTCCATGCAGTTCATGAGGACTTTTTTTGGCAGTCATTGTTCATTCAGATCTACGAA
The DNA here is from genome assembly GCA_039654775.1 of Spinibarbus caldwelli. NCBI lineage: Eukaryota > Metazoa > Chordata > Actinopteri > Cypriniformes > Cyprinidae > Spinibarbus > Spinibarbus caldwelli. Next base: position 20,789,763 of record CM077260.1, read on the forward strand.
AATAGCCTGTAAAGTCTTGTCTGGGGCAGTTGCTAGTTCTTTGCTTTCACAATGCCAGTTTAGCAATTGTGAAGTTTTCGATAGTTTCTTGTTACGACACAAGTTCAAATCATTTCAGAATTCAGTCTGAAATGCTCAAGTGTGGATCTCTTCTGCAGTTGTTGTTGCTGTTTGCCAGACTTTTCCTTCCTGTGTCAGAACGCGGTTCTGTTTTAAGATTGTCAGTTGACATACAAAGTCAAAATAAAAAAGTTACTTATTAACCTGTAGGGGACATTTAAGGGCACTTCTCACACCAAAATAAGTGTTAGCAGAGGCTTACAATAATTGAAATGGATCAGAAACAAATATTGATTATTAATGTAAAATACAGATGAATCTAGGAGATGCACAAACATGTTTTGTCAACCTGCTCGGTGTCTGATATTCAAACTTTGCTGTTGAACACAAATGTCAATATACGTGACTGGTAAGGAATGAATTATGTTAGAAAATATGTTTGAAACAAGTTCTGTTTGAAAGAAGTCTGTTACCCTCATCAAGGCTGCATTTATTTATAGTCAAAACAGTAAAAACAGTAATAATGTGAAATATTATTACAATTTAAAATAACTGTTCTCTATATTTATATATTTTAAAATATCATTTATTCCTGTGATGCAAAGCTGAATTTTCAGCATCATTACTCCAGTCTTCAGTGTCACATGATCCTTCAGAAATCATTATGATATGCTAATTTGCTGCTCAGTAAACACAGTTTTGGAAAACAATTTGCTATGTAATATTTTTGTGGAAACTAAATAATTACTGTCACTTATGAGAGTTATATTTCTGTGCATTGATTCATACAGGGAGGGTAATGAACCTGGAGATGAAAAGACAGTGACATACAGAGAACTGCTTCAGCAAGTCTGCAAGTTTGCCAATGTTCTCAAGTCGCAAGGTAAAACACAAATGTTGGTATAAGAGTGACCAGCAGCAGGTTAAAGATTTGACATTGACGTTGTGTATTAAGGCAATGTCCAATGTCGGTCCCTTTCTCTTTTTTTCTCTCTGATTATGCAGGTGTGAGGAAAGGTGACCGTGTATCTATTTACATGCCCATGGTGGTGGAGCTGGTGGTGGCCATGCTGGCCTGCGCTCGGATTGGAGCGGTTCACTCTATAGTGGTCAGTCCTTTGTCATTTGCAAATTATTTCATTTGTCTTCTCTTGGATCTTAGCTGTGTTGACCAACCAGCTTTTTATAAAACATGTAAAAACAAAGTACCCATACATGTTTTGCAGGGTGTGATCTCTATCAGACTTTTTCTTTCAGCAGTTGGTTTGTTTGTAGAAAGAGTTGGCGCAGTGTCAAAAATGTAATACATAAGAAAAATATCACAATATGTTGTTGCAACATTATATTTACACTCATTTTTGTATTCACAACCCAGTTTGCCGGTTTCTCCGCTGAGTCATTGTGTGAAAGGATCATGGACTCTCAATGCTATATTCTTATAACGGCAGGTAAGCAAAGCATGCCAAAAAATCAAAAGTAACTTACTCAAAGCGTGTAATCTTAAAGCAGCTAATCCCAAAGTTAATCAGCTGCATTTCCATTTACTTTTTTTGCAAAAGAGCACAGCATTTCACATTGTTCACAAGTCTGGGGATTAAAGATGGTGTTAGTCGTATTACTATCAAAAGCTGTTTAGCCTGCAGCTGCGATTTTTGAGTATTGACAGGGAACTAAATGCTGAGATTTTGGCAAGTTTAGAAAGGAGAATGAGATTTTGAAATAAATTTGACTCCATAATCCATCAAGTTGTTTTTAAAGACTGGAAGATAAACTAATACATTAAGTTCATGGGCTCTTCACATGGTTCATATATTGATCCATCTCGTTACCGAATATCAGAATATATACATTGTCTGATTGTAATTGTAAAAGAGACGTTCCACTGAAATGATTAGTCTGATATTAGACTTGTAGGTAGAGCTGAAGTCTTTAAGATTGCATTGAGAGAATGACATCTATTTAAAAAAAAAAAAAAAAAAGGTTGCATTAAGGTTGACACAGTTCATGAGCTTATTGGAGGATTGAGAGTGAACTATAACCATAAAATGCACATCTCAGCCATGATAAGACCAACATCTGTTATCACCTAATAAAAGTTTACTGCGTATGTCTTTTCGGGATTATCTGTGAATGAATATTAGATTTTAGGTAAATGAAAAGTTAATAAAAGTCGTTTATTGTGTGTTTCTCTCTCTGTCTTTCCAGATGGCTTTTACCGCGGTGATAAGCTGATCAATCTGAAGCTTATAGCTGACGAGGCACTACAGAAATGCAGGGACAAGTATGATAACCACTAGTTAACTAGTGAAATGAATTGTTGTGTAGTGCTTATCACATGTGCACTTACTCCCATTGGCCACTTCATTAGGCTCAGTTTGTTAAACGTGGAAGAGCTGAAGTAAAGGACCGTGATAGAAGATTGGAAAAATTATCCTTGTTCCAAATTGTTTCACTAATTCAGTTCTGATCAGTTACATTTAATAACTTTGGTCCCTGAATGATTCATTAAGAAACTATTAGAGGAAGAAATACTGGACTGGACAGTGTTTGGAAAATGCCATTTACTGTCTTTTACCCGTATAGATTATTTTAGATTTCAACAGTACTAATAGCAAATCAGGAAATATTATTACAATTTAAAATGACTATTTTTTTCATTTTTAAAATAGATTCCTGTGATGCAAACCTGAATTGTCAGCATCATTACTCCAGTCTTAAGTGTCACATGATCCTTTAGAAATCATTCTGATTTGCTGCTCATGAAATACTGGACACCTAATTAAGTGGCCACTGTAGCCGTGTATGTGCACAACAGAGTGTCTCTTTTGAGTTCACTTAATTCTTTTGTGTCTTTTACTGTGTCAGGTCTTTCACAGTGGAGAAATGTATAATGCTAAAACACCTCACAAAAGAAGATGAGGCTTTGTCTGGATCGCTGTCGCCCCCAGCGAACGTGCCTGCCCTGATCTGCAGGTGAGCTTAACCTCCGCACCACAGCTGTACAGCTAACAGCCTTCAGTTTTTTCATCAAAATGTGTTTCTTGCTCATTTGGATATCTCCACATACTACAAGTGTTTTTGTTAGAAGTCCTTAAGCTCACCAAGGTTGCATTTATTTGATCAAAAGTACAGTAAAACATTAATATTGTGAAATTTTTACAATTTAAAATAACTGTTTCTATTTAATATATTGTTAAATGTAATTTATTCCTGTGACAGAAAAGCTGAATTTTCAGCATCATTACTCCAGTCTTCAGTGTCACGTGATTCTTCAGAAATCATTCTTGATTTGCTGCTCAAGAAGCATTTCTAATTATTATTATTATCAATGCTGAAAACCTCTGTGCTGCTTAATATAAATTTTCAGGTTTCCCTCATGAGCACATGTGCTAACCACTAGGCCATGGCTTTGACACTGTCCCTGAGGTTGATTTGTTCAAACCTTTTTGAATTGCATTTTTACACCGAAGCCTTATGAGCTGACTTTCTAATATAGGTTAAAAAGAAGCCACTTGCTTTGCACATGAAAATAAGTAGGCCTTCATGTATTATAACACCTGAATCAATGGAGAGCTGTCTAGATAAATGGGAAATAGATTCAGATGAAAGTTCTGCAGTATCCCTTTGTTCTGATTTCTCAAATGTTAACTCTTGTCCTGTACATCTCCCTGTGGAGTTTTGAGTCTTGCATTGTCCTGAGTGTTACAGAGACCTCTTGCTTATTTAACAAAGTTTCGTCACTGATGTAAATCCATAAAGGCCTGGCATGATTTCTCTGAAGCTGTTGTGCCTGAAGACCTTTGCAACAGTTTGAATGTAATATGTGTGACATTCATCAATGCAAGATGACCTGTTTTAAAACCGTAATTCTAATAATGCCAGTTGGATTTTATGTAAAATATCTTTGGCATTTCATTTCCTCCTTCAATGTGGGTCATGTCTGTGTGTCCCTTTTCCTCTTTCAGTGTAAGTAATCTCTCCATTAACCCCCTTTAGCAGGAGAAACAGAAAGAAAGAGTAAGGAAGGTCCGTCCCCCCCCCACAGGTATTTCATGTCTCCTTTGTGCATAACTTATTTTGTTTAAACTCCTCCTGTCTTATTAACACGGGTTTGTGTGCTCATGGGCGGCTCTCTTGCTCTTTGGATGGCTCGAGACTTTTATTACTATCCTCACATTCTCACAGAAACACTGTGTGTGTGTGTGTCTCTGTGTGTTTGCTTTTTGCAAATGCAGTTTACACCATTTACACATGCATCAGACTTGGCGTTCAACAGTAAGTTATGAGGCCGTAATTTAAAGGCATATCTTGCTTTGTTTTCAGAGCCATTATTGTCTTAATGCATTGAAAATGTTAAATAATTCTTCATTGCATTCAAAAATTGAGATATCAACTGCTGTTAAGTATTATAACGTTTGTGAATGATGGTTATTATGAAGTGTTTCCATTTGATTGATCGCCAATTCTGATCCATAAGCTGGCACTGAAAACCTTTTACTGTGCCTAGTAAAAGTACTGATAGTCACATTTCTGGTAAATGACTGGTGTGTCCTTGTGTCCGTGTTCTAAATGATCTCCTCACAAAACTTTATTGTTCCCCTAGTGCACGATTTCATCACAAATGTATCTGAAAGCTTTATATCTTTATAGTGACTAGACTAGAGACTTATAGCTCTCTCTTGTGTTAGCAGTTGTATGTGCTAAAACTTTTCCCGCTCAGACTGTCTAATGGATTGACGGTTCTCTCTATGTAGTCAAACACTAACTCTCTCCTATGAGCTTTAAATAACTTGCACTGCTCACGTAGTGTTCCCTCAGTCTCTGAACTGCATGGAAAACTAGATTTGTAGAGTTGTCTGTTACGTTCATGTCTCTTTTTGTTTGTCCGTATGGTTTTTTTTTTTTGTGTGTTATTAACTCAACCTGATCTTTTCAGATGCTTTCTCTTTCAGTTTGAGAACACCTTTGACTAAAGCAGATGGGCTTCTGCACTCCATTCACTTTGGTTAGATTAAACTGAATGAATCAAATAAGTCTGATTGAAATAAATACCAACATGAGCCTCTAATAAGTTACATGCATTATTTGCATACAACACCCTTTACATTTCATCCTTTTGCTGCTTTCAAGTCATTCTGGAATGAGTGTATTTACAAGATGAGTGCATTTTATCATCTTAATGACTTTTCCCCTATAAAAACAAACAGAAAAGCTCATTGTAATCTGAAGGGTTGAAAAAAGGCCCCCTTTTTTTTTTCTTTTTTTTTTTTTCTTTTTTTTTTTTTCATACTGTGCAGTTAAGCAGTCTTATTATTAACTAAAACTTCAAAATTATTTCCGTTAAATATAATTAAGCTGCAACTAATATAAATATTAGATGAAACAACTTGAACTAAAAAAACCTTAGAAAATTAGAAATGCTGTCTTGGCAACTGACTTGAAATGAAAAACTGAACATACCTAAATAGAAAATAGAATAAAAATAGTTAAATAGAGATTAAAAAAATTAATGAAAGTGACAAGTACATAACAAAATTACTAAAACTTAAACTAAAATTAAAATGAAACTGAACATACCTAAACAGAAAATAGAATAAAAATATCCAAATAGAGATTAAAAAAAACTAATAAAAATGATAAAAGTACATAATAAAATTACTAAAACTTGAACTAAAATTAAAATGAAACTGAACATACCTAAATAGAAAATGGGTAAATAGACATAAAAAATAATAAAAATGACAAAAACACACAACAAAATTACTAAAACTTAAAATAAAATTAAAATGAAAACTGAACATACCTAAACAGAAAATAGAATAAAAATATCCAAATAGAGATTAAAAAAAACTAATAAAAATGATAAAAGTACATAATAAAATTACTAAAACTTGAACTAAAATTAAAATGAAACTGAACATACCTAAATAGAAAATGGGTAAATAGACATAAAAAATAATAAAAATGACAAAAACACACAACAAAATTACTAAAACTTAAAATAAAATTAAAATGAAAACTGAACATAACTAAATAGAAAATAGGATAAAAATAGCTAGAGATTTAAAAAAAAAAAACTAATATAAATGACAAAAGCACATAAAATTACTAAAATTAAAATGAAAACTCAACGTATACAAATAAAATCTAATTTAAAAAAAATGTGTATATATATATATATATATATATATATATATATATATATATATATATATATATATATATATAAGAAGAACTATAATAGTGAAATGGCACTGATCTGGTTGAGTAACACCAACATAATTGCTGTTGGTAGAGTTTGCTCTGTATAAAATGTGTTTGTAAATGAGGAAATAACTAGAATGACTTTTTATAGATGATTGTGACATCAGAAAATATTACTCATTTAGCCAGTTTATGAGACAGGCTACCAAACTACATTTCCCTTTATCCTCTGTGACAGTACGAGAATGATAAAGTACATATAAATATTTACACACCTTATGTACATACTTAGCTACACGTAATGTTATAACTACAATTTGGAACAAAGTAGGGACTTCTCTTGACTTGAAAGCAGCGTTTTGTTCTGTTCAGCCCAGCATGATTTACAGTTTATGACCTTCTCAGACTGATTTGATAACATCAGGATGCTTAAATTTTGTATTGTTCTCTGAAGTGTGGCACCAGCAAGAGTAAACACAAGTTATACGGGATGAGTTAATTATGAGCGCTCTCTGTTCTGTGATTGGTGCAGGTGCCGTGGAATCCTGAAATTGATTTGTGTTGGCACTCTCTGATTGGTGGAGCATCAGAGGAGTGTGAGCCTGTCTGGTGTGATTCAGAAGACCCGCTCTTCATCCTCTACACCAGCGGCTCTACTGGGAAACCTAAGGTAGATCCTCCAAACAACCCAATCCTACTTCAACTGTGTGATATTTGCATTTCATATACATCTCATATATATTTGTCCCTCTTTTTGTACCACTCCACTAGGGTGTATTGCATACAGTGAGTGGCTACATGCTTTACACTGCGGCCACCTTTAAGATGGTGTTTGATTATCACTCTGATGATGTGTACTGGTGCACTGCAGACATTGGTTGGATCACCGGTCACTCATACATCACATATGGGCCGTTGGCCAATGGCGCGACCAGTGTGTTGGTGAGGGGGACGCCCTAATAAGCAATTTTTGTCAGAATTAGCATTTTGCCCTGTGCAGTCACTTTCTTTAAGTGATTAAAACACATTGACTCAACTGCGTAAGCATTTATTGTTGTATAATATGTATTTTTAATCTTCTATTTTTAGTTTGAGGGTCTTCCCACATACCCGGATGTGAGCCGAATGTGGGAGATTGTTGATAAATATCACATCTCCAAGTTCTACACAGCACCCACCGCCATCCGGCTCTTGATGAAGTATGGCAGTGAGCCCGTTCAGAAGTAAGTTTGGTGTCTTTTGTGTCTGTCCTAGATTTAGTACACTGGAGAGTCTTTCCACAGTCAAGAAAAATGTGTAAAAAATCTGACAGTTTTAAAATTGTGATTTCTGAAAAAGTCGTGGAAATTAATAAAGTCTAAAAAGTCATGGGGAAAAAAACTTGTACATATAGGAACAGATAGGAAATGTACATTACCGTTCAAAAATTTAGGTTTAGTAAGGGGATTTTTTTTAAATAGAAATTAAACTCTTATTCAGCAAGGTTGCATTAAATTGATTAAAAGTGACTGTAGTGACCACTGTTACAAAAGAGTTATTACAAATAAATACTGTTCTTTTTTTATTCTTTAAAGAATACTGAAAAAAATCATATTACAGTTTCCACAAAAATATTAAACGGCACAACTTTTCAACATTGATAATACGAAAAGTTTTTGAGCAGTAAATTAGTGTATTAGAATGATTTCTGAAGGATCATGTGACACTGAAGTCATTTCATGTAATGATGCTGAAAATACAGCTTTGCCATTACAGGAATAAATTACATTTTAAAATATATTAAAGTAGAAAACAGTTATTTTTATCTTAAATAATATTTTACAATTTTGCTGTTTTTTACTTTATTTTTAATTAAATGAATGCAGCCTTTTTGAGCATGAGACAATATAAAAGCATATTTCAAAAACAAGATCTTACCAACTCCAAACTTTTGTTGTGTTGATGGTAGTGTTAGTGTACTTTTTCCATTGTTATATAAAGCTATCAGCATATTTTGTAACCTAGAATTAGTTGTTTTTTTTTTTTTTAAATTAAGTTTTTAATTAATTTCATTAGTTTTTTTTTTTTTTTTTTTTTTGGAAATCCTTATCCAATCTGATTGATCTGTATTCTGTTTTGTACGCTGTTTGCTTACAAAGTCTGTAAACAGAGCAGCGTTTTTAAGTCCATTCATTGTGCATTGTGTGCTTTTGCATACAACTGGTGCCAGGATGTGCCAACTTTCTGACCTCAATCAGCAGTACACAACCTTGATACATCTACTCATTCTTTATTACTTTTTATCCACAATTTACAATAATCAAGCTTTTTGGCCCTTCATAAACAACTTATTTGTCTTTAAGACTAATTAAAGATATTTAAACGCAAGTGTCTAGATAGTTTTTGCTACATTCAGAATACTGCTGAATACTTCTGACTAGTATTCAGAATGGTTCGCTTGTTTGTTGCCGTCAGGTATAAGCGGACCTCGCTGAAGATTTTGGGGACCGTAGGGGAGCCCATAAACCCAGAAGCCTGGCAGTGGTACTACAGCGTGGTGGGAGAGAAGAGATGTCCTGTGGTGGACACCTTCTGGCAGACTGAGACGGTATGAACTGTGATGCAGTAACATCAGTGTTGCTTTGAAACTGTCTACTGTAAGGTCACTTGTCTTTTGTTTGTATCTTCCTCAGGGTGGGCATGTGATGACCCCTCTGCCGGCTGCTACTCCCATGAAGCCTGGCTCTGCTGTGAGTGAATGTGATATGAATGAATAAATGAATAAGTTTGGTGTTGGTACGATGTTTTTGTATTTGAAAGAAGTCTCTTATACTCACCAAGTGACTCCTTTCGCTAAGAGAAATCATTCAAATATGCTGATTTGGTGCTCAAAAAAACATTTCTTATTATCAGTATTAAAAACAGCTGGGCTGCTTGATATTTCTGTGGAAACCAAAAATAACAGCATTTATTTGAAATAGAAATTTTGTAACATTATGAATGTCTTCATTGCCACTTTTTAGCATTTGAGTGCATTCTTGCTAAATAAAAGTATTTTTTAAAAAGAAATAAATCTTACTGACCCGAAACTTTTGAACAGTAGTGTTACTATTGTACAGGTGCATCTCAATACATTAGAATGTCGTGGAAAAGTTTGTTTATTTCAGTAATTCAACTCAAATTGTGAAACTCGTGTATTAAATAAATTCAATGCACACAGACTGAAGTAGTTTAAGTCTTTGGTTCTTTTAATTGTGATGATTTTGGCTCACATTTAACAAAAACCCACCAATTCACTATCTCAACAAATTAGAATACTTCATAAGACCAATAAAAAAAACATTTTTAGTGAATTGTTGGCCTTCTGGAAAGTATTTTCATTTACTGTATCTGTACTCAATACTTGGTAGGGGCGCCTTTTGCGTTAATTACTGCCTCAATTCGGCGTGGCATGGAGGTGATCAGTTTGTGGCACTGCTGAGGTGGTATGGAAGCCCAGGTTTCTTTGACAGTGGCCTTCAGCTCATCTGCATTTTTTGGTCTCTTGTTTCTCATTTTCCTCTTGAAAATACCCCATAGATTCTCTATGGGGTTCAGGTCTGGTGAGTTTGCTGACCAGTCAAGCACACCAACACCATGGTCATTTAACCAACTTTTGGTGCTTTTGGCAGTGTGGGCAGGTGCCAAATCCTGCTGGAAAATGAAATCAGCATCTTTAAAAAGCTGGTCAGCAGAAGGAAGCATGAAGTGCTCCAAAATTTCTTGGTAAACGGGTGCAGTGACTTTGGTTTTCAAAAAACACAATGGACCAACACCAGCAGATAACATTGCACCTGAAATCATCACAGACTGTGGAAACGTAACTCTGGACTTCAAGCAACTTGAGCTATGAGCTTCTCCACCCTTCCTCCAGACTCTAGGACCTTGGTTTCCAAATGAAATACAAAACTTGCTCTCATCTGAAAAGAGGACTTTGGACCACTGGGCAACAGTCCAGTTCTTCTTCTCCTTAGCCCAGGTAAGACGCCTCTGACGTTGTCTTGTGTTTCAGGAGTGGCTTAACAAGAAGGAATACGACAACTGTAGCCAAATTCCTTGACACGTCTGTGTGTGGTGGCTCTTGATGCCTTGACCCCAGCCTCAGTCCATTCCTTGTGAAGTTCACCCAAATTCTTGAATCGATTTTGCTTGACAATCCTCATAAGGCTGCGGTTCTCTCGGGTTGGTTGTGCATCTTTTTCTTCCACACTTTTTCCTTCCACTCAACTTTCTGTTAACATGCTTGGATACAGCACTCTGTGAACAGCCAGCTTCTTTGGCAATGAATGTTTGTGGCTTACCCTCCTTGTGAAGGGTGTCAATGATTGTCTTCTGGACAACTGTCAGATCAGCAGTCTTCCCCATGATTGTGTAGCCTAGTGAACCAAACTGAGAGACCATTTTGAAGGCTCAGGAAACCTTTGCAGGTGTTTTGAGTTGATTAGCTGATTGGCATGTCACCATATTCTAATTTGTTGAGATAGTGAATTGGTGGGTTTTTGTTAAATGTGAGCCAAAATCATCACAATTAAAAGAACCAAAGACTTAAACTACTTCAGTCTGTGTGCATTGAATTTATTTAATACACAAGTTTCACAATTTGAGTTGAATTACTGAAATAAATGAACTTTTCCACGACATTCTAATTTATTGAGATGCACCTGTATACAGGTGCATCTAAAAAAATTTGAATATCGTGAAAATTTATTTTTTATTTTTTATTGTAACTTATTTCAAAAAGTTAAACTTTTATATATTCTAGATTTAAAAAAAAAAAAAAATTTAATCTAGAATATATGAAAGTTTAACTTTTTGAAATGTTACAATAAAAAATAAAATAAAATAAATTTTCACGATATTCCAATTTTTTGAGATGCACCTGTATATTTGTCATGCTGCTGAAAGAGACAACTGATACAAGGCTGATACAATGTTCATTACCAGAGCTAATGTAAATTAATTTCTTCTGTTACTACAAAACAGAAACATAATTGTTAAATTAAGCTTAGTGTGGTACAGTATAATTACTTTTATTAATTTCTGTAAGGTGATTGATGTTTTTACATTTTGTAGACATTTCCCTTTTTTGGGGTTGTACCTGCTATTCTGAATGAGTCAGGGGAGGAACTTGAAGGACCAAGTGAGGGCTATCTGGTAAAGTGAATTTTGAGAATAAATAAATAAAAGTTCTATATTTTTCATAAATATTTTATGTTTTTCATGTTTTAAACTTCTTAATGCTAATAAATCAGTTAAATTTTATCCACATGTGAAATTCAAGTTTAAAACACAAGCGCTTCTCTTCCTCAGGTGTTTAAACAGCCTTGGCCAGGTGTGATGAGAACTGTGTACGGGAACCATGAAAGATTCGAAACCACCTACTTCAAGAAATTCCCTGGATACTACGTGACTGGAGATGGTAATTTGTGCTGTGATTCATATTTAGTTTTACTATAAGTGTGAAGTGAGAGACAGTTTGTGCTTTAGTTAATGTGTCTGTCCAGGTTGTCGTAGAGATAAAGACGGGTACTACTGGATCACCGGAAGGATAGATGACATGTTGAATATGTCTGGTGAGTAGAGGATAAGGACATTCGTTTGTTTGTTCTTTTAATTTAATTACATAATCCCAAAATTTCTCCTGTTTTGTAATTTCCCCAATATGGAGAGAGAAAATGTGACCTGGACCTACAGATGCTGACAGGGTTCCCACGCTTCTTGAAAGTACTTGAATATCAGACACATGGATTCAAGGCCTGGAAAGTACTTGAAAATAAATATAGGTCCTTGAAAGTGCTTGAAATAAATCTGAAATAAATTTTGTTTAGTAGAATGGTGCCGTTTCAAAAATTTTCCTATATGCGCTGTCAAAGGCAAAACGAAACAGCGCTAATGATTGGGGTGGAGATGGGGTAGCGCGAGAAAAAATCTTTGCATGCGAGCTGATGCGCACATTGCGCAGCCCTGCATGAACTTATGGAGAAGCAGTGCATTTGCGACTGAAAATTACTGCGTGCGACTATGAAAAAATATTTAGGAGCACCAGTGCAAAATGACCCAATCAGCATATTTGTGTTTGCGCTGAGGGGAGCTTCAAAGGTTTCTAACGTACTTACAACATGTTTTTGCAGCGGTGAGTAGACATATCTGTTGATTCCTTGAACACAAATGTTAATCAGAATCCACTCACTGCTCAAAACGCCGTTTTGTTCAGTGCTGAGTTCTGCAAGCTCACGAATCCTCTCATTATAACAAACAAAGTGTAGACAGGGTGTAAATAAGAGATTCACTGTGCAGTGTAGAGAGCTGCGTTGATTAAAATGGAACTTTGCGAGATCACGATGAATGAAGGAGAGTGACCGCTTTTAATGATTAAGGGATTTTGCAAATGATATTGCAGTTCATTAAACAAGAAGTGAATATTAAGTGACTTGCATTGTCTGAACAATATTGCCTGATTTTGCTCTATTTCGTCAAAGAAAATAGTTTTAAACAAAGTAACAGCTGAGCCGCTGCGCATCTTCATTCAAACACAGCGTTGTTTCGTTTTTAAACGAATCTGATTCAATTACCCATTCATAAAGACAGTCACTTCGTTCCGGAATGAATCAGCCGTTCTAACGAATCAATTAATGAATGATTAATTGATAAAATCAGTGACTTGCCGCCACCTACTGGCAGTTTTACTTTCATTTTAAAGTATCTTTTCTGTTATTTAAATCATTTAATATTTCTATATTCAAAATTTTATATTTAAAACATTAACCTTAACATGAAGTTATGAATTTAATTGCACTCATGGGACCTCTGAGCCTCATTAAACCATCTGAAAATACACCTACAAGCCAATTTTGTGTCCTTCTGTGCCACCTCTAGTACAAATTATTTTTTTTAATACTGATTTCATTTGATTGGTAACTCATTCTTATTCTACTTGTTATATATATTTTTTAATTTGACAAAAGATGACATACTTTTAATAAAGTTAGAAAAATGCCATTACAAAGGTAAAAACAAAATTCCCTGTAAATCATTTTAAGGAGTCAAATATCATCTCGTAATGGGAAGGCTAATATTTGATCAGAATTTTTGATTATTGATTAGAAGGTGCTCCTGATATATTTGACTGTGCTCCTAAAAAGTAAAGTAAGCGTAGAACCCTCTTTAACCACTTTTTATTAATTAAAAAATTTAGTAATTCTTTCAAATTTAAATCTTTTACAAGAATTACAGCAAAAACCAGTTTGATGCAGGAATATATATTTTTATCAATATTTGAGAAATTCAAAATTTCTTTGAACAAGACTGCTTAAAATGGTCTAAATTTATGAAACCTACACATTCAAAACCTCATTACTCTGAAATTTTTAATGTAAATGTTAAGTGTAAGTGAAATGTTGAGTACTGTAATAGGTCTTTCATGACGCTACATATGCTGGGGTGTGAATTTGATAGGTGCTTGATTTAAATAAATGGTGCTTTAAAAAGTCCTTGAATCTGGTGTTCATGTAAGAGTGGGAACCCTGTGCTGAAATAATGCAGATTAATGAGTTTCGAAAAAAGATAATGATGAAATTCAGGCCACACTTTCCAATCATTTGTCTCTTGCCTGTTTTCTATCTCTACTGATATGACTCTAGAGATTTACAAATCATTGAAGTAGCCTAATTACCAACAAAATGGCCTGTAATAGAGCAAAAGCTTTGATATATTGGTGATGGATATGTTTCTTCCAGGGCACTTACTGAGCACTGCAGAGGTGGAGTCGGCTCTGGTGGAGCATGAAGCTGTGGCTGAGGCAGCGGTTGTGGGGCGGCCACACCCTGTTAAAGGCGAGAGTCTCTACTGTTTTGTCACCCTCAATGATGGAATCAACTACAACCAAAAGCTGGAGGCGGAGCTTAAAAAGCAAGGTGTGTGTGTGCTGAAAGGAATATTTCATGCAAGAATTATGATTCTGTCATTTAGTCACTCTCATGTAAAAGTTCGGTCACACTACACTTTTCGTTCCATTGACTGTTCATACGTATACATATGCGGGACACAGGAATGCAAATTTTGCTTCCAAAGTTCAAGTTTGGTGAACACTGCCCTGCGATTTCGTATCAGATGAAGACCAATAGAAGATCAGCGTGGATTCTTAGCTGAATTTAAAAAAAAAAAACACACAAACTTTACTGTAAAGTGATGTAGATGATGCATTTTTACATTTTTGGATGTATTATTATTTGGATGAATTATGTTTTTTAAAAAGATGCTGGGAAGCATGACGTCATTACGACCTTTCCATTGTCTGGAGAAACTTTGCATGCGCAAAATCTAGTGCATTTGAACTGCTCTTTTCAATACAACAAAAGTTATTTTAAACTGTCAAACTTTAATAAGGATAAACAAAAGTTTGTGTATATATGTGCTGTCAAAATTAGCATGTTAACGCAGGAGATTAATTTTTCCAGTTTAATGACGTTAAAAATATTTAACGCAATTAATGCAGGGGCAGAGCTAGGGTTGGCCACCCCTCTCACAACTGCTGCTTCTGTCTCTCTTTTTCTTGACAAGAATTGCGTTTATTTAGACGCAGAACATCCTTACGACCACATCAAACAGGAGACTTTACAGACACGCTCTCTACTTCGCCTCAGCACCAGGCGCAAGTCAAACGAGCGCGGAAACGGTACAGGTGATGAGGAGCTTCAGTAGAACAACAGTGAACTGCGTTCAGATGAGATATGTCAGTAAAAACGAAATCTTCCTGTCCTGTCAGCCATTATACTGTGGTCGTAGCGCATGCTCTTCAATTGCACATACAAATATGGCGGCGCACACTGTAGCTTGTATCATTTCATATTAAAGCGCGACTGAAACTACCAGCATGCATGTCAAATCCGCGTCACGTTCAGCAGCTGCAGCTCTTAAAGTAATAGCAGCCAAATAACCTAATAACCCAGCTGCTGTGGTATCTGTTAATCGAACAAAAGAAAGGAAATCAATAACTTTCCTAGCTTTAAAGGGGTCATATGATGCGATTTCAACTTTCCCTTTCTCTTTGGAGTTTTACAAGCTCTTGGTGCATAAAGAAGATCTGTAAAGTTGCAAAGACCAAAGTCTCAAATCCAAAGAGATGTTCTTTATTAAAGAGTCAGTCACACCTACCTAAAACGGCTCGTTCTAACACGCCCCCACATCTCTACGTCACGATGTGAGAAGATTTACATAACACCGCCCAAATGTATACGCAAAGAAGGCATAACTTTCTCGCTCTATGTTGTTGCTTCCGCCGGCGCCATGTCGTGGAGAGACGCTGTGTGTTTGGATGCGAGTAAAGAGGACATAAGAAATCTGTGGCTGAGTTTTATTTACAACACTGTACCAGAGCAGTACAACACAAATATTGGAGTTTGTGCTGCACACTTCACGGAGCATTGTTTTCTGAACATGGGAGAGCACAAGGCCGTGTAACCGGTCCTATTCACCCTGCTCCGAGCGAGATTCGGACCGCGGTCTAAGCGCGGCCGACGGGCGCTAAGAGTCACTAGATCAGGGGAGTGAGGTTTACTGGCTTGCTGGACACCACTGCTGTTACATGTAGAAAGACTTTTACTCAAAAGTGGGGCATTTCCAACCTTACAAGGACAGTCTGGTGCTTCTGACTCACAGCCTGTAAGTAACGTTACGTTTTATTATTTAAAAAATCTGCTACTTTTCAAACGCGAGTGTAAGTAGTGCTTGTTTGTGTTTCTCCGATCACAAATGCAGACGTGGTGTTATGTATAAGTCATTATAATCAGTAATTATGTCCCCACTGGATGCAACAAATACCTCGTTTGAAATGGCTTCTAATGTTTTTGTATCGTCGTGGGGACGCAGCATCATATTATGGTAAGGGGCGTAACATTTCCATCACACGCTTGAGCTATTCAGCCAATCACAACGCAAAGGATCGCTGGCCAATCAGAGCACACCTCGCTGTTTCACACCGATGAGCTTTGTAAAAATCGACCCGTTTCAGAAAGGCGGGGCTTAGAGATAAAATAATGTAAAATATGTGGAAAATAATGCGTTTTTTTTTTTTTTTTACTTTAAACCACGTAAACACATTGCATTACACCAAATACACACAAGAATGTTCTTTTTAGCACCATCATATGACCCCTTTAAGTATTCATCTATATTTAATATAGAATTTAGTGTTTGATAACTTTATTCAATTTCTGCATATTTCCTACTTGCTGAAGGGCACAGGTAAATTTGGCATTTATTATAATGGATTTATGTGAGGTTTTTTTTTTTTTTTTTTTTTTTTTCAGGAACTACAAGTAATGGGTTTCTTTTCACTTCCCCTTTTTTTTTTTTTTTTCAAACAGTGAGAGAGAAGATTGGTGCCATAGCTACACCTGACTACATTCAGAATGCCCCCAGCCTTCCAAAAACCAGATCAGGTATTAATATTGGACTGTTTATTATTAAAGCCTTAATGTTTATGATGGTCAAGTGTTCTTCTGTTTTTTTTATTTTTTCTTTGTTTTATTAGGTAAGATCATGCGACGTGTCTTGCGGAAGATAGCGTGTAATGAGCGTGATTTGGGTGATGTGTCTACGTTAGCAGACAGCTCTGTCATTGAACAACTGTTTGAGAACCGCTGCTGTACTGCTGTGTGACCACGAGGGGCATCCAACACAACGCCACTGTCTGGCCCCCATACCAGCTTCAGTTCTGGAGGGAAGAGGATGAGTCTGAGCTGTAATGGAGTTTAGGATAATTCTAGTGGGCAGACAGAATGAAAAAAGCTTAGAGATGTTTTATTCCTACTGCAATTCACCGACTCATCTCTCTAGAAATCTCTAGGAAAACCCAAGGTTTGGGTTTGGCATAGAGTTTTAGCTGCATTTTTACAGGGACCCCCCCCTAAACATAATAAAAAAAAAAATAATTATTATGTTTATTATTTCCTTCTCTTTCTCCATGTGTCAGATCATTAATCTTTATATGACTATACTGTCCGGCTTTCAATGTGCCAACATAACCTCAAAACAAGTTGGGGGTTTTTTCATTATTTTTTTCACTACTAAAATAGGAAAAGAAGACTTTATATGTCATGATTTTGATGTGTACTATGTAATAGCGCTGTTTAAAGTCTTTCTGCTTTGGTCGAAGGTTTCATTTTAACATTTAAAGCTACACATTGTATAGAACTTTCTATACAAGCCAAAGCATGCATTAATATTTACCAGAATAACATGGTATCATACAGATGTCACCAATGTTAGAACTTAACTATGTATATTTTATTCCTGGAACAGTTTGCAACTTTGTGATAAAAGTGTGTGTGTGTGTGTGAACCGACAATATTTCTTCAGGAAAGTTATGAAAGCGATATGATTGACTGCATAAAGACTGTATGTTAATTTGAAAATGTACTTAACAGGAGTAAATTACATTTCCGACCATAATGGTGGTCTCGTTGTAATCCTGATACTTAGACCCGTTCAGTGGCTTAATTTCAAAGTGTTAAAATTTGTACTTTATATTGTGAAGGTATCCTCTGAAGAAGCTTTTTCAGGAGAAAAGTGATCAAATTCCAGCCGTTATATGAGTGCACGGTGCTCTCGTGCACCAGTACTGTATCTCTGGACTGTATTTGTTACTATTGTCAGATTGATTTCTTCCAGCTTGGCATTAACTCGAGTTTTGGATATTTCATAGCTCTTAATGTGGATGAGTAGTAGCTGTCAATGCTTTTCTCAACCCTGTAAGCATTCACTAGCCTATATGATGAGCGACTGAAACTTTGAATTTTAGATTGTTTTTTTTTTACCCTTTATTTTCCTTTTCACTCATTTTCTTGTAATCATTTGAGCAGAGCAACTTCTCAAACAACTGGGTGAATTAAAGCGCGGAAATTTTAAAATGGTTTTGTCCTCTTTCATGTTTATTGTTTCTGCATGTGTCCTTCCCTTCTACTTTTTATTTTATTTTCTGGAGGAGTTACTTAATAAATTAAGTCATAATGACTTAATCATTATCTGCTGCTATTTAAAGAAACTGATTTTTGATTCATCAAAGAACACTGGAAAAAAGGGGCAAAAACAAAATGCATCACAGCTTCTAGAAAAATATTAAGCAGCACAACTGTTTTCAACATTGATATGTTTCTTGAGCACCAAATCAGCATATTAGAGTGATTTCTAAAGGATCATGATGTGACACTGAAAACTGTAGTGTGTGCTGAAAATTCAGCTTTGCAATCACATAAGTTATGCTTTAAAATATATTAAAACAGAAAACAGCTATTTTAAATTGGAATAATATTTTAAAATATTCCTGTTTTTACTACATTTTGGGGCAAATAAACGTGGAGACTTGTTATAAGATCTTACTGCCTGCAAACTTTTAAAGGGTAAAAGCATTTTCCAGCTTTTCAACCAATTTGTTTACCAACCTAAAGTAGCATTCTTCCAAAACCCCCCCAGTTAAAAATAAAATAGTAATAATAAATCTATATATAATAATTATTCTATTCAACGTTTCATGCACCAAAACCAGCCTTTCTCTGAATTAACAGCTGTCACAAACCATTGTATGGAAAACACCTGTGTTAATATCTTCATTTTTGTTCCACAGAAGAAAGAAAGTCACATGGGTTTGAAACACCATGAGGGTGAGTAAATCATGATTTGCTCTTTAATATGCATGTATATATGTACCTTTTATCTTTTTGTCCATATTCCAACTTCACATAAAGTCAATTAAACCTCCACAAGATGGCAGTGATTCCAAACTGTTCACTTCAGGAAGACAAAGAGAAGGGCCTCTCTTTCTACTAAGTATCCAAAGCGGGTTTAATGTCATTTCCCATGACATAAAACCCCTTTTCTGCATGAACTACACACATGTCCAGTTAATTAACCCATAGGTTCATGTTTGGTGCTCTTTTGCTGGGTGAAAAGCCCACTGACCATCTGTTATTCAAGCTGTGTGAAAGTGGTTGAATAATTCATGACAGACCGCTCAGTTTGCTGTCTGGGGATTGTGAGGATCAGAGGGCGGTCCACTCATTTTTCTTTGTGTATATGTGTGTATGAAGGTAGGGAGTGGATTAATGTTACCATTTTATTGTCCTCACATATGTGTTATAAACAAGAGACGATGAAGTGATATTTATATAACAACATATGGTTTGATAGTCATTTTAATAATTGAGGAAACGTTTGGCTACTACAAGATTGAGTGGCATTGAGCTAATGTTTCTATATTCAGGGAGAATATATTTAATATACAACATTTGTCTGCAGCTGGTGAACTCGTCTTACTGTCTTCATGAACCCCATGTTGTTATTATTGATTTTCATAACACCTGGCTGTGTGCAATTCTGCCCTGTCTTCAGTTCAGTCCATTTCAACAGTATTATAACACTCTTTTACACACACTTACACTTTTGCCCTCTTCAACAAATTTCATTTTCTCCTTTTATTTCTACTTCCTTTCATCTTATTGATGTTTGTTCTGTGGTACTTCAAGGAGGCAACAAGCCTTGTGTCAGATAATAGCTCAATATTCTCCTGGAGGTTTTGCGGTTCGGCTGAAAGCTCTACGGCATCCTTGTCTTTTGTGTCTGTATGGCTGAAGGGCATCAGGTCTCGTGTTTGTGTGGACTGGATGCACCAGAGCGAGAGGCAGGTGAAAGTCATACAGTTTAACATGCAGTCTGGTTTGACCTGAGGCTATTTCTTTGTTGTTGGTAGTGTTTTAATAAAAAGTAAGCCTCTTATGTTACTTAATTGACAGTCATAAGCAATTAAAAAACATTCAGTTTGGTATTCAATGTGGAAATTAAATGTAGTATTAATTTGTATATTATATATAGTAGGCCTATATATTTATATACAAAGTTTGGCTCAGTAAACGATATTTATTTTGATAGTTTTTTGTTTTGTTTTTTGGTAAAATTAATACTTTAAGCAAGGATGCATTAATTTGATCAGAAGTGACAGTTAAGACATTTACAGTTTTACCAAAAAAAGCATCATGATTTCCACAAAAATATTAAGCAGCACAACTGTTTTCAATGTTGTTAATAATAAGAAATGTTTTTTGAGCAGCAAATCAGCATATTACAATGATTTCTGAAGAATCATGTGACACTGAAGACTGGAGTAATGATGCTGAAAGTTCAAGAATACATTAGATTTTTAAAATACATTAAAATAGAAAACATTTAAAATTGTAATAATATTTCACAGTATTACTGTTTTTACTGTATTTTTGATCAAGTAAATGCAGCCTTGGAGAGCACAAGAAACTTCTTTCAAAAATCGTTTACATAATCTTATGTTATACAGAAACTGAATTTATATATATTTTAAATGTCTAGTTTGTCCATAAAATTATTTTAACATTAAAAATGTGTAAATCATCATTTTAGTGATAAGACTAGTGTTCCTGATGGAAAAAAAAAAAAAAAAAAAAAAAAAAAACCTGTAGCCCTATATATAAAAAAATATTATATGTACACTCACTGGCCACTTTAGTAGGTACACCTTGCTAGTACCGGGTTGGACCCCCTTTTGCCTTCAGAACTGCCTTAATTCTTCGTGGCATAGATTCAACAAGGTGTTGGAAACATTCCTCTTAGATTTTGGTCCATATTGACATGATAGCTTCACGCAGTTGCTGCAGATTTGTCGGCTGCACATCCATGATGCGAATCTCCCGTTCCACCACATCCCAAAGCTGCTCTATTGGATTGAGATCTGATGACTGTGGAGGCCATTTGAGTAAAGTGAACTCATTGTTCAAGAAACCAGTCTGAGATGATCTGAGCTTTGTGACATGGTGCATTATCCTGCTGGAAGTAGCCATCAGAAGATGGGTACACTGTAGTCATAAAGGGATGAACATGGTCAGCAACAATACTCAGGTAGGCTGTGGCGTTTAAACGATGCTCAGTTGGTACTAAGGGGCCCAAAGTGTGCCAAGAAAATATCCCCCACACCATTACACCACCACCACCAGCCTGAACCGTTGAGACAAGGCAGGATGGATCCATGCTTTCATGTTCTTTACGCCAAATTCTGACCCCATCTGAATGTCACAGCAGAAATCGAGACTCATCAGACCAGGCAACGTTTTTCCAATCTTCTATTGTCCAATTTTGATGAGCCTGTGCGAATTGTAGCCTCCGTTTCCTGTTCTTAGCTGACAGGAGCAGCACCCGGTGTGGTCTTCTGCTGCTGTATCCCATCTGCTTCAGGGTTCAACGTGTTGTGCGTTCAGAGATAGTATTCTGCATACCTTGGTTGTAACGAGTGGTTATTTGAGTTACTGTTGCCTTTCTATCATCTCTAACCAGTCTGCCCATTCTCCTCTGACCTCTGACATCAACAAGGCATTTTCGTCAACACAACTGCCGCTCACTGGATATTTTCTCTTTTTCGGACCATTCTCTGTAAACCCTAGAGATGGTTGTGCGTGAAAATCCCAGTAGATCAGCAGTTTTTGAAATACTCAGATCAGCCCGTCTGGCACCAACAACCATTCCACGTTCAAAGTCACTTAAATCCCCTTTCTTCCCCATTCTGATGCTCGGTTTGAACTTCAGCAAGTCATCTTCACCACATCTAGATGCCTAAATGCATTGAGTTGCTGCCATGTGATTGGCTGATTAGCAATTTGTGTTACCAAGCAATTGAACAGGTGTACCTAATAAAATGGCCGGTGAGTGTGTGTGTGTGTGTGTGTGTGCAGAGATGGGCACAAATACATCAAAATGTATTTAAAATAAAAATACAAAATACTGTGTGGGAAAATGTATTTAAATACAAATACAGTATTTTATATTTTGAAAATACACAAAATACATTTGAAATTGGCCATCCAGTGAAGTAACACTATTAAGGCCTGTTTACACCAAAAACGATAATTATAAAAATAACTATATTAGTGTATTCTAAGTATACAATGCAGTTGTGTCATCTGTCACTTTAAATGCTCAAGCTCTTTAAAGCAGAAATGATTCCGATTGGCTGTAAATGTTTTTATCATTCATCATTTTTTGTGCTGTTATGGTTATAATTGTGGTGTGCTATCTGCTATTCACTTAGATTTAGGATGTACTCACACTAGGGGATCTGATTCATGCTCGAGTGCGATTGACTCCCAAAGTCCAGTTCATTTCACAAGTGTGACTGCTCTGTACCGTGTCCAGTGTGGTTTGTTTAACCATGCACTGGCCGCTTGAAGAACAGTTGGAACAGTTAATTTATTATTTTTGTATGCGCTATTGTTATCATTATGACAGCAAAAATCTTTATTACTACTTGGATATCACACTTTACAATTAATTTAATTTTGAGTAGGGCCTACATTTAGATTTATAATGGGTCTGGTTCTCATCTTATTGATGAACAGGTATTATAATTTGTGAGTAAAGCTGCAAATTCCACCATTAACTTGAGTTGCCTCTGTAATAATCCTGTGATATCTGTCTGTTATCGAAAGCACAACCACGCTTGGGCTTTAGTACAAGGCAACTGTGCCTAGTGTGAGTATGCCCTTAGAACATTTTTTTTTTTTTTAAATTTATATCTTTATTATTAGAATTGTAGTTATCTTTGTCTTGGGGTACACACACACAGAAAGCTGCTTATGACTCATTTATTCATGTTTCTTTATCGCTCTGACGTGTCAATAGCTCTTGCCCACTAAAAGCTCCACAGATGTATTTGCATACCACAACAATATATAAATGATATAGAAAAAATTCAATCGATTTACACTTTATATCATCGCCTACATATATATTGTCATATCACCATAACAAGCAGTAATGAATAAAGTTTAATTAACAAATTTGACTAGCTATTTGATAAAACCAAAATCTGACCAAAAAAAACTAACAAGACTGGCTAGTGCTAATGCTATGTTCCCCTTGCTAGTGCTCTTTTTTTACCTGCTGGAACAGGTATGCTTTTTTGCCCACAAAAGCAAGATCACCTTGTTTTAATGTTAAAGTCTTGCACATACTAGTACATTTCAAGCATTTTGTATGGTTTATACACAAAACGAAACGGCATGTATTTGACTGAAAATCCAGAATCATCAACAAGCTAACTATAAAGATAGCACTGTGAATGATGAGATAGTTGTCAACAAATGGGGTGCTACATTTTATTCAAAATTAAATATCTTAAATATCTATGATTTTGGCTTTAATAAGATTTTCCCAGGAAACCTGGCGTCCTCCACGATTCCTATTCTTTCAAACAGCAAAGCACTTGAATGCGACATGCTTGTAATCAGGACTTCTGAAATTGGAAGAAGGACATTTTGATAGCACACAAAGGCAGTATTATTCCTTATTTCCTTACAGGAATCTAGAAAATTTCATTACCCAATTCTAGATGGAGTCATACAGCTGCAGCTCACATGCATGAAAGTGGCATGTTTGAGGTTTGAACTACTTGATACAGGAAATCAGCAGTCTAATAAAGAGGTTGATTGGCAAAAAGTATTTTATGTATTTTGAAAATACAAAAATACTAAGATTAAATGTATTTAAATACAAAATACATTTGATTTTTTTTTCAAAGGTATTTAAATACAAAATACAAAATAGTATTTTGTATTTTAAATACATGTATTTGAAATACTGCCATCCCTGTGTGTGTGTGTGTGTGTGTGTGTGTGTGTGTATATATATATATATATGTACAGGTGTATCTCAATAAATTAGAATGTCGTGGAAAAGTTTATTTATTTCAGTAATTCAACTTAAATTGTGAAACTCGTGTATTAAATAAATTCAGTGCACACAGACTGAAGTAGTTTCTCAACAAAAGAAGTAGTATCTCAACAAATTAGAATATGGTGACATGCCAATCAGCTAATCAACTCAAAACACCTGCAAAGGTTTCCTGAGCCTTCAAAATGGTCTCTCAGTTTGGTTCACTAGGCTACACAATCATGGGGAAGACTGCTGATCTGACAGTTGTCCAGAAGACAATCATTGACACCCTTCACAAGGAGGGTAAGCCACAAACATTCATTGCCAAAGAAGCTGGCTGTTCACAGAGTGCTGTATCCAAGCATGTTAACAGAAAGTTGAGTGGAAGGAAAAAGTGTGGAAGAAAAAGATGCACAACCAACCGAGAGAACCACAGCCTTATGAGGATTGTCCAGCAAAATCGATTCAGGAATTTGGGTGAACTTCACAAGGAATGGACTGAGGCTGGGGTCAAGGCATCAAGAGCCACCACACACAGACGTGTCAAGGAATTTGGCTACAGTTGTCGTATTCCTCTTGTTAAGCCACTCCTGAACCACAGACAACGTCAGAGGCGTCTTACCTGGGCTAAGGAGAAGAAGAACTGGACTGTTGCCCAGTGGTCCAAAGTCCTCTTTTCAGATGAGAGCAAGTTTTGTATTTCATTTGGAAACAAACCAAGGTCCTAGAGTCTGGAGGAAGGGTGGAGAAGCTCATAGCCCAAGTTGCTTGAAGTCCAGTGTTAAGTTTCCACAGTCTGTGATGATTTGGGGTGCAATGTCATCTGCTTGTGTTGGTCCATTGTGTTTTTTGAAAACCAAAGTCACTGCACCTGTTTACCAAGAAATTTTGGAGCACTTCATGCTTCCTTCTGCTGACCAGCTTTTTAAAGATGCTGATTTCATTTTCCAGCAGGATTTGGCACCTGCCCACAAACAGCCAAAAGCACCAAAAGTTGGTTAAATGACCATGGTGTTGGTGTGCTTGACTGGCCAGCAAACTCACTAGACCTGAGCCCCATAGAGAATCTATGGGGTATTGTCAAGAGGAAAATGAGAAATAAGAGACCAAAAAATGCAGATGAGCTGAAGGCCACTGTCAAAGAAAACTGGGCTTCCATACCACCTCAGCAGTGCCACAAACTGATCACCTCCATGCCACGCCGAATTGAGGCAGTAATTAAAGCAAAAGGAGCCCCTACCAAGTATTGAGTACATATACAATAAATGAACATACTTTCCAGAAGGCCAACAATTCACTAAAAATGTTTTTTTTTTTTTGTTTTTTTTTTTAAATTTTTTTATTGGTCTGAGGAAGTATTCTAATTTGTTGAGATAGTGAATTGGTGGGTTTTTGTTAAATGTGAGCCAAAATCATCACAATTAAAAGAACCAAAGACTTAAACTACTTCAGTCTGTGTGCATTGAATTTATTTAATACACGAGTTTCACAATTTGAGTTGAATTACTGAAATAAATTAACTTTTTCACGACATTCTAATTTATTGAGATGCACCTGTATATATATATATATATATATATATATATATATATATATATATATATATATGTATATATGTATGTGTGTGTGTGTGTGCTACATTGTGGGGACCAAATGTCCCCACAAGGATAATAAAACCAGAAATTTTTTACATTGTGGGGACCGGCCTGCAGTCCCCACGAGGGAAAAAATGATTAAAAATAGGAAATGATGTTATCTGATATCTGAAAGTGTAACAATGCAAACAGGTTTTCTTTAAGGGGTAGGTTTAGGGGTAGGGTTGGGTTAGGGGATAGAAAATATCGTTTGGTCAAAATAAAAGTAATATAAGTCTATGGACAGTCCCCACAATTCACAGAAACAAACTTGTGCGTGTTTGTGTGTGTGCATATTTATCTTTTAAATGTTTATACCATTAAATGGGCCACTTTTCTTTCTCCTTCAGTAATATGAAGCATATGGCAGTAACATAGATTTCTACAACTACAAAAGAAAGCAGATGACTTAACATCCATAAAGATTCTTGCATATGCATTGATCAGATTAACTGGCTCGATATTAAGATTTATAGTCTGAAACTAATGATTTACCTTTAGTTTAGTATCCATACACAATGAATGAATTCTCACAAAAATGTCATGGTGGCATTGTCAGCTTCATGGAGTCCCCTCCACACCCCATTTATATCTTCAGGTTGAGCCTCCTGTTGAAGCTGTCTGCATCGTTTCGTCTGGCAGACTGTGGGACACCCAGGGCGGTCTCTATGGTGTGTGTGTGTGTGTTGGCCC
Organism: Spinibarbus caldwelli; assembly: GCA_039654775.1. NCBI lineage: Eukaryota > Metazoa > Chordata > Actinopteri > Cypriniformes > Cyprinidae > Spinibarbus > Spinibarbus caldwelli. The sequence continues at coordinate 20,816,096 of CM077260.1, forward strand.
AGCTGTTGGCAGTATTTGACCACTGAACATATGCAGCACGGAGCTGCTGCCGTTGTTTCTCCTAATGGGCCTTCATTATACACACACTTGTCACACTCCGGGATACAGACAGGCCTGGGACAGGTGGGAGAATGGAAGGCCCCAAAAGATACAGAGCAGGAAACAATAGGAGTCATGAGAGATGCGAGAGCATGCACATGCTAAGAATAACAGAGATGGATTAACAGTGAGGAGAAAAGGGCAGAATGATGATAAAATATGAGCTTTTCAGTGGGGGGAAAAAAAAAACAATGAATAATTTGTTAAAATAGTGTAATATGATAAAATATTGTTCCTAATAAAATGACCAGACTTTGTTGATTAATTTTGAAAAGTATAAATTGTCAATAGATTTTTATAATACACAGTTTTACCAAATTGTGAAAAGCCCAAATAAAAATTGCAGAGGAATAACTGGAAATAATAGAGATGGATTAACAGGGTGGAGAAAAGAGGAGAACAACAACAAAAGTAGGATATTTCCACCGAAAAAAATAAAAATAAATAAAAATTTGTTAATATAATATGATATAATACAACTGAATTTTTTTAATTTATAAACATAATATTTTTTATAATAAATATTATTAATAATATTATTTAAAATAAAATGATCAGAACTTTGTGGGCTAATTTTGAATAATAGATTTATAAAGGACACGTTTTACCAAATTGTGATGGAAACAGAAAGGGGTTAGCAGGGAGGAGAAAAGGCAGAACAATGAAAATTTTTAGGGGGGAAAATAATAATTCGCTAATATTTTTAATATATTAAAAATAATTTTTTTAAAATAAAATGGCCAAACCTTGTGGAGTAATTTTGAACAGAATAAACTGAATATTTATAAAGGACACATTTTATGAATTTTTCACTGAAAAAATTAAAATAAAAAATGACTATGTGGAGACACATGTAAGCCTTTTTCTCGTGAGAAAAATCTGAGTTTGCTCTGGATTTGGTATCATTACTGTCTGCAATCACTTGAGATATTAAAATGATCTCATTTGTTTTCCAGTATCCAGGTAATCTCCAGAAAGTCTCCAGTGGACTTTCCCATTCATTTTCCCAGTGCAGGGTGACAACAAGAGTGATGATATTCCCCTTAAAACCCAGTTTCAAAGATGAGGAAGAAAAAGCCCCATTACCAATCACATGTTTCAGTTTCCCCTCTGCTTCTGTCCCTCTGTTGGAGTCTGAGGGGATCTGAAACTGAAAATTAGGCTGATAGAGAGAAATAGATTGGAAATGGAGAAGAGGAGAGAGAGGGGTGCGTATGCTGCAGTACATAAACATGAGAGCAGCTGGTGATCTCAGCTGGATATCTGCAACTCCAGTCACAGCACAGACTGTTCACTTCACTGTCTGCCATCACTGACGGCCTTCCAGCTCACTAAACTCCACCGATACCGCAGGTGTTTAATAGCTACTTTTAGACATGTAAACAGAGATCATTTACTTCACTCCTGTAGCCCTCGTGTTAAATTAATTTTCTATAACTCTAGTGTCAGTGTAGACAGCTTTGTTGTTTATAATGGGATGAGCTCTGCTGCATCATTCTGTCTTTAAAGGAATTTTCTGGGATGCTACATTCATAAAAATAAGCAAAAATCACATTTACAATAATGCATTTACAATGAAAGTCTATAAGGGGCAAAGCATTGCACCTAAATAAACATTAAAATACTAATTTTCTTTTTTTAACATTAATGTTAAAAAACTGAAACTTTTTTTTTCTTTCTTTCATATTTTAAAAGTTGTGTGTATTCCAGCCTTCAGTCAGATGCTTCAGTCAGTTTGAAAAAAACAAAATCACAGCTTTTCTTCTACCATAAATCACAGAATCCCTAAACTTGGCGGGTTGGTTGCAAACTTGATCCTCTTTTCATGTGCAGTCCATCAGTGCATCCATACAAAATTCTGACAAATAAAAAAATAAATAAAAATAAGTAAACATTTTTGATCTCCTGAGGCAGATGATTTCCGCTTGATCTCATGTGAAGTTATTATATTCATAATAAAGTTGAACTTGTCTGAATATTCCCCAAGACAGTCTTTAATATGCACTCAGTAATAATGTTGAACACTGTTGCGCTGGTTGATTTTATATGATTTAACATGACTTTAAACATTTTTCAAAAGTAGGCCTATTTATTTCTTTGTGTAAAATATCTGTAATGACAAAAAGCAGAAAAGTGCCTTGCGTATTTGAAAAATATGATGGTATATGTATCCAATACCATTTAAAAACACCATTACTGATGATCAATAGAAATAAATTATTGATCTACTGTATTGAACTCTGATATTGTGAATGACTTCCAATTAGTTTAACCTAGTTACTGTATGCAGTGTTACAGACCCAGACTAAGCCTGCACTATATTGACTGACACAGACATGGAAACCCAATGCCGGTCAGGAGTAGCCCTACTTATATCCTCCAGACATTTCTTACAAACCGTTCCAAGAAAGAAAACTTCTATTTTATTGCACCATCCATCTATTATTTCCATCCTTATCTTGTTTACTCTCATTGGTCTGTCTCTTCCTATCCGTCTCCTTTCATTCTGACTTCCTGGCTCATTACCTCATGGGAAACATCTCCCGCTGTCAGCCATGAAGTTGTCCATGCTTGTAAGAGACATTCCCTGGCTAGAAGACTTGTGTTTCAAGGCAGTTGTTTCAGACAGCTTGAAGGCTGTGAAAGAGAGAGAGAAATAGTCCCTTTATTTTTATTTTATTTTTTTACTCTGAACTGTAGCATTGTGAATTGATAAAAATAAAGATATTGTAAGAAACTAATTGCAAAAAGTGCACATGTCAGTATTTGATGAGAAAATCACAAAATAAAGATCATTCAAAAACATTAAATTATTGTGACTAACAAAATAATGAATAGACTTAAAGTGGCTTTAGAAGTCAAAAGTTTGGGGTCAGTACAATTTGAATTTCATTATTAAAAATCAGAAGCCATTCCTCCAGTCTTCAGTGTCACATGATCCTTCAGAAATCATTTTAATATGATGATTTGCTGCTCAATAAATATTTCTTATTATCAATGTTGAAAACAGTTGTGCTGCTTAATATGTCTTAACTGTCACTTTTCAATTTAATGTATACTTGCTGTCCATTTACAATTGAGTATATCAGTGGTTTATTTTACTAGATGTGAATTGTAACAGTATTGTTTGTGTAAAGAGTTTAACAGAATGTCACTGGTCACTGAGTTCATCCTCCCCATTTGTGGAATCATCTCTGCCGCCAGTCAGCCAAATAAAATGAGCAAGTATGACCTGTGCATTGACCGGGGACACAATTTTGTAATTAGAAATATTTATTAGTTTCCATACAGAGAAAACTACTTCATCTGAAATGTTGTTGTGCAATCTATGCCAAGTCATACTATCCAATCATGCATATTTATGGTGTTTATTTGTACTGTACTCATACTTTAATAATCTTAAATATTTAGGATAGTCTCAGCAATTCCACAAGGGCTCAAGTGTGACCATCCGTGAAGGTCATTATACTTCAGGAATGGGAGTTGATGTTAGCCAGAGGCAGTTTGGGGCTTTGGCTTTGTTCCCTTTAGAGGGCCTGTGAGACAAGTAATTAAGAATAGATTATTATATTGCCTTCATGTCACCTGCACAACTGTCCTTGAGCATGTTATGCCTGTAGCCATCTACATTTGCATGTATTTACCTCCAGGGGAAGATTTGATTGGACAATGGAAAGAGTGTTCAGGACTAAAGATGTCTTTGTGGCTCAGGTGAGCCGAGCTTCTCGAAAGTGTTTATGAATTATGGATGGTGTTCTTGCTGAAAGAACTAAGAGTGCTGAATTTTATCTGGCGTGAAGTAGACTGTCTGCATATCAACAACTAAACAACTGGTATGTGAACTATTTTATTTTTGTTTAAATATGTATCAATATATCAATTGTTTTGATATGCATATAGTTTCTCTCCCTATTCTCAGCCAATTTCTTTTCTAAAATGTTTTCCATGACAAATCAAATACATTGCCATATGTATATTATATATCATTAGGAATAAATTTGCTAATTTTAAAACTGTGGAAATACTAACTAAGACCCACTTAGCAAGACATAGACGCAGCTTGTCCTAATTTGATATACATTATGTTGTCATTAAATGTCAAGTTTCACTTTTTTTCTGTTTATTAGATAAATTTTGTCAGGGTGTCTGAGCCAGGTGCTGTCTGATTCTGTGCCATTTCATTTTTGTTCCCACTGTGTCCAATTTTTATATCTCTTTAAAGTATCTCTATCAGTTTCTTTTTAAACATCCATTTCATCCCCATTACCTCATTCTCCTGTCATTAACTAGCTTCTCTTGGAAATCTGCCTGCAGTCTGAGTTTGTCAAGCTGCCAGATTCTGATAACAATGCTGAGACAAGAAACCTGAATTTGATGTTCACACAGTCACAACTTTGCTTTCTTTTGGTTTATTCCTCTTTTTATCTTGCATGCCACTGTATCTGTTGTTTTAATGTCTTAGTCCTTTATAAAATGTTTGCATCATTGATATGGAATGGTCCCCTTTAACAAGCACTGAGCTGAAATCTTAGTTTTGCACAAATTGGCAATTCTCAGCATTGTTCAAAATCAAATGTGTCTCAATGGGTCTCAAAGGGTTGTAGTTTGAGAGGTCAGACTGCTTCATCTCTCATTCATTTTTGATGCCAAGTGAAAAGGTGAAGCCAGATATTCTCAGTCTTCCCTCACAAACATTCAGATTTTTCCAGCTTTGGCCTAAAAGTAAACCTGACCAAAATGAAACAAATCATTGAGGTTTATTGAAATGAAACAGAATTGTCAGATTTCAACTTTTTAATATAGCTTTGTGATAAACTATTGAGACATGGACTGATAAGGCATAAAAATTCTGAAATGTCTATACAACAGTTATCAACAGACTCCTCATTAAATTCTGCAGTCTGTGAATGAATGCTTACTCATGAGAGTTTTAATCTGTTAATTCTGTTTCAAATACAAACATATGTGAGAGTCCAAAGTCTGAAACTGCAAATTTAAAAAAAAAAATCTAAATTAAGCAAAAGTGCTTAAGTCATTAAGCAAAAAAATTAAAATAAATAAATAAATAAAATAAATAAATAAATAAAAAAGAAAAACTTATATATGAGTTTATCATCTGTAGTAAATTAATAAAAAAAAAAAAAATCCTTTATCCAAAGTCCAGCCTGAGTAAGATTTGATGCTAAAAATTCAGCTTTGCATTAGAGTAATAAATTACATTTTAAAATATATTTAAATAGAAAATTCTTTATTTTTAATGATTTACTGTGTGTTTTAATAAATGCAGCCTTGGTGAAAATGAGAAACTTCTCTCAAAAACATTACAAAATATTACCAACTACAAATTTTTGAAAGGAAGTTTATATCTATACAGAAAAGGGAAGACTAGTCCAGAAAATACTCACAAGAACACATTTAATAGTAATTATACTTCTTTATTATTATCCATGCTGTTGTCCTTGATGAGATCAAGTTCATTTACATACCAACCGCACTCGGATGTTGATGATATCTGCCACGTCTCCTATCTGTAGTCCTTTAATCTCCCTCCTCACTCTGAAACTGTGAATTATCCTGCAGCTGAAGGGTTTTTCTGATACTATGGGATGCAAAACGAGGGGTTTTTGGGTAATTAGCTAATTGTGCAAGTGTCTGCAGCGCAGATGTGAGTCCTGAGGTAACAGCTTTCCATTTATGCACAAACAGGCATGTGTGCTGGGTTTGGTTAACTCTCTCTCTCTCTTTATCTCTATTCACCAATCTCTGAAACATTTGTAGTTGTTTCTAAAGAACAATAATAGGCACAAAGGCAGAGCTATCATACCGTGTGGCACAGATAGGGGGTGCTGCAACTCTGAAGTTAAGTTTATTTTAAATGAATTTTCTTTTGTGTTTGGTGCAGGGTAAAAAAGAGAGTGAAATGGAGCTTAAATTGTGCCAATTGGATGAAATAACAGTGTTTAAAATTATGGGCTGACACTGTGAAGAATTGCTTGATGACAGATGCTACATTTCCATTTCCTCTCTCTTTCTCTCCTCCTGTGTGAAGCGAAAGCATTTTGCACAGGTCAGATCAATCTTTCATCTACTGGCCCCCCCAGCGTCTGCATTAAACACATTTGCACCAGATATTCCCAGCAGCGGTGCCATCGGCGCCTGTGTGCGCAGATATTGTGTTATGGGTAATCCTTGATATCACATATGAGTCTCTTAGAAACTGCAGCATTTATCTCAGTCAAACAAATGGCAGGGCTGGTGATGGATTACAGTTAGAGGAGCTCACCCGTGGCAGCATGTCCTTACATGGATGCAGCTCTGTTGTTCTGCTCACTCACAGACTCTCAGCTAGAGCGTGTGGGGTTTGTGCTGTTCTGTAGATGTTTTGTTATTCTGGAGGTGATGTGAACTCTGTTTTGGCCAGAAACAATGTAAATCTTTGTCTCTATCTCTCTCTCACTCGCTGTCTCCCTTACACACACACACACACACACACACACACACACACACACACTCACGAATGCATCAGATCTCCTGCCCTGCCTGTCTAGAGAATGCCAGGCTGTTGCCGTGGTAACCAGGACACGTTTGTGCTGCGAGCACCTCCATCCCTGCTGAGCCCAGCAGTACAGAAAAAGAGCAAGACGGTATAGCACAGCACCGGCGGGAAAACATAGAGAAAGACCCATACAGAGTCATGGGAGACCATCAGAGAGTGTTTTGCCTGTAGACTGACTGCCGTTCTGTGGAGTAAATGGTGTATATACTAATAATTCTCATTGTTTACATTATTATTATTATTATTATTTTTTTTTTTTTTGACATGGCACAGCAAAAATACCATAAAAATTGTAATTTGATATACATTTATGGATTTTGTTAGAGCTATGAACAACATTATGAATTTAATCTTTTTTTTTCTTTATATTGAAGAGAGATTCTTTAATGGAATCATGTGAATTTGGCTAGAAGAAGAATAAGAGAGAATGAAGGGTTTTTGTGTGAAAAGCTAAAATTTATGTTTTTGGAACCTGATTAAGTGTATAATAGTTTTTGAGTTTGATTTAATTTATAATGTAACAACATTATAACAACTAGCATACCTTACTAACTATTAATAAGCAGCAAATTAGAAGTTTGAATTGACCCCCAGTCTAAAGTGTGGCCACTTTTACAAGTTATTGTCACTCATAAAATCCTAGTGCAACACCGTTGTGGAAATGGCAAAGAATGTGAAATGGCTCAGATCACCATTGTAGATTTGTTTAAGGTCTTTATGATATCAAAAATTTTGATACCATATAAATTTCATAATTCTTGTCACCAGTGTCAGTATTGCAAAACAATACCAGCCTAAAAAAAAAAAAAAACCTCAAGCTCACTGAAGACAAGTAAACAGTCAGCGATTAAATAAGAATAAGAAACTATAACAATAGGACAAAAAACTACAGTAGAGCAAATAGCACTTGCATGTTGTTGCTCTTTTGTTGGTTTTGATTGCTTCTGTTGTCCTCATTTGTAAGTTGCTTTGGATAAAAGCGTCTGCTAAATAACTAAATGTAAATGCAAATAAAAAATGCTACATACATTGTATAAAGTAATCAAATGTATAAAAACACTGCATATTCTTCACTGTGTAAATTAAATGTATATTTCTTATTATTATAGTTACAAAAGTGATTTAGTCAAGAGTAGGGTTGGGTATCATTTGAATTTTATCTATTCCGATTCCAATTCTGCTTATCGATTCCAATTCTTATCAATTCCTAATTCCGGTTCCAATAAGATAAAGAAATCCATTAAAAAATTAAGTCAAACATTTAGATCTCAAACATATTTATTCTGTTTTTTGCCAATGGTTTTACCAAACAATACCACAGAAAAAAAAAAACAACTAGACTAATATAAATTTCAAACATTCAATTGTTAAAGACAAGTAAACAGTAAGTAATAAAATAGAAACAAACAAATCAGTTAGCAATAGCATCAAATAATAAAACTGAACAAATTTCAGGTACAGAAATTGAAATCAAAAGTTTAAAAACACTGCATAGTTTTCTTTAAAAAATAGATTAATCCTCGTTAAAGCTAAAATATTCAGTCAAGATCAGTTAATGATTTTCGTTTGTTCTTTGATTAACATTATTGACAGGCATGCGTTTATTAGGCGTCTGTCTCTTTAACACCGAATGCACGCGGATCTAAAAATACTGTTACACGTGCGTTTTTTTTCTCATCTGTTTACGTTCACTTAAGACAAAAAAAGTCTGTGTTTATGATGATATACTGACGTATTTTGTGCATACTGGTCGATAAATGTGAAAGAGAAGTCAGCTCTGGCCCGTAACAATCTTTTCTGCAGTGGAATCGCACTGATTCTCGATACCCAACCCTAGTCAAGAGCAGTGAGATTTTCTTTCTTTTGTTGTTTGATTAACATGAATGACAGACAGCAGGAATTTTAGACTGCTGTCACTTTAAGAGCTGCCCGGATCCAATATACTGTTGCACATTTGTTGTCTTTCTCAGCTGTTTCACTTAAGACCTAAATTACTGTGTTTACGAGGATACTTGCAAAGACGGAATTTTGACTCATACAAGTGTGTATTTAACTGTTCAAGGCCTATAAAGCAGCAAACCTAACTGACAGTGTGCAGAAACAGTTTCCCAGACAGCGTGTGCATATAGCGAAATGAGTTCCCTTTCAGTCAGTCACGTTCGACGTAACGTCAAGTGACTGGCGTAAATGGGATCCCATTTACGTCAGTCACTTGACGTTACGTCTCTGTTCCCTCCTTCAGGGAAGAGGGTTACGTACGTAACCGGGACGTTCTCTTTCACTGCTGATTGCGTTTCAACAGCTTAAAATCACTTGTTTTTAAACCACAATGCTTAAAAACATGCAAATGATAAGTTTTCATGACCATGTAGCACAGCAACGTCACGTGAGCATGTACCCGCGATAAAGATGATCTCCAAAAATCCAAAATCTCCAGCAGTCTGCCAGTTAATCGTGTCTAGTATATCGCCCACCCTTTTTTAACACTGACAAAAGTACCAAAAGTCCCATGTAGCACCTTGGTAATCCCGTGTATTTTTTTAAACGTATTAATATGGCATTCTTTAAGGTGTCTTGATGTACAATGTAAATTTGTTGTTGCAAAATTATATTTTTTTATATGAGAACATTTTAATACCACGTTTTCTGGACATAGCAACATGGTATTCATTGAAAAGCCTTGAAGTACGATGTAAAATACCATGTTATGGTACACAAATGTAATATGCCACAGTAATTTGGATTTGATGGTTCTTGTACACTACTAGTTTTTTTGACATGGTACCATGGTAATACCATGTTTTTTGGACGTACTTTGGACAAGTATTTTGGAAAAACATAACTATCATGGTGCATGAACATGGCTATATTTAAGGTATTACCATCCGATCTCACTGTTTTTGTACGCTAAACACCAACAAAACACAAGCTTCCGTCTTATACATACAACCCAATCACAAGCCGCCCCTTCCATGATCTACCCCTGTGCCATTTATACTGGAGTGACATTTAGTCTTTAGGTTATAGCCTGGGGAAAATCATAAAGCTTAATAAACGCTGATGCAATTTCATCCTCTGTCAACTCAGTGCTGCGAGAGTGTTTGGTAAAACATGTCAGCTCTGACTGTGCAAATGAGCCACGTAATGGCCACAGGCAAAACTCAGAGATGAGAGTCATCTCACAGCTTCACTGAACATCACTAATGTCTACCTGTACTCCACCACCAGTCTGACAGAGATTTATGACTTGACAGAACCGCAGCTGGTTAGATCAACAACCTTCAACCATTTTACAACAACCTACACTGCGTTTGTGAAGTTGCATTATGGATTTGATCTGAATATGAGCTTCTAAACCCTCCCAACCGCTCTGTTTATCACACCAGTCTGCAGCCATCAGCTGAGCCATATGGCTGTGTAAACAATCTCATCCAGACGGCTGGAACGTGCTATTTCCTATTCAAGTCACTTGTCACCATGTCTGTGTGCTATTCAGATGCTGCTTGTTTGAGAATAGGAGGCAGATCCCAGTCTGTCAATTTTAACGTCACCTAATTATTATTGCCATATGAATTGCCATTTGTTTCGTTGAGATGTTTGCTTGAAGTTTCATATTGGGGATGTCATTGAAATCTCGCAGTCTAAAACGAGTTGTCACGAGATGTATAATTGTCTCACTGTCCTGCTGGTGGAGCTGGATTCTTCGAGGATTCTTGAAGGGTTAATTATAGACACAATGCGTTTCATGAGCCTTACAGGCCCATCAGGCTGTCTTCTTCTCCCTCTCTCTGTTCTTTTGTGTTTCCTTTAGTCTAGCGTGCTTCCCTGGAGTGATACCGTGCAAGGCCAGCAAAAATATAGCTGAATCTTTTACCCTCACCCACCATCTCTCCCCTCTCTGCTTTCTCATACAGCTCTGACTCTCGACTGTGAAGCATTCAGGATGCTATAGGTTTTAGCTTTCAGTATTTTATATACTGTCAATTGATAATTTACCACTATTGAAAGTCAATAATTATAAATATACTGCTTTAATTATGGGGACATCAAAGTTAACTGAACCGTAGTGAAACTTCCTTGATCAAACACCCACAAACATACAAATATACAATGACTATGGACTCCAGAACATTCCAAATGTTTATGAATGAACTGTCATCAGATGCATTGTCATTTTTCATTAGGCTTCTATCCTGTTGTGTCGCAGCATGTGTGATGCCTCTGTAAACACCTCTGGATTCTGTTGCGTGATACTGGCCAGGTGCAGAGACAGTCAGTGGATTAATTCATCTCACAAGCCCTGCCTGGCACTGAGGTATCCTTTTTTTCTCTTTACACAATAGTAGAGGAGAAGTTTACCTCTATATACTTCCCTTTAAGGAATCCTCCCTTGCATCTGGCCTAGATATGTATACGCCGTGTCCATTGCTGACAGCATGATCATCCATCTCTCTAGGAAAGTAGGATCCACACAAACTGTCCCTTAGACCTGGAGCAGCTATATATTTGAAACAGTTCATCATTAAAGTAAGTTCTTGGGTGTATACCAACCACTAGTAGCCTTTGTATTGTTTGCAGAGATTTGCAATTTGAATTCCTCCCCAAGTGAACATGAAAACACAGCAGCACGTTTGTTTTGTTTTCGTCTGAGCGCAGCTGTGTGTGATTTTTGAGAGGCATCAAGGCATCAACTGATGCTTTCTGCTGATGAATAGACATGATTTTCCACACGCTCTGTTACATAACTGAGCACAGCAGCTCTGTTGTCTATGGCAGGGGTGAGGCTGTTGAGGTCAGTGCTCAGCACACACAGGGCAGGACACAATGTTATCTGAAAGACAGCAAATAAAGACACAGACATCGCCCTGTAAATTTATGATGGCATTGCCCATCAGCAGACCCAGATGAAAGCTGCAGACTTTTCTTTTATTTTCTGCACTGTCAGAAAAAGATGTGCAAAAAAAAGTAGCTTAAAGGGCCTGATATACTCACATTTAAGTTCTTTATTGTTCTATGCTTAGGGGTAAATGTAAACACCTTTGCAGCGGTATACTGTTCCCCAGTGAACATCCCAACACCATTCATGCTACAGCATGTAAATGTGCTGCGCACTTTGATTTCAGTAATAAATAAATACACAACAAACATAACAGTGGTGAGAAAACAGCCATTATAAGTGGGGTAAGTGATTTCTGGTAGCCAATATTGATATTTGAAATCACCAAAACAAACACGCCCTACCCCAAAAGGGTCTCGCCCCTATTTTGATAGCTCCGCCCCACACATAAGTACGCAACCCAGGCAACGATTAGTTCTGTGAAACAAAGCAAAACCAATGTTACTCGCCTATCGAGAAGAAACAAAGCAACCTTGGCGTCCGATCGCAGGCCTTCCCGCTCCTTGAGTTCTCTCCAGTGCTGGAAAGCTGATCCGATATTTACACGGGTCCTACTTCTTGCCTTATCGTAACACCGTGTCTACACTGTCACCGGACGCGAGCGGCGCGACAGAATATAGAACTCATTATAATTATTAATGATGCTGTCTACACTGGATGCCGCGGCACGTCTAATTCCCGACAGTAAACTGCTGCCGCGTTCTATTTATGACATATTGACACAAATTTCAAATGATTTTCAACGATCGCTTTGTCGTGTCTTGTGTAGACAGACTTAAGCTGTTGTGTACACACAGTGTAAGCCTTTTGTTCCGCAGACGTTTTCCTCTTTTGTTTTTTATCCGCCATCTCTATCTTTCTGTCGTCGCTCGGCTCGGCTAATGTCTGTCATGTGCACTGATGAGCGCTCTCTCCTCTGCATCATGAGTAGACACGCCCCTTACTGCTGACTGGCTACAAGTTTGTTTTGGTACTGGGCCTGACTCAGTTTTCTAAAGCGTTTTTGAAAAAATAAATACCCCACCTTTAAGAAAGCGTCTGATCATAGTAATCTGCAATTATTTGCACTAGCTCCGCAAAAAGTCATGCTTGTTTATATAGCACTTTATAAATATAAATATAAAATAAATTGCTTTAAAGTGAGCAGCTTTAATTGTAAACTCGCAATTCCGAGAAAAAAGAAATCTCATAATTCTGACTTTTTTGCTCAGAATTGCGAGATATAAACTTGCAGCTGTGAGTAATAAAGTCAGAATTGCAAGTTCACAATTCAGACTTTTTTTCTTGCAATTCTGACTTCTTTTCTCAGAATTGTGAGATAAAAATTCACAATTGCAAGTTATAAAGTTCAATTCTGAGGGGGGGGTGTGTTTTCGTAGAATTGCGCGTTTGTATATCGTACATATTGTATATTGTACGTATATATTTTGACTTCATTTCTCTGAATTGCAAATTATAATCTTGCGGTTCTGACTTTTTTCTCACAATTGCGAGTTTACATCTCACAATTCTGACTTTTTTCTCGCAATTGTAAGTTTATAACTTGCGATGCTGAGAAAAAAATCAGAACTGCACAAGTTTATATCGCAAATCTGAGATAAAAAGTCAGAATTGCTTGATGTAAACTCGCATTGCGACAAAAAAGTCAGAATTGTGAGATAAAAAGTTGCAATTACCTTTTTTATTTTTTATTTAGTGGTGGAAACAGTCTTCCAGAGCTTTACCAAACCAAAACATGACAGAAAACCAAAAGAAAACACACAACACCAAAAACAAACAAAACGATAAAACAAAGAAATTTAGGGGTACAACAGCTACTCACTGAGACAATATAAGGACATCTTTGTACCTTATCTACCCCTAAAATCTGCATATTTGTACATTACATTAAATTACATTAAGGTACTATTAACTAAAGTTACTTTTGCAAAACAAAACAAACATACAAGGGCTGAGAGATCTATACTAGAACAATAAACCATATAGTACTGGAGTGTAGGAATGAAAAAGACTTGAAGGCTTTTTGTGTATACTAAGAGTATTTGCTGCTCATACAGCAGATGTGTTGATGCATTAAGGATTTCTGCATCATTCACACATAAAACCACCATCACAAAGCCTCAGAATTGCTTGTTTTGGGTTTTGGTAACTGGCATTTAAATGAATGGGGCTGATGAAAGCTCACATTACTGCTAAAACCACCATCTCTGTCCCGCTTTGATGTTTGCTTTGTAGTTTTGCTAATGGTTTGTTTAATGTGTGCATGAACAAGCACATTTTCCTGTTTATGCAAAACCACATAAAGAGTTTGACTGTGGTAATTTATCAGTTAATATGTGATGTAATATATCTCTCTGTTTCTCTTGAAGGTTAAAGGATCTGAATGCATCTTATACTGGGATGGATGTAGATCAGTCTGTGTCTCTGGCCTTTCCCTCCGAGCTTTTAATAATTAATAGTGTTCTGGCTGATCAGAGAGCAGTCTGCTGCTATAACTGGCCTGATCGTGAAGCTTTACCGTCTGACCAGCTCTGATTGAAACTGAAGCCTGGCTTTAATCCACGGCCCTTCACCTGTCAGGCTGTACCGTCCAGGCGCTCTCCATGCCTCCCTTGAGTTTCTTCATGCTGTGCTTTGCTAGATGTCACGGCTTGTCAGTTTAGACCGTTTGTGCATAAATCACTGTGCGTTTGACTTCCGCTTCCCATCAGAAGACATTATTTACAAATACTCATTTACACACACTGTTGTGACAGTTGGATATGCTAATCTGTGTTGATACACCTGCCGCTTGTGAGCAGAAGGGCAGATGATAATCATGTTTTTAAGATTCAAGTTTGAGTCAAATCAGGAAAGATTTTTAACATTTTTTTCTGGTTTAACTAAAAATTTGTAGTTTTTGTAGAATTTAACTTTTTTTTTTTATCTCCAGGCTCATTTATCTCCTTTATTTATATCTGCCTCCCACTCCACCATAAAAGAAAAAAATAATAATTTAAAGAGAACAACTCTCTACTGCAGTATGAGTCTTGAATTAAAGTCTTCTTTCGTCTCTTAGGTTTTTTTTCCAGTTTTCAGTTCTCTTACTCCTTTCATTTTTTTATTTCAGATGACACACTAAAGAAGGTTTTTAGGGGCAATCCAAAGCTCATTTGCTCAGTGTGTTTCAGCAGAGGAGCTGCTCTGTGTGTCGGAGGGAAATCTGAAAGAGCAGCTTGACACTTTGAGAATCTGAGCATTTCACCAGTGAATTTCAAAGTGCGATCAGTGCCTCTCACAAAACCACTGCTGCTACATTATTAGTTATAGTTATATTTAACTTTATTGAACGACTGTTTTAACAATACATTTCATTCTTTCAGTATTAATTACACATGATGTTATACACATACCATATAGGATATATGTATTACGCATATACTTTTATAATTTTTAAATTTATATTTTGTTTTTCAGTTCAGTTGCAAAG
This sequence comes from Spinibarbus caldwelli, assembly GCA_039654775.1. Classification (NCBI taxonomy): domain Eukaryota; kingdom Metazoa; phylum Chordata; class Actinopteri; order Cypriniformes; family Cyprinidae; genus Spinibarbus; species Spinibarbus caldwelli. The sequence goes on from CM077260.1 coordinate 20,831,117, forward strand.
TTCAGCGAAATTCACTGTTAAAAGATTCAGTAAATGCATAAGTTTTCAAAGTTGAGTGATCATGTTAATGCCATTATTGACCAAAATAATTATATCAATTATATCATAATTATATCATATTTAGAGAGGTGGGCGATATGACCAAAATTATATACCACAATATGAGTAATTTTATTTCATGATAATGATTTACATCACAATATAGTAATTTTTGCTTAAAAATAAGGTCTTTGTGATATCAAAATTTTTGATACTGTAGAAATTATATAATTCTTGTCACCAGTGTCAATTTTACAAAAAATACCAGCCTAAATGAAAAAAACCTCAAGCTCACTGAAGACAAGTAAACAGTCAGCAATTAAATAAAAAATAAGAAACTAATTACAAACAATAGGACAAAAAGAACTATAGTTGAACAAATATAAGAAATGCTACATACATTGTATAAAGTAATCAAATGTATAAAAACACTGCATATTATTCACTGTGTAAATTAAATATTTCTACTTATTAAAGTGACAAAAGTGATTTGGTCAAGAGCAGTGAGAGATTTTTTTCTCTCTTTTGTTGTTTGATTAACAGGAATATTAGACTGCTGTCACTTTAAGAACTGCCCGGATCCAATATACTGTATTGTCACAGATGAGTTTTCTTTCTCAGCTGTTTGGTTTCATTTGCAAAGACAGGCATTTTGACACATATAGGTGTGTGTATTTAACCGTTCAAAGCTTATAAAGCAGCAAAAAATAGCTCCAATGATAATAATATATAATAATAATATATTCAATAATAAAATAACTTCAATACTCCCGCGCTCTGGCTTAAAATCACTTGTTTTTAAACCGCGATGCTTAAAAATGCTGTTCCTGTTGACAAATTCCTACCAGTTAATCGTGTCAACTGGTATATCGCCAACCTCGTACATACTGTATATATGGGTCAAAGTATAGATGTCCCATTTTGGTGTCTGCATCAAATTAAATTTACAAAAGTGATTTTATAGACATGTTATATGCAAGTAAAGTGTTATTTAATGTTTTACTTTATTTAAAAATGATTAAAAGCTTCTGGTTGACAAATGGGTAAAACCAAGTGGTATTGCGCTGTTACTCGTGATATTGAACATATGTAATAATGAGTATTTAAAATGCAACCTATATAAATTTGCATACCACTGCTATATGAGCAATAGCAGATACCACTCAATTTTTCTTATGAAAATATATAAAGGTCTATTTCACAGACCATAAGCATCAATCAAGAATAAATGCATAAATGTGTAATTTGTGAAGAGACTGTGATGAGATTTACTGTATGATAAATCATATAAAGTATCATTTGGGGTCTCAAAATAGCATCAATTAATCAGTCCCAGTAGTGAAGACACTCTCTCAACTGAATTGGCACACCATGATTTCCCAGAAACGCCTCTGAAGTTCCAGTCATTAGGTCGGTCTCTGAGGTACAAGCTTGTATTGAACAGCCTGTGTGTTTTCAGCACTTTGTCTGATCTTCCAGATGAATGCGCATGGAGGAAGATAGATGAGGAGCAGTCCAGCAGTAACATATCTCAGTCTTATAGATCCTATTGACCCCTGAGTGATGGCGTTGTTAATGTCTGTGTGGGATAAATAGCCAGGAAAGGGTGAAATTTACTATCTATTAGCCGCCTTTCCGAACAGTGATGAAAAGCCTGGTATTGATCCTACCTGGTAATCCTGTACAGACATGCTGTTGTTTAAAGCAGGAGGTGAAATGAGGGGAAGAGGCTTTATACCTGCACAATCTCTCAGGATTACAGTATTATAGAGATCACTTGATTTGCAGTCTGTTACAGCGTGTTTGATCTCGCTCACTTTTTGCCACTTAAATGGACTCTGTCTTTTACAGTACATGAGCGGCATTCAGAACGTGAGCTTTCACATTTCTCTTATAAATAGTTTATTTTTGAAAGAATTTGTTACTTGTATTTAGCAAAGGAGCATTAAATTGACTAAAAGTGACATTTATAATGTTACAAAAATATATTTAAAATAAATACTGTTCTTTCTATTAATCTAAGAATCAGATAAAATATTAAGCAGCACAACATTAATTATAATTAGAAATGTTTCTTGAGCAGCAAATCAGCATATTAGAATGATTTCTGAAGGATCATGTGACACTGAAGACTGGAGTAATGATGCTGAAAATTCAGCTTTGCATCACAGGAATAAATTACATTTTAAAATATATTAAAATAGAAAACAGTTACTTTAAACTGTAATAATATTTCACAACATTACTGTTTTCCACTCTACTTCTTTTAGAAGCATTACAAAAAAATCACCAACTTTGAATGGTATTCTGTGTTTGATTTCATGCTGCTTTTAGTAATGGCTGCAGCCAACCCACAAATGATTTCATAATTCTTTATTTCATAATCATATTTTTAGAAAAAAAAACTCTGAAATGGTGTATGATGGGTTTCAAGTTTAATGCTTTGAGCTAAAGGTTTAGAATAATTAATAGCAATAATGAAGCTTTTCTTTAGAAAATGCCACTAATAAAATCTTGACCTTGACCGATGCAATAAGCTGATTTCATCTAATTAGAGAGATTTATTAAAAGAGAGAGAAAGCGAGCGAGAGGAATATTGAGGTACCATCTGTCTTTATTGCATAGAAATTCCCTACTGAAGGTTTGCCAACAAAAACTAGAGCAGCGCTGTCCAAGAGTTCAGAGAAACCCAGACTGATGAAATAAAAGAGAACAGTCCCAGCTGAGAGACATCAGTCCAGCTTCCATGGTTCTGTTTTGTTTGTTGTTTGTTCTGTTTTAAATGGTTGTACAAGAAGGCTACATTTGAAAATTGCAAAAGGATTCATTTACATGATATTTTAAAAGATAAATTATTGTATTATTTCAACTGAAATCATTAATTTTCAAAGTGCGTATAGTCACACTTAGTGCTCAAGGTCATATTGACATTGAAACCCATTTGTGTTCACTGTCTATTGATCCTGCTAGAGTAATTAATATGATATACATGTAGTAATGTAGGATATGTGACAATGCTAGTCGCTGATCATATAAATCTGTGACATTTTATAGTGTCCTATTAAATTGTGGTTTGGTGGAACAGTGACTGTGACTTAAGAACAGAGAATCAATGCTCTTTCTCTCTTATCCACCATCTATATTCTACACTTTGTCCCACACACACACACATATTTCAGAGATAAGGATGTGCTGATGTTAAATGCTGAAGAGCGTGTCTCTCATGTCAAGTCACTGGGTCCAGCGGGCAGTCACGCAATCAAAAGGTCAGTGACTGTCAGACAGGCCAGCAGCCACACACACACACACAGAGAGAGAGAGAGAGACAGAGAGAGCGTCCTGTCCCCCAATCAGAGCTCTGATCTGAAAGCATCACTGGTGTCGTGAGGTCAGGGGGGGTCGTGTTTCTTCAGTGCATGCAGATGACAGGAGGACGAGGAGACACTCTGAGAGCAGCTAGGTTTATTTTAGCTTTTTATTTTGAGCTTTTCACTGCTTGCTGAGTGGATGTGAGGGTGTGTGTGTGTGTGTGTGTGTGTGTGTGTGTGTTTCACCAGTGCATTAGCACAGCCCAGCTGGTGGTGAGGACACCGTGGGAGGGACCTGAGGGGCTCTTGACATTTTCACTTCCTGTACCATCTTTTTTAACTTTATTGCAAGTACTACACAAACGAAACACGCGCACGCATGCACGCACACACACATACAGTGATGATGGCTTTTAAGAGAAAAGACAGACTAGGGAGTGTTGTAATGCATTTTTTGTTTTTAGGATAAAATCTTCACTTTTGTCTGCTACAATTTACAATTTTACAATTTAAAAAATAACTTTTTATTTTGAAAATGAAATTTATTCCTGTGATGCAAAGCTAAATTGTCATCACCATTACTCCAGTCTTCAGTGTCACATGATCCTTCAGAAATCATTCTAATATGCTGATTTGCTGCTCAAGAAACATTTCTTATTATTATCAATGAATGTTGAAAACAGTTTTACTGCTTAATATTTTTTGTGGAAACCATGATGCTTTTGTTTTCAGGATTCTTCGATGAATAGAAAGTTCAAAAGAACAACATTTATATGAAAGAGAAAGATTTTGTAACATTATAAATGTTGTCTTTGTTGTCATTTTTGATCAATTTAATGCATACTTGCTAAAAAGTATTAGTTTCTTAAAAAAATAAATAAAACAAAACAATCCTATCCCTTAACTGTGTAAATTAATGTGAGCTACAATGCCACAACTGGAGTAGACCAGGGTTGCCAAGTCTGCAATCAAAACCAGCTCAACTGCTATTCAAATCTAGCCCAATCGCGTCCCCCTTTGTGGAAATAGTGTTCTGGGGGGATTGGGGAGAGACTAAAAAAACAACCCAAGCAACAGTATAAAAGTATCCCAATTCCATGGTAAAACCGCAGACTTGGCAACCCTGGAGTAGATAGTAAAATAGAATTTTTTTTTTTTTTTTATAAGTCAAGTAGAAGTACATTGTAAAGTGTTACAACACTCTCTGACTTCTCAGTCATAATATTTCTAGGTTTGTTAACATCTAAATTAAATGCTGTTGATTCAAATAGTATGTAATTTCTGCCGTTTGACATATTCACAAAGTAAATTATAAACCAGACTTCAAATTTTACTTATCTTTTACCTCAGATTTTTTTATTTTTTTTTATTTTGAGTTTGGAGCTGATGTATGATGTTGAGTTTATCCCTGCAGCCCGTTTGTAACTGGTTAAACTCATGGTGTGACAACCCTCTCCGCTCCTCTCTACAGGTGTTCAACATTAGTATCTCTGATACAGAAAATGAAATCACACAGAAATAATGACTTTCATATGAGAGGCTCATTTATCTTTTTTTTTTTCTCACCTGTCTTCAAGCTCGCTTTCCCTCCAATGCACACTCTCAGATTCTCTTTCTTCTTCAGCCTGTCTTATTCACCCGTCACCTTTTCCAGTTTCCGTTTCTTTGAGCTTAAAAGGCTTTCAGAGCCGAGGATGTGGGGGCGATCATTTGATATATAAAAGTGCCAGATTACCAAGACTCTTAAGGAGACTTCACTGCTCTCTTATTCAGCATAAAACAAGAGAGCAGCCCATACACCTCCTGAATTTCTAACAGTGAAAGAGTCCTTACAGCTCCACCTCATCTTTGATGTGTAATTGAAGTGATTGTTGAATATCAGATCTCCTCTAGTATTATGTTCTCTTGTCTAAACCATCATTGATAGTCTCAGGATGAAGTCATCAGAGCTTAAACTTGACCACCACTCAATAATTTCTAATCAGTCATGATAGAGCCTAGAGATTTAGACTGATACATGTGTCACTTCTTTTTTTTTTTTTTTTTAATGAGTAGGTGGATTTTATAGCAATAGTGTCTGAATGGAGTGTATGTACATGCTTGATAGTAATTGATATTTTCTCTGTTACCTACAATTATTGTACGGCTTACAAAATGAACCCCTTACAGGTAGTCGACTTTGAGTAAACATAATGATCACATTTTTATTTTTTGTAATAATTTGTTCATATAGGTTTGGGTTTGTTAAGGTTTTTGAAAAGAGTCTCTCAAATAAAAGCTGCATTTATTTGATTAAAAATACAGCAAAACAGTAATCTTGTAAAATATTATTACAATTTAAAATAACTTTTTCTTTCTTAATTGTTTTATTTAAAAATTAAGAATTATTTTCTGTGATGCAAAACTGAACTTTTAACAGTATTTTACTACAAAAGCCTTCTTGATCAATAAAAGTATTAATTTCTCTAAAGAAAAATCTTACTGACCCCAAACTTTTGAATAATGTGTTTTAATACTAAATTTCTTTCATTTAACTTTGCTCCTTATAAATGATAAGGAATACATTTGGTAATATTAAGACAAAATAAATATATTCACAAATCAGCATACGAACAGTATTAAACCAAGGCACTAATGTGAAGACATGATTTTACATTTGAATTGTTTATTTAATCTTAATTTGAATATTTTAAATAAAAAATACTAAATCCAAGCACGTAATAAAGAGCAGTCATTGTTTCCTTTATCATGAGAAACAATCTGAAGAATAACTTGCGTTTCAGTTCTGCAGTGCATTATTCAGTTTTGTTCTTTTCTGTTTACTGCACTGCAGATGCAATTAATTACTGAGATGCAATCACAGAATGTTTGAGTAACAACAAATAATGGAATAAATAAATGCATTTTAAATCACAAGTGCTGTGCAATTGCATTTTGCATTTATGTATAGAGTTTAGTAAATATTATACATTTCCAGAGTGCTTTTGGAAATGCCAGATTTTATTATTATGATTATTAGTGCCTTTATTATACTGTTAAAAGCAATGTAGGTGTAGCAGATTTGATGTGTAGGTGATTTTAAGGATGTCAGAACCACACAGTCGTGTGGAAGGTGACCTGGCTCACTAACGGCGTTTGTTAAGGTGATGCAGCTATTTATCATATCGTTACCACCACCAATGAACAGCCTCGCACCGACGAATCCCCTCATGGGATTCTCCTCCATTAGCGCCAGTGCATGCTGGGAAATATCTGCTGCTGTATCCTGCCACGTTGCTCCCTCCACGTTGACAACTGTTTCCATGGAAACAAGGACAGGGCACAGGAGGGAAATAGATGAGGGGTGCACAAAGAAAGAGAGAGAGAGAGAGAGAGAGAGAGAGAGAGAGAGTAGGGCTTATGTTCAGTTCCAGAGAAAGCAATCCATGGGCGGCAGTATTGAACTGTGATGTGGCTGCTGTTGGGTTTTCTTAAACAAAAGCTGTGAGAATGAGAAAGAATAGTGTCTGGGGCAGGTCAGTAATTATTAATCATAAAAAAAAAATAAAAAAAATAAAAAATATATATATATATATATATATATATATATATATATATATATATATATATATATATATATATATATATATATATGATTATTATTTAACTGAAGGGCTCAAGATAAGACAGGGCTCAATTATGGATTATTATTATCCCAAAATATTTCCCAGTTACAAATGTATGTGAGAAAAAGCTTTTCTCACAAGACTTCTTGTTTTTGTATGCATACAGAACGTGAGAAAGGACATGGTTTCTTTGCTCTAAAATTAGTTTCTTATAGGCACATTTCTACATGGATTTTTTTCTTTTTTTTCCCTTTTTTTTTCACATACTAATTAACACCGTGTGAATGAAACCGCTGCAGATGAAAGCGCCTCCCACTCAGTTTCCACACAACACGCACACAGACTAGATTCCTGCTGTAAGTGAGAAACTTGTGATCCAAAAGTGTTGACACTGTGAATTCTGCTTTAGCACGGCCAGCTGAAACATCTGCTGACTCCCTCTCCTTAACCTGTTCTCATGTGTGCAAACATAAACAATAAACTTAAAGGGCATCACAAATTAATTAATGTAGAATCAAGGTAAATTATCATCACATTATGCATGAAGTCAAATGAGGTTAATAAGTGGTGTATGCTAAGGGTTAGTTATATGAGCAAACTCCTAAAACTGAACTGAGCTTAAACTTGAACTTGAAATTAAGCTAAACCGAACATAATGTTTGATGTAAGATTTCAGTGCATGGTTAATAGAGGCCTAACTATATGTGAAAAACTGTAATAGATCTAACAGGAAATTGGAAGTAATTTTGCAGTAAAATGCTGTTAAATGTACAGATTTGTAAGTAAAAATGCATGGTCATCTTATAATTTACAGTGAAAAAACGTAAACTGATACTCCAACAATTCCGTCCATGACACTTTACAGTTTGCTAACATAATTGTTTCTGTAACAACTATGTTCCTCTTCAGGAACTCGAGCTGCGTCGAAACGCTCTGGGGAACGCCTTCAGCGTGATCGCGCTCTGAACACGTGTGAAATCTGTCCAAAGGATGGGCGAGACGTCACGGGCGGGCGACGTCAGAGGCCAGGAAGCTATAAAAGCACGTGCGGTGGAACCGGCGTCAGCTTTTGTCATTCAGCAATCGCTACTCTGTGTGTGTCTGTCGATCTCTGTTGTGAGTCTTATTTACTGTTGTTTGTCCTTAGTCAATAAGCTCCATAGAGAAAAAAAAAAAAAACAAATAAAAAATGAAAAGTGCTGGCAAGTCAAAGCACTTGGGCGAGAGCAGATCACATTACAGGCGATGTGTTCCTCCCTGCAATCGTTATATCACTGCTGGACACACACACAGCCTGTGTGTGGTCTGCTTGGGAGCGAGTCACGCAGAGTCGGCTCTCGAGAGTCTTCCTCCGAGGAGGTGGATGTGGTGAGCGTCGATGAGGTTTCGCACCCTCAATCGCCCCAATATGAGGAGCTAGTGGAGGTGGTCACTCGTGCTGTGGCCAAGTTGAATATCGATTGGCCCGCCGAGAAAAAGGCTGAACCGCAGAGAAGCAAATTAGATGAACGCTTCCTGCGAACTAAGCCGCCACCTCCACGTCGGAGCCTACCGTTCTTCCCCGATCTCCACACCGAGGTGTCGAGATCGTGGGCTAGACCTTTTTCTTCCCGCCTCTTCATCCCCTCCTCTTCTTACTACGGTAATGTGGGGGGATTGAATGAGCGCGGGTATAGAGCGATGCCCCGGGTGGAACAGACGCTTGCGAGCTATTTGTCCCCCGGCGCGGCATCGTCTCTAAAGGCTCCGACCTTGCCCTCCAAGCCGTTGCGCACAACATCAGTGCTGGTGGGCAAGGGGTACGCGGCTGCAGGTCAGGCTGGTGCGTGTCTGCACACCATGGCGGTGTTACAGGCGTGCCAAGCCGACCTGCTAAAAGAGCTGGATGAGGGAGAGGAGCTCAGATCTGATGACATCACTGAGCTCCGTAGAACCGCTGATTTGTCTCTCCGCGCTACCAAAGAGACCGCCCGTGCCATCGGCAGGTCTATGGCAGCGCTGGTGGCGGCGGAGAGACATCTCTGGTTGACCCTATCTGACATGAAAGAGAAAGATAGGGTCTTCCTCATGGATGCCCCGCTTGCGCCTTCTGGCCTGTTTGGCGACGCCGTCAATTCCGTCGTTGACAGGTACCAGGAGGCCCGTAAACAAGCGGCGGCATTCCAGCGGTTCCTCCCTCGCCGATCTCTAGCTCAGGGGGCTGCTGGGCGGGAGCAGCCCTCGCCGCGTACCAGCTCCTCATATAGAGAGGCTCAAAGAGAGAGCGTTGCCACTCGCGCTCCCCCGCGTCGGGACCGAGGTGGCAAACGCTCGGGGTCGGGGGCTTCTAAGGCTAAGCCGGATCTGCGGACCGTTCTTCAGTCTAAGAGGCCCTCGACCAAGAAGCCCTGACGGGCGTGGCCCAGGGCTTATGAGGGTAGGCCCCTCTGGGGAAGAGCGGGCTACACCGCATTACACGGTGTCCGTCTCTCCTCAGTGCCCTCAGGAGATCAGTCTGCTAACCCTGCCAGAGTTCCAGGGCGCAGCGGTCTCCGGCGAGTGCTTCTCTCAGTTTTTTCCGCCCGGAGACGTAGCGGAGCTGAGAAGCTCACCACCCCTTCGGGGGTCTCTAGAGCAGTTGGTTCGGTCGTCCCCTGCCGGTCCTCCGCTTCAGGGCACCGAGCTAGCAGCTCTGAGTACACCAGAGGCCAGTCTCGAGAGACTGGTTCCCTTAGTAGACTATTTTGCAGCGTGGAAACTACTGCCGAATGTGTCTCAGTGGGTCCTGCACACTGTAGAGAGAGGTTACAGAATCCAGTTCGGTTCTCCTCCGCCTCGATTCAACGGGGTGAATCCCACTCTGGTGGGTCCCGAGCAGGCTCTGGTAATGGAACAAGAAGTAGACACTCTCTTGAGGAAGGAGGCCATCGAGGTGGTCCCTCCTCACGAACGAGAGTCCGGGTTCTACAGCCGGTACTTTGTAGTTCCAAAGAAGGATGGAGGGTTGCGTCCCATTTTAGATCTGTGTCTTTTGAACCGCTCAGTCATGCGACTGAAGTTCAAGATGCTCACACTCAGACAGGTCGTGTCTCAGATCAGGTCCGAGGACTGGTTTGTCACAATCGATCTAAAGGACGCATACTTCCATGTCTCCATCCTTCCCTCTCACAGGAAGTTTCTGAGGTTTGCTTTCAGGGGCAAAGCATACCAATACCGGGTTCTTCCTTTCGGCCTTGCACTCTCACCCCGCACTTTTACGAAGTGTGTGGATGCTGCTCTGGCTCCTCTGCGACTCCAGGGCATCCGCATACTGAACTATATCGACGATTGGTTGATTCTGGCTCAATCGGAGCTGGTGGCGATCCGACATCGAGATGTCGTTCTCGCCCACATGAAAGAGCTGGGGTTAAGACTAAACGCCAAGAAGAGTGTGCTTTCTCCATTACAGAGAACCACTTATCTGGGCGTGGTGTGGGATTCGACCACGATGCAGGCACGTATGTCTCCTGCTCGGATCGAGTCGATCCTCACGTCGGTCAAGAGAGTGAGAGAAGGCCGGTCACTCACTGTCAAGCAGTTTCAGAAACTGCTGGGTCTGATGGCAGCTGCGTCCAACGTGATACCTTTTGGCCTGCTGTACATGAGACCCCTACAGTGGTGGCTCAAGACCAAGGGGTTCTCCCCGAGGGGAAACCCGCTTCGCATGATCAAGGTCACGCGGCGATGCCTACGTGCCTTAGACATGTGGAGACAACCTTGGTTCTTGTCTCAGGGCCCGGTGTTGGGAGCTCCTTGTCGCCGCATGACGCTAGCGACGGACGCATCCCTCACCGGTTGGGGAGCGGTCATGAGCGGCCACCCTGCCCGCGGTCTGTGGAGCGGCCGCCATCTCACGTGGCACATCAACTGCCTGGAGATGCTGGCCGTGTTTCGAGCGCTGAAACACTTTCTCCCAGACCTGAGAGACCGTCATGTGTTGGTGCGCACCGACAACACAGCGGTGGTCTCTTACATCAACCACCAGGGAGGTCTGTGTTCGCGCCCCTTGTACAAGCTGGCGCACCAGATCCTTGTGTGGTCCCAGGACAGACTCCTCTCACTGAGAGCCGTCTACATTTCTGGGTATCTCAATGTCGGGGCAGACGTCCTGTCGAGACAGGGGCCGAGGCCCGGGGAATGGATGCTTCACCCCTTGGTAGTAAAGCAGATCTGGAGAGTGTTTGGCCAGGCTCAGGTGGACCTCTTTGCGACTCAGGAGACATCGCAATGTCCCCTCTGGTTCTCTCTGACTCATCCAGCTCCGCTGGGGCTGGATGCCATGGCACAGGCTTGGCCGAGGCTTCGCCTGTACGCCTTTCCCCCGATCGCTCTGCTCCCGGGAGTTCTGGCGAGAGTGCGCCGGGACGGGGTCAGTCTACTTCTGGTAGCACCGTTCTGGCCGGGCCGAGTATGGTTCTCGGACCTGATTTCTCTCCTCGACGGCTCTCCATGGGAGATTCCCGTCAGGAGGGATCTCCTCTCACAGGCAGGGGACACTATCGTCCACCCTTGCCCGGAGCTGTGGAAGCTGTGGGTGTGGCCGTTGAGGGGGCACAACTCATAGCTTCCGGTCTCTCAACCGAGGTTGTTGAGACCATACTCCAATCCATAGCTCCCTCTACGAGGAAACTGTACGCCCTGAAGTGGAAGCTTTTCACTTCATGGTGCGGAGACCTCCGGCTCGACCCAGTTAACTGCCCGATTGGTACAGTGCTGGAGTTCCTGCAGGCCCGTTTCTCCGCAGGGTTGACCCACTCCACCTTGAAGGTCTACGTGGCGGCTTTATCGGCCTACCACGCCCCTCTCGGCGGCCAGCCAGTGGGCAGACACCCCCTAGTTACACGTTTCCTCCGCGGTGCGCTGAGGCTGAGGCCTCCAGTACGATCCCGTGTCCCTCCGTGGGACTTGGCTGTGGTGTTAGAGGCTCTCTGCAGAAAGCCCCCATTCGAGTCTATTGAGGAGATTTCTGATCGCCACCTTACTTTGAAGACTACCTTTCTTCTGGCGATATCTTCTCTAAAGAGAGTTGGGGATCTTCAGGCCCTCTCAGTGGCCCCTTCTTATCTAGACTTTGCGCCCGGTCTGGCCAAAGCCTTCCTCTACCCTCGAGTGGGTTATGTCCCTAAGGTCCCCTCCTCTACACCACGGCCTGTCGTACTCCGGGCCTTTTGTCCTCCTCCCTTCAGGGAGCCCGACCAGCAGAAGCTTAATTGTATGTGTCCGGTGCGAGCACTGGACACATATGTCCACAGAACTGCCCTGTGGAGAAGGGCGGACCAGCTGCTGGTATGCTATGGTCCCCCCAAGAGGGGTCTGTCGGCTTCTAAGCAGACCCTCAGTCGGTGGATCGTGGATGCCATTTGCCTTGCCTACGAGTCCTCTGATCTCCCCTCGCCTCTGGGAGTCAAGGCTCACTCGACCCGGAGTGTGGCGGCCTCCAAGGCCTTCTTTGCAGGTGTTCCGATGCAGGACATCTGCAACGCTGCGGGATGGTCCACGCCCCTGACGTTTGTCAGGTTCTATGGCCTCGATATGCGGGCCACTCCAGGCGCTTCCGTTCTCTCGCCCTCGTTGTGCTCCTAGGGATACACACAGGGCAGGGACTTGGAAGTCTGGCGGCGTGGGCACCTCGTTCCCCAGAGCGTTTCGACGCAGCTCGAGTTCCTGAAGAGGAACGCCTCTAGGTTACGTATGTAACCCTAGTTCCTCGAGGGAACGAGACGCTGCGTCTCGAAGCCATGCTTCCGGCATCCCTGCGAGCGTTTGCTTCATTCCTGGAAGCTGACGCCGGTTCCACCGCACGTGCTTTTATAGCTTCCTGGTCTCTGACGTCACCCGCCCGTGACGTCTCGCCCATCCTTTGGACAGATTTCACACGTGTTCAGAGCGCGATCACGCTGAAGGCGTTCCCCAGAGCGTTTCGACGCAGCGTCTCGTTCCCTCGAGGAACTAGGGTTACATACGTAACCTAGAGGCGTTTCTTGTTAGTTTTTGTTATCAGTTATGTTATACATCTAATGCTGTTTAATTAATGTTTATTGCATTGTTTTAGTGTCGTGTACCATGATGGTATTTTGTTGCTAAACCTAAGCCCTGAAACCACAAGTGCTGTTTATTTACCATAAATTTCACTGATTTATTTTTTACAGTGCACCCTGCACATTAGAAAAATGTCCTTTCCTTTTGAAGTGTTGGGCTAAAGGTGCTCTCTGTGGAATCTTTCTGTCTGTTTATGACACTGAAGGTGCAAGACGATGAAGGGTGAAGAAAATGTCAGAGAAAGAGAATCCGTGAAATGATTGCTGTTACAGTATGTGAGAAGACTGAAATGACAAGTGTTTAAAATACAGAGATTTGTAAGTGAGAGATACATTTCTGCAAAGCATTTCTTCTTACGAATGGTATCTGTGTCAGAAGGGACTTTTACTTCCTCTTTTCTCCTTGAATTCAATTCTAATGTAACACAACAACACCTGCGATACATTAATGCACTGATGAACATTTGCACGTTTTGAAAAACACTCCAAAAAACCCAGTGCTACAGGGAACACACACTGTGTGTATATGAAAGCTTTAGTTAGTGGGTATTCCCCAGTAATGAGCTGTGAAGAGTGTGTGTGATGGATGGGAGAGTCTCCTGTCTCCTCTGCAGAGGTTGAGATTGTCCTACTTTAGCTGTAGCTATCGCTCCTGCTATCTTTCTTTGTTTCTCTCTGTTATCAGCCCCAGGCTTTAGCATTGCTCGAGGTCAGGGCAGAGTGTTGTATGTTGTCCTGTTCAGAGACAAATACTGTATTGATGTGACATTGACAAATGAGATTTCTCTAATGAAGAGGGGTGATTAATCATAGTAGATGGCTGCAGGCCTGGTAAATGTTGATATCAAGTTTTCATTTGTTTGTTTTGTCTGGTGCTGGCATGTGTTGAAAAATGTAATTGTAAATTCAAATGGAAATGTGAAATTGCTGAATTCAAATGTTGGGAAGTCCTTATAAAGATTGTTTGAAAGATCTACTGTACAGAAAAAAAAAAACATAAAAACCTTAATTTTTATAAATATTTTTTTTTTTCATAGTGTATTTCTGTTCTGTGACAATCTATTTGATGTTTGAAGGAGAAAAGATATAATTTCAAGTACTCTTGTCTCACCCCTGATACTTCCACTTGATTCTTCTTTTTAAATTGTGATTGTAAAGCCATTAAAATTTTGAGGGCAAGATTAACCAAGATTTTTTTGTTGTTGTTGTTTTTTGCTTATGTCTCTAGTACTGTGACTAAAAAAATAACTAACTTGGCCCACAAAAATCTTGCATATCCATAGTATTTATGGCAACCTTATAAACTCAGCGAGCCTGAATGATTTATATCAAAAACAAACAGATTCACAAGAAGAAAGAATAAACACTTTTTGATGTAGACTGCTTTTAAACTAAATGTTTAAAAGCTAAATGTCAATAAAAGCATTTACCTTTTTCAAGGTTTATGAAAATATTCAATTAGCAATGCTGACAAAAAGACTAAAATCATGTACAATAAAAAAGGACAAAGCCTAAAGAACATTGTTTTTCATTATTTATGTCATAAGAAATGTAATGCTCAGCAAGGAGTGACTGTGTTTGTGACCTGTTCTGAATGACACTGTTAACAGGGTTACTGTGTTTATAGGGTGTCCCCCAGGGCTCAGTTCTCGGGCCCCCTCCATTTTTAATTTAGAAGCTTCTATTTGGATGAATAATCACATCATAGTTTCAGTTTATATTGTTATACTCAACTCTTGACATGCAACTCTGTTATAAATTAAATGTAGGCATATATTATTATTTAACAAATATATTTTAATTTTTAATTGAATTAGTTTGTTTATAGTTTGTTTTTATAAATGCAATAAATTTTAATTATAGAAGAGAATATTGTTATTACTAATTTAACAGAAATCCAGGTTATGTGCCTAGTTTGTGCAAAACTGATTAAGGTTATGATTTATGTAGGTGTAGAAGAATGACTGGTCAAACTGATGTGGTTCAGCAGACCACAACATAGAGTTGACAGAGAGATGGATTTATCACACAAGCAGCTTCATGCCAGGTGCTTTCGTGGCATTCTGAATGGACAGAAAGAGAGATGACTTTAGGGTCAAGGGTGGGTGAAGCGAGCGTGGGCCTATAGAGGAGGGGAGATTAAACATTTCCTTTATCTTTTCGATGAGACGTAGCCCCCACTGTCACCTTCACCTCCCCCTCCTCTTTATCTCATATTGTAAGACAGGGATATTCAACATCTGAATCCAAAGCTCAGGGCCAGAACTGCTATTTAGATGTTGAAAAGCAGGATTGCAATGTGAATTTGGCTTCAATTTAGATCTTTCAAAGATCTTTGGTGTCATGCAATGAACATTTGTATGTTAGGTTAGTAACACATGTAATTTGAAAATACAGCACATGTCCTTCATGCCTATCTGGTTTGATAATGACTTCACACTTATAAAGCTCTTCAAACTAAGAAAAGGAAAAGCTACAGCATCACATACAGCGACATGCTGTTGTTCACTACTGAAGCATTCAACCCTCAGAAAAGACACTTTAGCAGGAAAATCAGCTTCCCTTTTCATTCTTCTCACTCTTTCTTTTCCTGCACTCTTCATATGTGTCATATTTCACTCTTCCCTTATTTAGTCTTTTTAACTGAGTGGCCTTTTTGTAGCTGTAAATCATACAGCAAATGACCCTCATTCGAATGAAAGGACAGTGTGGATTGGGGATAATAACAGTTGTGTGTGTCTATGAAAGAGAGTGTGTGTGTGTGTGTGTGTGTGTGTGTGTGTGTTTAATGCACTACAATTCAAAGCAATTAAAACAATCCAAAAAATATAGCACTTCCTTTCACCTTTAGTTTAATTGCATGCACAAATGCTAGAGAGGTTATAGCTAATTCTGCATTTGCATTTTGCAGCTTTGTGTGTCTGTATTAGTATGCGAGTGACCATGACAAGGAATGTCTAATCCATGTGCAGCCTAAATCTTTAAATGCCTGCATTACTTGAATTATGTATTTATCGATAACATATTGTATCAGCTCATGCTCACACAGAGAAAGAGAGGAGTAGCATCTAAAAACACATTAGAAGTCATTAAAACGCTGTCATTACTATTATCACGAGCATCCCCTTTTGTGTCTCTCTATTGAGTTTCAGTCTAAATATGTCCACAGCAAACCTGTGATGAATTAACTATAAGGAACACCTGGCAGCTCTCTCTACAGTCTAGTCTGAGTCAGATGAACCCACCCTATCACGTATAGAAACTGTGGAATATACATGCATTACTGTTCAAAAGCTATGGTCAGCAAGATTTTTTTTTTTTTTTTCCAAATGAGGTTGGAAAGAGGATGTGCATTCATAAAATGAGAGAGACACATATAATTCATATATTTGTACAATGTCCAAACACTCTTTTCATTCTGACACAGCTCATCAAATGTTTAGCATTGCTCTGTTTCACTATTACATAATGTCCTTTCAGTGAGTGTATGGAACACAGTTGGTGTCAGCTAAATACATTATTCATGAAGATCTAATGTACAGCTCAAGATGATCCAGAACGAGTAACAGAACTAGGGATACTAACATAGCACACAAACATAGTACACATACTATTTATACAGTAAGCTTTATAATAAAATAAATTATGCATTGAATATCCATTTACCATAATAGCAAAACTACATCACACAATCTAATGCACTTGACCTTTCATTCCAGTGATAGTTTGGAGAAATTTTGCATTACATCATTCTCTCTCCAATGGATCCTCTGCAGTGAATGGGTGCCGTCAGAATGAGAGTCCAAATTGCTGATAAAAACATCACAATATTCCACAAGTAACAAGCATTTTTTTTTTCTTTTTTGAATTTTCAGTATAAACACACTATTTATACTAAAAATGACACAGAATAGTGCAAAAGTACAAAAATTGGGACACCTAATTTTCAGCAGATTTTCATTTTTGGGTGAATGATTCTTGAGACTTATATAAATATATTTATATACAAGATTACTCTGGCTGTGTTGAGCACTTAATGTATTACACAGAACAAATGCAATCAAATGCCATTTCTTGCAATCAATGTGAGAGTGGGAGACACATAACAATGTGTAGCTTCATGTGATAATTGCATGAAAAAATGTAGATTTCCTCTACTATCCTAAGAGCCTCAAAGTCCCCTAGAGAGAGACAAGGATCTGTCTTTCTCTGGTTCTTGTTTTTTCCTTCTGCCACTTTTGCCATTGACCCAGATTTCCTGCCACAGCATGATGGCATTTTGGCAAGAAACAGAGAGAGAGAATGAGAGAGAGACAGAGGCTTGAACATGCAGCAGAGGTTGAGTCAAGTTCAAACTAGTTTAATCCCTAAAAGTGATGATGTGTTAACATATGGTTTATGGTTGTACCCTAACCTCTGGAGTTCACTTGTGTAGTCTGAGCAGGGACTGCCTGGTCATGTAGCTGCTAAACTGTAATCACACAATATAAGATCTAATTATGGGATGATGTTAATTACCATCATTCTGGTCTTATGGTGGGGAATGAGTTGTTTTCCTGTCTGGGACTCTCCGGATTTCATAAACTCTCCATATCCGTTTATGCTGTTTTGTCTTTCCTCTGTCTTATCTTTTAACTCATCTGACCTGATTTTCCATTTCTTTTTATTATGCTTTGTTACAAACGAAGTCCTAACTAGTGACAGGATAGACACCCACAGGAAAGACAAATCACAGATTAGATCTTTTTAAATAAATAAATTGTTTCTCTTAGAGAGTAATGACATTATATGGAGGGCAAATGGAAACTTTTACCTTTCAGATTAGTCTCCTGAAAAAAAAAGTCTCTAGAGTCTCCTATAGAGATTCTGAAGAACAAGAAAGATTTCAAGAATGTCTCAAAAAGTGCTCAGGTTTGCCAAAGTATATGGCCAAATATCAGTATTATTTTTAGCATTATTTGTACACTATTATAGTTTTTTTTATTATTATTAATTTTGAATTAGCTTGTATTTTTATGTTTTCAAATTTTGCTTTATTTTAGTTTAACTTTTCATAATCTTTTTATGTGCTTTTGTCATTTGTAGTAGTTTTTGTATATATTTATATTTCTCTTTGTTTCCTTTATTTTCTATTTCAGTTTAAGTTCAGTTTTAGTTTATTTCAAGTAATTTTAATGCTTTAACTTGAACTTATTTCAGAGCAAAACTTGTTCCAAAGCAACATTTTTAATTTGTTTAATTTGTTTTTTGTTGTTTAATTGTTTTTTCCATCTAATATTTATTTTAACCTTATTAACAAAAAAAATTAAGAGTTTTAGTTAATGATAATAACCCTGTCAAACTTTTAAAAAAGCGAGTATTTTAAAAACAGGTGATTTAAATTTGTACGGCATGATTCATAAAACATAAATTTTAGAAAAAAGTAAACAACTTTCAGTGGAGCGTAAGCAGATCAAACAACAACAACAACAAAAAACCATACAAATAAGATTCAAATAAATTACCTCTCGGTTCACCTTAAATAGTTATGAATCGCCATGAGACTGTGTGAACATTAAATCATCTGAGCTATGAAAAAACATCCTTTATGCCATAAAATGTTTCTCTGGGCATTTTCTGTTACACTTTTACCTAACAAAACTGTTTTTAGTCTCTGTGTTGTTGTATGGTTATCAAGCTAGTGTTTACTGAGAGCAGGTTAGATTTAGTGCTCTCATACTTAATTTTATTCAGTACGTTTACTCAACCTGCTTGTTTTTTTCCCCACTTTCACTCTTAGGAAACACACACCCTTCCTTCACATAGAGCGCTGTGGCCAAAACACACCTCACAACTATCTCAGTGCACTTACCCTCAGAGCGGCGGGGAACAGAGAGCGATATTTCCAGCTCAGGTTGGCTCATAATCTGCGGCGACTGTTTGCCTGCATCCTGTGTTTGTATTTTATCTGCCTTCCATCAGTGTGACGACTGACTGATGTGATCTGGCAGAGTAATTACAGCCGAATGGAGCTGTTTCATACACACAAAACACACTGGCTTCATTTGATGCCTGATGTTATTTATTTGCTAATTCATTCTCTTTGTTGTTTCTTTAATTGTTTGCTTGCGAACATATGTAGACTTCAGATGCAAAACAGACTGCAGAAGAAACCGTTCAAGACTCAGGCCTATACATGCTTCTGCTGGCTCTTTTCAGTAAGTTTGCTGCAGTCAGCAGGGACGCTCTCATTTCTCCAGAATGACCTCTGCATTCGTTTGGAGTATGATTGATTTGGGTGGGGGTTTCTGTCTTGTGGGATCTCTGCCTAGCGGTCAAAGCACTGATAGCTCTACGTATAGCAGCTAAGCTTGAGAATTAGGTTTGGTCTTATGGGGGTTTTACAGGCACGGCACTCTGGGATTTCAAGTACTGCTGCCTTAAATCTATGATCATTAAGTGGAATTGACAGATATTTTGCACATATTTGTTCGTTTCTCTAAGAGTGACTCATTCTATAGGCCTCTTTTCACTATCCTAGTTGTTTCTGATTCACCCTTCATTTTCCTTATGTTCAAGGGCACATAAATAGCTAATTTATTTGCAAAGAGAGAAACAATTAATAGCCAGTGGCTTTTAGTTTAAGTTCCAATCTGACAAAATCACACTTGACAGCTTGTACGATGGTCGAAAGTACTGAGGATGCTTTCAAAATGAATTAATTCCAGCCACTTTCCCAACCATTTGAGGGTTAGGAAAGGAAATAAAGGATGGATTTAGTGTTTACTGAATGTTATACATTTTAAAGTTAAATGCATCAATCTGGGCACTTTGGGAGCAAAATTAAGAGCTCCAATCCCTTTTCAGTGACCAGATTGAAAAGAGTAAAAGGTATTTGTCTTGCATGTGGACTTGTATAATGGATTCAAGCACTGTTTTAGTTGTGATAGTGTCTCAGTCCATATCACATTCACGCTGGTATTTTTAAGAAGGTTTTTTTTTTTTTTTTTTTTAAATAAACAAGAATTATTATTAATAATATTTTTAGTAATTGTTTAATTGTTATTAGTAATATCCCTATAATAATATATTACTATTGCAATACGTTTTACTTTTCAGCAGTAAAATTAAATACTGTATTCCAAGTGCTCTTATTTTTGCAGGGAGATCTTTAAATTTCTGTGGTAACAGGTTTACAAACGCTTCTCATTACAAATCTAGTGAAATGCTGTAATCAAATGTTGGAAATTATGTAAATGGAAAAATAAAGTGCAACTGGCAGATGTTGCATTCCCAAATGCATGTTAAACTTGCACTGTGAACCAAGACTCAGGGAACACGGGTTCAGCACAGTACTAGAGGCTAAATATTTAATTTTATCACAGTTACAATTTTATAAGTGCACAAAGCCATTTCACAATTTCAATTTTAGTTAAAATGATGCTTTGCCAAAGAAATCGTGTAAAACATAATATTAGAGATCTTTTATGTTATTTTGAGAAGTGTAAATGCCATGTTCTGTCATGAAACTAGATGGCACAGGATGATAGGTCATTAAGGCAAACTGATGATATTCACAGCGTTAATCTACTTGGCACAAGCTGATTGGTTCATGTTGCATACGCAGCCAATGAGCTTACTGCTTTATATTTAAATGGTTGGTAAAAAATAAAACCCTCCACCTTCCCCAGCTCCACCTGTATAGATCTGCTATGGGTTATTATATATGCTATTTGTGCAGCAGCAGTATGTCTTAAATACTCACAGCACCGTATCACCGTATGCATCGGCAGTAGCAAGTTCCTGTATTTGCAGCAGCAGCAGCAATAATCTACAACTACAGCAACAGTAGCAGCGTAGCAGATCTATTCTGCCAAGACCAAATACATTAACACTGTCATATCCATTACCATGCTAAAACCTTTCAAGAGCTGTCATGATAGAAATATATTTTTGGTTTGTTATGTAACTGGCAGGACAAATTAGACTATGATGCATTATCCTACTTAAAGGTGGGAGCATGCGTTATATCTATACCTGAACTATCTATGCTATGTGAGATAGAAAATTCCAGTGATTTTTTTTTTTTACCAGGGGTTTGGCAGGGATTTACAAGATAAGCAGTATCACTCTCTTCTTCCTCGACCTACATAAGCTCCAGTGGCCACCTCACCCAAGCTACTGATTTCCATCTAATCAGGATGAGCTTACAGGACATCTGACTCAGCATCAGCGCCAGTGAAGAGCTTGACTGTGCTATTGAAGGGGTTTGTGTGGGAAATAGAATTATCTTGAGTTTTGTGCATTCTTGTTGCATTTAAAATAGGTCAGGATTTAAGATCAGTGCAAAATGTCTAATGATTGCCTTAGCTACCAGATATCAGTGCACCGTCCACACATAAAAAATATACCTATGAAAAATATGTTTATATTAAAAATCGATTACTGTGATTATTCCAATAGCAGAGTTGAACTGAGCTTCAACTTTAATAATTATGATTTTAATATGAATTTGAATGCAAAATTATTTTTGTGGTAACAACATAGTCCCCACTTAGATGATAATAAAGCTGTAACAGTTATTTTGGTTATTAATTATTTTTTAAAGGCGCAAATGTCACAATGTCAGTATAACAAGGCTGAATAGACAATTATTTATGTATTTTTATGTTTCAAGTGTGATATTTAATTTCGATAAAATGAAATTTAAATAGAATTCATTGTTTTAATTCTACGTAACCTATTAAAGTTATAGTGTGATTAATGCTGAAAAATGGATGATATTTAATAAATAGCAATAGCATTGAAAAATAAAACTCAGAAAAAGGCCACACATTAATCAATCCCTGAACTTACTAGATTGTTGTACTGAAGTTCGTCCTGCGCATTTGTATGGGGAAGACAACACTGGTTGCAAACTGTGTGTGTGTGTATGTTTATGCTCAGTGGAGAATGAAATGGAATGTATTATTGCTGTGGATCACAGCTTGAAAGCAAAAACCCTCATATGACATTCAGAGCCACAGCTTTTCCCTTACGGTTTCTTTTTCCCTTTTCTTCTCAGCCTCTTGCGCTGAATCACACCATGAATGTTAATGCCGGTGTCATCACATTGCGACAGGAAATCTCTTCTTTTTTTTAATGATGCAACTGTTTGGTCACATCCTGTATCTCTGTCTCTCTCTCAGTGCTCAGATTCAAATGTAAACTAGTTTATTTTCAAAAAAGGAAAAAAATAAAAAAATAAAATAAATCTTGGCGGGCAGGAAAATGACCCTGAAGAAACTCACAGATGTTCTTCCCAAGTGAACCCGACACCACACACACATGCAATGGTACACAAATGATCGAGAGTTTCCTTTCTGTGGTCCCTTTATCAGCTAGTGTTGTGTGTGTGTGTGCGTGTGTGTGTGTTATGTAGGAAGAAGGAATTCAGCTGGACTGAGACTCAGTCCACAGCTGGACATGAACCATTATATCCTAGAGCTAGATTTAACACACCACTCCGTCACTATTTCTACCCGCTTCATTTTCTTTTCCACCATATTTATTCCAAAGGGGAATAAAGAGATGCGTAATTTTCTCCACAACAGATGCATATACTTAAACACATTTACACTTAAATTAAAAGAATGTGCTCAGTTTATGTCTCCGTAAAATGGCTTGACGAGTGCAGATTGAAAAGTTAAAAATGAATCACAAAAATAATTGTGTGAATAATTTTAATGACAGCTGGTGTACTTAGTCTGTTGTACAAAACAAGAAATCAATGCCAATTACTTTTTTCATAACATTTTAGATAACATATGAACAGTTATAGTAGGCTGATTAATTATCAGCTAATGTTATTTTGATAATTGTGAAAAGCAGCAATAAACTACTGTAGATCGCAAGCAGATATAAAAAAAGGACAAAAGAAAGTCTAACAAGAAATTTTCAGCACTTTTATTTTTAAAATGTTTCTATTTACACAAAATCTTCTCATGTTCTTAATTCAGGAGAGGAAAGGTACAGAATTCAAGCTCAAGTTGGCAGAGACATTCAACATTTCCTACACGAGGATAGAAAGAGTACAAATTGTGTATTTATTTACAGTATATTTGATTTCAAGTTAAAACATTTAGAAAGGTTTCTCAGTGTCCACGTCATCATCTTTTTTCATTTGAAAGAGATTTCAAATGGAAACGAAAAAGAAATATACACGCATTCTCTTTATAATAATTTAGCAAACAATATTGACAACAATAAGCGACAAGGTGTTGTATATATTGCTAGGCATTAAAACAGGGTGTTGTGATGACACAGGAGTGATGGAGACCAATATTGTGAACAGGAAGGCCAATCAGAGAGCTGCTCCCATGAAATCAACATCTTTAAATCTAAAACCACCAACCACATGACCTTTTAAACTTCTGTCATTGGTTTAAGAATTGTTATAAAACTGTGTGTAATTGGTATCATTTACATTCTTCTGCTAAATTTAGGGAAATTTCCATTTTCAAACCATCAGTAGGGTTTGATGTAAGACTTCAGCATAGTGGGAGCGCTCAAACAAAAAGCTCCTGAACTAAGGTCATTCCCCCTGTTTTTTCAGAGATCATGTGACCAAAATCAGAAGCACGAATACCAAGACTAAACGGGTTAAGGGGCACTTGAAGGGACGGTACACCGTTTGTCTGATATGTATAAGTGGGCAAAGCTACATCATCAGACTCAACTCAGGAAACATTCAAACAAGTTAAAATGGCTTATAAAGAAAGGTTGGACTGATTACATTAGCAGATTTCACTCGTAGATGTCCTCAAACTGTATTTTGGCTTCTGTAATAAATTACAATATACACTAGAGATTGAATTTGCACTTCATTTAACTTTACGAATACAGACTTTGTCTCATTTTTGTCTTTTTCAAAAAACAGAGGGGTTCAGTAGCTAACAGCAGTCTTCTGAGAACATCTTTTGTATCATTGCCATCATTAGATGGTTCCTCATAAACCTACTCCTAACAAATATCTTGTTGCTTTAATTTTTTTTTTTAAAAGGCACTCTAGTGACCTTCAAAATGAAACATGAATGGGTTAAACGTAATGTTAGATACAGTTTTGAGATAAGAGGTAGCTGTGGGACATATGGTAAGGCTGTGACAGATAAAGAAGAGACATTTTCTGGGAAATAATAGGCTGGGTTTATAATATCTGACTGTCTTTTTTTTTTTTTTTTTGGCCAGACATTGAGAAATGTGATATTCTGAAACTTTACTAATGGCAGATTTATAAAAGAGCTGAATCAACAAATCCTTATGGCTCGAGAAATGCATACAAAAATGTTTCAACTAATGTACTGTCATCAAATCTAAGAAAAGCACCAGTGAAAAGACTAAACTTCAGTTTCTGCAGCACCATTCCAACTGGAAATTGGAGAAAACCCATTAGAAACATACTTGACTAATGCAGGAGCACATACAGGGAGGCACACACTCGTATTACGGTAACTGCATAGCTACATGAACGGTCAGATTATGGATTATATTTTGGGATTATCTGATTAAATCTCACTAATCTCAAAATCTCACTATGGCCAATTAATTAGCATTCAGTGTTTCCATCTTAAACATATCTCTGTTTATATATGTAATATCTGTATAATTAGTATTTTGTGAGGCTTTCAAATGTTTTCTGGAAAATAGGATTATGGGGTTTAGTCAGGGTAGACAACATTCAATTTGGCATGAATGAGGCTGTAAGAGATTGACATACTGCCACAAGTGCCGCAATAGGTCATATAGGGTGTCCCATTTGCCATTTTAGGTTTCAAAAGGCTGCTTACGAGCTCCCCATTAGGCCAATAAGCACCACTTTTGTCCACTTTTGCTGAGCTTGCACTGATATAGACAGTTATACAGTTACTAACAGTCTATGCAGCATTATTTGACCAATGTTATGCCTTAAAGGTCGACCACAAGCATGATATTTAGAACAAGGTCTCAGTTCAATAGGTTTTCTACAGTCACAGCTAATTTTCCCAACTCAAGTTCTGCAGAGTTTTTCCCAACACAATAGTACCACCTATTAAACTGAATGTACTTCTATCTCATGTTTTTCATTCCCATAAAATGAAAATTGGCGCCTACCCTGACTGAAGGTCCATTAGGTTTATTTCAGCATAATGATGGAGGATGAAGAGGTAGACAGAGAAAATAAAGAGGAGGATTGCAGAAGATGCACCTAGCAGCATGTCTTCTGTAGAACTACAGGGTAAGAATAAAAATGACAATTACTTTAAAATTCATGAGGACATCCTAGCCAGGGAATGGAGATTTACGTGTTAATGTTAATGGTCAAACACTTCAAACACAGTACGAAGTACCAAAGCAAACAAAACAACTGCTATCCTCCTACTCTACAGCTATCAACGTGCTCTTCGTAGACATCTTTAGACAGCAAAATAAGAATATTAAGTTTTAAAAAGGACAGATCCATAATGCAATATGATAAATCATATCATCCAGTCCTTTTTTTTTTAGAGAAATCCAGGGGTAGATTCAGAGTTTCATATTTTGGCTGGTTTGAAAATGGAAGATGGTCCCAAGTAGTTGCAGAGTCTATATAGTGGTT
Organism: Spinibarbus caldwelli; assembly: GCA_039654775.1. Taxonomy (NCBI): domain Eukaryota; kingdom Metazoa; phylum Chordata; class Actinopteri; order Cypriniformes; family Cyprinidae; genus Spinibarbus; species Spinibarbus caldwelli. The sequence goes on from CM077260.1 coordinate 20,856,717, forward strand.
GAAACAAGCTAGTTTGATGAATGTCTATAGAGAACATAAACTTAATACCAAATTGAGACCACATTGAATTTGGGTGATAACATCTTTCTTAACCATTGAAGTGAAAAGTTGTCCATTGTAGACTCAAAAAGCTGAGGAATTGTAGAATCCATCAAGGGCTGGTTACAGGACAATTTTACAGCTACTACAAGCAATGCTGTTTGTGGTCAAAAGTAAGGGCCACTGGGTAGTTGTCAGAGAAAATCATAATCTTACTGAAGGCCATGTTGAGGTTCTTGGTTTGTGTAGTTCAGTTGCATGCTGTATGTTCCCTTTATATCTACATGACTTCATTAAGACCTGGAGTCAACTTGGTTTGGATCACTCAAGTTCTTCCATGGGGATTGAAATGGCTGGCTAAGCTGTCCTGGTGGCTGGATGAAGAACAGAGGAATGGCAGAGTTTAAGGAGAGGTCTGACTGGATGACTGTGGAATGGTAGAATGGTGGAGTTTAAAGGCAGGTCTGGCTGGTTTACGCTGGAATGATGGACTTACAATGTGAAATCTGGCTGGCTGACAGTGGAATGGTGGACCTAAAGGGGAGGTCAACTCTTTTCCCTTCCTTGGCATTAAAGTGTGCTGGTTAAACTGAGGTCTGGTTTGGAAACTTTCCAGATGCAGGAATTCTTCAAGGTCCCATTGTTGTAACCCTGAAGACTTTTATTGAAGGTATGAAGTATGTATGTGTTTGTTTAAGGGTGTGTGTATTGGCGTATGTGGCAGTGGATTTGTGTGGCAGTGTGTGTGGGGTGAGTGTTGACAGTTGTCTTCTTTGTGTACTTTTTGGGTGTCAAGAGGCCACCCTTATTCTCATTCATTACTGGTATCGAATCGTTCTTCGGTTCCCATGGGTGACTCTTGCACTCGATGTTTGCACTGGCCATGGTTATGTCGTGTGGTGGAGCGGGAGTGGCGGGCAAAACAGGAAGTGGCAGTTTGTGAGCTGCAGTCACAAACTGAATCCTGCAAAGAAAAAAGATTAAAAAGATTTTAAGATATTTGCTTGATTCAGGGTTTATGCTTTGGAGGAAGAGAGGAGTTTGTATAAAACAAGGCTGGGCAATTTTGGTCCTGGAGAGTTAGCTCCAACCCTAATCAAACACACCTGAAGTTGCCCAGCCCTGGTATAACACAATCAGAGGTTCATGGTTAAATGCAATCAACCAGATCAACAGTGGTGACACAAGAACTTGTATTAGACTGTCTCACCTCCAGGGTACTAGAGCTTGAGCTCATTGCATCCTTTCCGGTGGCTACGAACTCATCTCTTTGTGTTTTCATAAATCTCTTATTGACAATCTTCGTGATGTTGTCTGTGCCAATCAAGACTCCAGGTAGGCATTCAGGCTTTGGTTCATCCATGGTGCCTGCTGGCGCAGTCCTGCCGCAAACATTGCGGAGAAACTCCTGGACCATGCCGTACTTTTGAGCTCCCGCTTCTCCCAGACCGATACCTATGCTAGGACAGGAGGGTTTCCCAGCAGCTTGTCTTCCCGGGCATGGATCTGCTTTCCATAATGATTCAACACTTCCGGAGTGTTCCACCACACTGAAGAGACTGGTCAAGCCATCATTGAGGCCACTAAGTACTGGGCTGTCTCGGGTGGTGGTGGAACGTGCCCAGGCGGAACCGTTCTGAGATCCACTACGGTTATGAAGATTCCATACACTGCGATCCCTTGAAGAGGTTGAGGAGGTCTCCAGTTTGGAGGAGGAGGTGGAGACCCTGCGGGTAAGCTTAGGTGAGCCATATTTCGGTGAGCAACATGGTCTATCTATGCGACTGTGGACTTTCTCTAGAGATGAAGAGATCTGTCGGGAGCGTGCGGATGAAAGTGAGGTTGATGGACGAGGAGACCATGCTTTCCCTTGAAGGCTTCTAGTTGTTGGAATGGGGCCATCGGTTTGTAGGCCAATGCTGACAAACTGTGCTGTTTGCGTTCCTGTACTTGAAACACCAACTGTCTGGCTTCCGGTATCTTTGCTGCACTTCCTCTCCAGAGAACTGGAACGAATGGCCTGTCGCACACAGTTGGTCATCTCCTTCATGTCATCACTAAGGTTGCCTGAAATTTCCAGCCCATGGAATGGTGCAGAACCTCCCGTCCGTCCTTCAAGCAGGTCTCTATGCTGCTGTGAAAGCGAGCTCAACCATTGCTCATAAGTGGATGAGAAAGTGGTCAACAAAGGTGCAGATGCAGCAGTCTGACCTGATGGATCTATTATGGCTGCATCTCTAGATGATGGTCCTTGCTGAGGATCCTGCTGTGCCTTTTCTTTGACTGACCTCCTCTTCATTCTCCTCACAGTTGGAGGGCTGTAATAGATGCGAATACCCGTTTTATCTGGAGCGGTGTAACTTCTCTGGATGTACTCCTTGCTCAACTCCAGTCCAGGGAAGCTGCTGTTAGAGCTGGTGCTAGGGCAGTCCCATGTCTTAAACTGGTCACCCTTCTCCAGCATTGCAGAATCATTGGTGAGGTACTTCCAATTCTTATTATTAAGATCACTTAAGTCGGTAAGAGCCAGAATGGAGGCAGGAACAGTAGTTTGATGCTGTGGAACATTGCACTCTGGTACTCCGCTGACCTTGTGACCAGGAAGGAACAGACTGGTGTCCAGCAGACTCTTAAATTCAGAGAGGGCAGAAATTGATTTGGTCCTGTAACGAGAATGGGGATTATCATAAAACAGTCACGTCTGATAAAACAAGGCACAGTTAAGACCTTAATCAAGTCAGTTTACCTTTGCAGTCCTGAACCACTGGTGGCTGCGTCTGCTGAGATTTCCTTTTCAGATGTTTTATCATGCAGAGCCTGAAAAGAAAATGATCTATTTTAGTGAAGTTTTACAGAGCAGCATGCCATGGTCATCCCCCCGCACAGTACTCCCATTCATTCATGTGGTATTACTGAGTCAGCCGATATTCTCTTTAGGAAACGAGGTCATTCAAAACATCTAGTTTCCTCTGCAGGGGTAATGATAGTGGTATGGTTCACCACGTCTATGTAAATGACTCAAATTCTCTCAATGAGGCATGGTATTAGACCTTTCTCATTCAGGATGTCATATGAAACAGAGAAATTAGAGCACTGAGCTGGACTGTCACAAAAAGAAACACAATAGAGAAAGAAGGGAAAAAAACTATATAGTCTCATCTCTTTTTCCAGCCTCATTACTTACAGTGTGGTTAGTACAGACACACTGACCACATTGTGTCAGGCTACTTTCCAATTGGACTATGGACACTGTGCACAGCCACATGGATATGCAAAACCATCAGTTTCTAGATAAGTGGTGCAACATGCAGAGAGCCTGTCGGCAGGCGCTCTGTGGAAATGTTTAGAGATCCTGTCATATCCGTCCATTATGTGAGGGGAGCCCTAAGTCAGTGAAGGAAGTGTGGTGATAAACTATGTGGAAAATATGTCATGACGACACCCTCACAGACCCAAATAAAACAACAGCTTAAAAGGATTCAGAAAAACATGAAAGCAGGGGAACAAGATTTGGAAATACACAACAAAGCTTCCAGGCCTTTTAATGCACTTGAAACTTGACCATAAAATAACCTGTTCACCCAAAAATAAAAACTCTGTCATTTCCTCACCCTCATGTTGCACCAAACCCATATGACTTTTTTCTGGGGTGAAAAAAAAGAGAATTTCTGAAAAAAATCTGCTGCTTTCAGAAATATATGTTGCATGTCTTTTCAAAAATGTACAGAAGACTTAGTTGAGACCACTTTTTGGTGTTTTTGTGTCCCTTGAAACTTGAAACTGTTCCACAAAAAGAAATAAACAATAACAGATAAACCATAACAGAATTTAAATTTTTGAGTGAACAAATTCTTTAACCCCCATATGACATCTGACCTGTGTGCCTTTGCTCTGGGCTTCTCGTAAACGCTGTTCCCATTGACTTCTTTCCTGGTTGAAATGCTCCAGAAGCTCTAGCCTCTCTCGGCTCCAGTTCTTCTCACTGATCTGCAGTTGTTTGGTGAGGTCCATCACAGCAGCATAAGAGTCTGCCAATAGGTGTTGATGCTCCTCCCGCTCCTTTTTAAGTGCCCCCTTGAGGTCTGGAGAATCCTTTTCACCCCCAGCCACAGATGCCTTCCCCATCTTACCCTCCAGCTGATGACAAATATAAAGTACAAAATGAGAGGGTGAGATAAAAAGAGAACACTTGATGTCTTCAAAAGTGGAAGAGTAACCATAGAAACAGCCCTATTATACACAGTAAGCATTTACAGTCATATACTGACAGCTGCAGCAACCTGACATGACATTTTAATTTATTTGCCCTACACCATTAAATAGGTGTATATATTTAATAAAATATAAATATATAAAAGTGCAATTAAAGAAATAGCTCAAACCAGAAATGTACTCATCCTCAGGCCATCCAACATGTAGATGAGTTAGTTTCTACATTGTAACAGATTATAAGAAATTCACCAATGGATCTTCTGCAGTGATTGGGTGCCGTCAGAATAAGAGTCCAAACAGCTGATAAAAACATCAAAAATAATCCACAAGTAATCCACATGACTATAGTCCATCAATTATGGTTTTGTGAAGTGAAAAGCTGCATGCTTGTAAGAAACAAATCCATCATTAAGGCATTTTAACGTATGCTCCTGGCCAAAATATGAGTCCATAATCCATGTCCATTCCCTGCTGGCCTCGCACATCAAATCCACCAACATATTTGGGGTATCCGCGAGAAAACGATTCTCCCAAGTACTATATTTAATAAACTCCATGTTGTTTGCAGTTAACAACTTGAATTGTACAGGCTCTATACATCGTATTGGCTGTTTTACAGCTGCTTCAAACATGGCTCATCCAATTAGATTGTTTTGATACTTGGTTATATTTTGTATTACGTTTCCAGCAATAGTAATTATGAAGCCAGCCTACTCTTTATCCCCCATCCTCATTTAAATTCCTTCTGCTCTCTCAGTTGGAGCCGCAAATCTACAGAACTCATAAATTTTGTGAGCATACGCGAGTCAGGTTATTAAAACACACAGCCTGCTGGGAACTCATCAGACAGTCAGTGACTAGCTTCTCACGGTGATAATGCCTAATGAGTTTTGTTTTGGATGGCAATGAGAGGTTAATGGGTTGATGTGGTTTATTAAAGAGGGTGAAACTTATTTGTTCCAGATACCTGCTCATAAACCATAATGATTATAGGAAAGAAGAAGGATCCAGAAAGGCTTTTATTTCCATCAGACTGTTGACGTGGCTTTGTGGATTGTGATTTATTTTAATCACTTTTGAATCACATCATATATTAATAATAGGTGACAATGTGCAGCATCAACAGAGGACTTTATAGCATTATCCTAACAACATTACTGGTATCAATAACGTAACATAATAATGTCTTGTTAATGCAGTGATAAATCATTTTCTGTGACAGGTTGTTATTAGTGCCACAGAGGTTACAGCTAATACTAGAGCGTCAAATCCCACCTCTCCCATTCCCTGTATTATCGCATGGCTTATTCTCTGAACCACATTCTTAGAAAAACAAAGGAAGTGCAGATAAAAACGAGGAGTGGCATGGAGGAAGGGAGCCCTGTAATATCGACCTATCAGAGCAGTAATGGTGAAAGCGGCAGTCTAGTGTCATTAGGATCTCTGGAGAGCATAGGGCTATTGCTTTTGGTGCAATCTATGGTATGTGTGCTTTTTTTTTTTTGCTGTAACCTTTACAAACAATAAAGGGAGGAGGGTGAGTATTTTAGTTAATCTAAACACAACTGATTGCATGGCCTGGCTCTTTACACACTGATTAAGGCATCTACAAAGTAAACACACTTGATTTAAAGCTGCAGTGCAGGTTCTGCACCCATTAGCAGCATTTTCTGTTTTCTATTTATTAACAAATGTAGTATAGAGCTGTATAATGTGTACAATGGCTTACTTGTCTTATAATCTTACTTATATTGCAGTCTTATATTGCCATATTACCTGCTCTTAGATACTTTCATTGCTATCAGCCACTGAAAACCCATACTGGACGAGCACTATTTGAAAGTGCCAAGTGCCCCAGTGTTTACACTGTATTGGGAAATCATACTGCGACTGGCTTACTTACAGTTGTTTCTGTACATTAAACTGGTATTTCAACTGTAAAGATGCCACACCAACTAAAGTTTATTTAATACTCTATTATCTAATACTCTATTTAATATTTAATTGAAATAACCTGATTTATGTAATAACCTGACAGATTTATTCAAACATATTAAATATTGAAGACAATATGTTCAGTAAAAATGTAATGAAAATGTAATACAGTGCATATATTTAACAAAATGCTCCTCTAGACATTTTTCTAGCTAACTATCGAGTTTATGGCCATTGAATTGCTTCCCTTAAGTAAATGTAACATTGTTACTTTTGTCTACAAGCTGTTTTATTGAAGTCTTTCTGTGCTTGAAACACTAAGCGATTACATGAGACATGATACATTTCGGTAATTTTTTCCAGCAAAAATTCTGATGTTCATTTGTTTATTTTGTGCTATAACTAGTAGTAAAGAGCAAGAGATGATCAGTTCATGTGCTGCTTAAACAGGCAGATTCAACAATCTGTCACACCACATTAAAGAGCATCAAAATGTCATTTATTATTTGAATTTTGTTATTATTGTCAGCATTTGTAAGCTGAGGCTGTTTTATATCAAAAGTAATAAACCACGTTTATTATGATTACTAGATGGTATGCACTCTACAAATAATGTTCAGAGAAGTTTTGTTCATGCATCAACTGAAAACAGCACAGAATAAAATATCTTGATCCAATAAAAATGTCAGCCCAGCCCTAGCGTCCACACAGCTGACAGGTTTACCTGTTATCCATAGCTTATCCGAGCTTATCCATATTTCATGCACGGAATAGACACTTACAGTCAAAATGCGCCATTTTCCATCATTGGCAAAATTCACTGCATCACTACTTTATTCCAAATTTGTTTCTCATCTGTAGCCCTCCGTGTTTATAACACTGATCCACAAACTGTGTCTAAGTCCTCTTCCTCCCCAGCTCATTAATTACGCCATTTAAGTAGACTGTAGTCATGAATGCATCTCAGAGCAAAGATATTAAACATCTTTCACTATCATGCCCAGAAACAAGCCTGTAAGAACACACACACCCTCTCGCCCCACAGTGAAATGCCACATTGCTGCTGACACACTGCAGATGGCTCACACAGCTCTCTCCCCAGAATACTGGTGTATGTCTAACCAATACCAGATCAAATAACAAAATTACAGGCCACATCCAGCATCTTTTCAACCTGTGTGACAGCAAACTGATCGCAATAAATGTATCTGGCTTCAAAAGCTCTTCTCCAGAGGTTACCAGAATGAAACTCCCAAGAGGAATTACTGTAATCTGTGTATGTTAAATCAATGACTATGGCCCTGAGTGCAGGAGTTAAATTACCCAGTGAGATCAATGTTAAAGTAATTACTTTACACCTACAGTGCAAAGTACCTATAAAATGATTCACCTCTATGGACTCTTTCAGATTTTATTGTGTTAAAAGCCACAATGTATTTAACAGATAATTTAACAGAGACAAAGCACTCTGTAATGTATCTACAAAGTACTATATAAATCAATTTTTTTAATTATTAAAAAATAAGTAACAGAAAACAACTGCATGCATATTATTCCTTCCACTGCTGTAAATCTTTAATAGGAGCATTTTTGTAATTAAAAATTACAGATACTTACAGATATCTTTTTTTGTCTATGTATTAGTTCAGTTTTGGTCTCTCTCTTCATAACAAAATTTTTCCTTTAACCTGCTTTCAAATCTTTAAGGGATAATTCCAGCTAAGATAAGTTTCCAACAACTGTCCACAGTCCTGCTGCTGACATAGATTGATCTACACAAATTTACTGTTGGCTACAGGAATATTTTGATTTAAAAGTCACTTTAAGCTTTTATTAAAAAAGTTTCAAAATGCAAAGCAGGAAACAAACTGCATTTTCAGGCATTTACTATGTAAAATGAAGACGTCTAGTTCTTTAGAAACAAATTTTGGCACTTGAATTATGGAAAAGACCAGTTATAAATTCAGCCATTATCACTCACCTGAGTGATAATGCTCTTGAGTTCCATCCGTTCGACTTCCCATGATGCTTTAGCACGGGCAAACTGCTGCGTTAACTCCTGCGAACTCTGACGTTCCTCGCGCAGCTCAGCGCTCAGGTCCTGTAGCGCCACCTTCAGGTCCGACAGAGTACTGCCGAATCCACCAGGCTGCTGAGCACAACAGGAGATGGAAACTGATTACATTTACACACCCATGAAGCCTTGACCATAATAAGACTCAAATGTAAAGCATGTTAGTATCGTGCAGAAGTTAGGTGTTCTTCCAAAATCTGTTTTAACCCACCTGTGGGCAGCTTTTCTCTGCCAGGCTGTGCTCTTTGGGTGTAGAGTTGAGCGGCTGTTCCTCAGCAGCTGACATCTTGTTGTCTCCATAGTGGGAAGACAGGCCATCTTCCTCAAGCAGGATACGAAGATCTTTTACACTGTTAACCTGGAAAAACATATTGGACTTAAATAATATTTACATAGTACACGGTTCAAAAATTTTGCTGTCGGTAACATTTTGTAATGTTTGTGAAAGAAGTCTCTTGTGCTAACCAAGGCTGCATTTATTTGATTATAATACATTAAAAACAGTAATATTGTGAAATATTATTACAATTTAAAATGGTTGTTTCCTGTTTTCATTTATTTTAAAGGGGTAATGAACTGAGAAACCAAAATTCCTTTGATCTTTTGATATATAAGAGGTCATTGTACTATAAAAACATCCTGTAAGTTTCAGAACTCAAAACTTTGTCATTAGTCTAAAAACAGCTTATACTGAAGCCAATCTACCAAAACAACAGCTTGTGGAATGTTCTACTGTATGATGTAATAGTGTGGCTAAGCACCGCCTCCACAGAAGATCAATGCCTCGACATCACTGCCGGTTTAGCCCTGCCCACCGATTCGCACATGTAGTGTTTACGAGAGAGGCGGACACGCTAGTCTAAGCAGAAACCAAACGATAAAGATGGCTCTGAAGACAACAAGATGCTGTGCAGTGCCAAGCTGTGGAAAAAACTGTTTTCTGTTTTCATGTTGTTCTCTAGCTGACAGATGCAAGTCTTTGCATTGTCTTCCTTCCTTCCTTTGCAAACAAGGCACAATTCGACTTGGGATTTTCAAAAAGATTGAAACTAAAAGAAGATTCTGTGCCGACTATACAGTACATGGTCACTATTGCTTTGGCTCTTCTTACAGAGGGGTTGATATGTATTGAGTTATTTATGCTTTTTGACCTAAATCACAGCAGCGTCCATCTGTGAGGAATGTACACTGTCAAACATACACAACGTTAGCCAATCATAACAGTGGGCGTTTACTTCCGAGTCTACAATCCGCCACGCCTATTCAAACAGAGCGTTCTGATGAGGGGGGTCAAAACAGGACAGAAAATAGCCTATCACTTTGAAATTATGATGTTTTTTTGATGTAAAAATCTTGATAACATTATAAGAGAATAACAAAGGTGAATTTTCAGCATCATTACTCCAATCTTCAGTGTCACATGATCCTTCAGAAATCATTCTAATAGGCTGATTTAGTGCTCAGGAAAAAAATTCTTATTACAGTATCAATGTTGAAAACAGTTCTAATATTTAGTATTTCTGTGATAAATTTTTCTTTGATTCCTAGATCAGTAGAAAGTTTAAAAGAACGGCATTTAATTGAAAGTTGTAACAGAAATCTTTTGTAACATTATAAATGCCTTTACTGTCATTTTTGATCAATTTTATTCACTAACCACCCACAATCCAGTTTAATTAGGCTCCAAATGTGAATGAATTGTGCCATGCAGATATGTGAGCATGTTTGCACCGTTTGCCAATTTGCATAATTCCCTAAGAGAATCAGGTGATAAAACAATGCAAACAGTATGTGCAAATAAACCTGCGTTCAGCATGCACAATCCATTCCTGGTGAATACACCAAATAAAAATGTCTCCACACCTCTAGGATATCCTTGCTCTCAGTGTCTAGTTTCTTGCCGAGTCTCCACTGTTTGAGGAGCCAGCGCAGCTTGAGGCTGATGAGGAGCAAGCTCTCTTTGAGCTGCTGAGACTCTTGCACCAGCAGGTTTCTCTCCTGACTCCACAGCTTCTGCTGCAGACGCGTCTGCAGGTTCAGACTCTGCAGCTGGAAGTCACAGCGGAGGAGAGCCTTCTGATGCTCTTCCTGAAGCTAGAGAGAAAGAACAAGAGAGACATTAAAATTAAGGACTTGAGAACAAAGATGTCTGGATGCAAGTCTGGAACCAATCAGACTTTAGGGTTAGGGATTTGCTTTATCAAGTGTTCACTGTTTCAGAAAGATCTAAATTAGCACAGCATGTATTAACATGTTTGCACCTGAGAGAGTTTATGTGTGTCGTTGTGGCGCGCCTGTCTCTCCTGTGACAGTGCTTCCTGTGCTCCCTGAGCCTTCTCTCTTGCCTCAGACAACAGAGCGTGCAGCTCGCCAACCTGCTCTGTCAGCTAGAGAACAACATGAAAACAGAAAGAAGGAGAGAGAATGCAAGTAATTGGTAAATGCTGTAGCTGCACAGTATTTATAATACAAATAAACTGGAACAAATGGCAAAATTTGCTGCTTTGTAAATGTCAAATGTTTCTGTGCTACAATGGCAAAATAATAACCACATCAAATTAGATTAGAAACTGTCTGATCATGACATCAAGATTGCAGAGAACACAATCTGTATTATTTGTCTTTCTGTAAGACACAACCTAGTCCTAGAATAGTCGATTGTTTGGCCAACCAGATATTTTCTTAGATTTTGTTTTGATTAGTAGCTGGTGATTTAAATGGGATAAATTTAAAGCATCACTGCTAAAAATAATCATCAACATGCATACACTTGCAGATGGGAGTCTTTGGCTGTTTGTAAGCCCTTTGTGTCACAGTCGTGTTAAGTTAAAAATAAACTAACTTGTTTCTTGAGACCCTTGCGTTCAACTTAAAAATGTATATAAAGCCCTCTAAGAAACACTTCTGATCAGGGTGAGGTGAAAAAACCTGCCTAAATATATATGACTTCTATATATGAGAATATAATATTTGAATTTTTTTTTTTTTTACATTGAAGCCACCCTAAATTTCAAAACATGAGATCAGAGCTTGATCACGCGATTGCAGTTGTCTCTTTTTCTTTATGAAAATCGCATTTGCTAGTTAGTGGAAAAGGTGGATGATAAATTGTTTGAATGGAAACTGTTGATGGCTGGAGGTTTCACTGGAATGCTGCAAGGGCGTTTGGCACAGCGTGTGGGACACCAAATCACATAATGCGTTCTTTCATGATTTAAAGCTCGGCATAATGGACTATTTTTAATCATGATCTCAAAACTTTAAACTGTCTTCAATTTAAATACTGCATATTTCTCGGGAGACACCTTGTGCAAAAAAAGGCCTTCCAAATTGCACCAAATCTACAAGAGAAAATAAAGAAGAAGGCCTCAGTTTGTACAAACATCAGTTTCTGTACTGAGGTAAATATAATGTAAGAGCTTAGTGGGGTTAGGGCAAAACTAAACCACGTTGGCAGTGAGAACTATATTTGCTCATAACTCTACATGGGTGAAAAGGCCTTGTTTTATTTATGAACTCATGGGTATTTTTATATTTTAACCACATAAATAGTCTTCAGAGTCTATGAATGTCCCATTTAATAGAGTTTGCAGTCATTACCTAAACCCTAATTTCCAAATTCCCTATGAACCTCAGATTTGAGTCTTCATTGTAGCTTCTGAGCTTTTGAAATTTACCAGTTTTCAACTGAGAGAACTGAGAGCACCACTAATTCTATGGATTAAATGCATTCTGGGATTGCCTTATGCATGAAGGATGCACAACATGCTGCCTCAGATTTTGTCCAAAAGATTTAGCTTACAAACTGTCTAGGTGAGCAATGGGTTTTGGAACAGAGCCATTGTGTGTTCAATTGTAAGACATTAGCAGAAGTGAAATGTTTTAGTGCCTTACCAGATCAGAGTTTGTTTCCTTTAAGTCAGAATCCTCGTCTTTGTTGCTGTCTTTGTGGCTGTTGCTCTCCTCCTCTGCCTTGCACGGGTGAACTTTGACCTCACAGTCTGGCTGGTCTCTAGAGTCAGGCTGTTGCATGCATGCATGGGCAAGTTAATGAAGGAAAACAAAAAATAACAATAAAAGACGAGCGTGATAGAAGACAGACGAGATCAAGAGGAATATGATGAAGGAATCAAAAAAGGTGATGTGTAATATGGGTATATAAACATTTGGAGGGATGTAAGGACAGAATAGACATATTTAAACAAAATGACAAATGAAACATGGGAAAAAAGGCATAATGATACCCATAAAACAGCAGCAAATAAAAACTCACAAGACAATGAAAAGTATGTATAGGAAAAACAGTTTGGTCATTGTGGTATAAGACAAAATGGCAAAAAGAAACAAAACAACAAGAAGTGAAAGCATCGTCTTTGGTTTGAGGAGGAGGAAACAGGAAATGGGGTAGCAGGAAACAAAGGAATCATAAAGAGAGGGAGAAGAAGAAGAAAAACAAAGGAAGAAATGTTGCAGCGACCACAGGTCATGGTGCCCATGCAGTGAGGAAAAAGAGAGAGAGAAGGAGGAAGGGAAGAATCTGGATTGGATCTCAAGAGTTGGGCCTCTAATGGAGCCTAAATGAATGCCTGTTAGATTAAACCTCAAATGTGTCAGAAAATGAAAAGTCTTTCAGTGTTTCTGTCTAAAACAACAGTGTAGTATTGGACCTTGCTGACATTCATTGGATGAACAAAAACAGTTTAAATGGTCTTCCAAATATAATCTTTTATGTTCCACAGGCAAAAGAAACTCATACAGGTTTTGTATGACATGAGGGTGAGCAAATGATGTCTGAATTTTTTGGTTACCTGTGGCTTTAAAGGATTAGTTCACCTCCAGAATAAAAAATTCCTGATAATTTATTCACCCTCATGTCATCCAAGATGTTCATGTCTTACTTTCTTCAGTCGAAAAGAAATGAAGGTTTTTGAGGAAAACATTCCAGGATTTTTCTCCATGTAGTGGACTTCAATGGTGGCCAAGGGGTTGAAGGTCCAAATTCCAGTTTCAATGCAAATTCAAAGGGATCTACACAATCCTAGCTGAGGAATAAGGGTCTTATCGAAATGATTGGTCATTTTTAAAAATAAAAATAAATAAATAATAATAAATTATATACTTTTAACTACAAATGCTCGTCTTGCACTAGCTCCACGATGCAGAGCTAGTGCAAGACAAGCATTTGTGGTTAAAACCTATATATTTTATTTATTTATTTATTTATTTTTAGAAAAAGACTGATTGTTTTACTAGATTAGACAATTATTCTTTGGCTGGGATCGTGTAGAGCCCTTTGAAGCTACATTAAAACTGCAATTTGGACCTTCAACCCACTGGCTCCCATTGAAGTCCACTATATGGAGAAAAATCCTAAAATCTTAATTTCTTTTCTACTGAAGAAAGAAGGACATAAACATCTTGGATGACATGGGGGTGAGTAAATATTCAGGAAATTTTTATTATAGAAGTGAACTAATCCTTTAAGAGACTGAGATATTATCTTTCTTTGAAAATATCTATGAATATCAAATAATGATTTTACACTTATTTGCTAACATGCATGGATTAGACAGCTTATTATGATTGTTTGAATAGTCAGGCAAAAAATGTACTGGAAACAGCCAAGTCTACATTTTATAATAAATTATTATACCAGTAAACAAACAAACTTATACTATAAGGTCTCATTTGAATCTACACATAAAATATCAATTGCCAAAAAAGTGGATTCCTCAATCAAAATGAAAACCTTTACAACAGGTCAGTTCTTTACCACAATAACGATGATCTACTCCATTAGAGGCCTAAATGCTATCCACTATGAGGCCTTATAATGCACTACAAGCATGCATTGTTATAGTGGTCGGCAAACCTTTCTAAGGGAAAGGGCAGTGTAAATACAACTCAATGATCTAATCAAGCAAAGCAACAAAAAGAAAACTTGCTGGTAAAAACAGACAAAACTCCAAGCAAAAAGGAAAGAATAAAGATGCAAGGGAATATTTGACTAAGAGATTGTGTGTATACCTTCTGTTGGGTTGTGTTCTGGTTGAACTGAGCATCTGCAGGGCATGAGCAATCTGCTGCAGGGTCTTCTGCCTCAGAAAATAGGGGCATCAGGGACATCCCTTCCACACGCTCTCTCTCTCGGGGCTGCCCCAGGGCATCCACCCTCTCACTGAGGGCCTGTAGCTGAGCCTGGAGGGACTGCAGTCTGCCATGCAGAGCCTCCACCAGGGGCAGCGTGGAGCTCTGGGTCTGGCTCTTCTCTAGCAGAACTGGTTCTGCAGACTCGTTTGTTGTAATCTTACGATAGATGGCATCTGATGAGATACAGGAGGGGTCGGGTGACATCAGAAGCTGAATGGCTGAGGTAACAAGTTGCGCCTGGTCGCGGATGGCGAGAAGGTCTTTTATGCTGAGGCACTGAGCGGTATGAGTATGACTTGTTCCTGAAACTTTCAGATTCTTCTCCTCCAGAATATCGTTCTGCTCGTCACCAACCGGGCCTTCACGGTGCGCCTGGCTGGGGATGCACTCAGCAGAGTCACCTGCTTCAGCATCCGTCTCCAGCGCTGGACGTGTGGAGCCCTGGTTGGAAGCCAGGTCGCAGCGTTGAAGGTTGGACAGAAGCACACGGTTTTCATACTGGAGCTTCTTTACTTTGCCATTCAGCTCTGCGATCTGAAGCCTGGCAGCAAGTAGTTCTTTATTGCTAGCTTCGTTTAGACCAGATCCTCCATCTTCAGAAGCACCAGGGATGATTGCGGGTGAAGTGATGGTTGTGGATGACGACGGCTCTATTTCAGTGACAGCGGGAAGCTCAGACTTGCAGTGGTTGAGCTCATTCATCAACAGCTTGTTCTGCTCTTCCATTTCTATCAGGGAGCGCCGCAGCAGATCCGCCTCTTCTTCCACAAACTGTAGGTGGCGCTGTAGCTCCATCACATTCTCAGATGTGGAAAGCAGCAGCTGACTTCCAACTTCCGGGGAATCTTGGATCTTCATGTCATCCATTTCGGCGCGAAGGCCACGGTTCTCCACCTCCAACTCTACGATCCGTCGGCTTAGAAGGTTCGCCTCCTCTTCCACCAGTTTCAGGTGGACTTTGACCTCGGCCTCTCGGGTGTGAGGAGAATCGGCGACCTCTTCGACAGTAAGTGTGGCATCAACATCTCCGTACAGAGAGCAATACTTTGCCAGTTCCTCCCTCATGGCCTCGTTGTCTTTGACCATCTTGGTGAGTTTCTTGCACATGAGAGCTGATTCCTCCTTGGCGAAGTGAAGCTGGCACTTAAGGTCTGAACTGTCCTCTGGAGGCTGGAGAGGAACATTTGCAGAGAACAAACAATTATTAGCCACTGCAACATTAAACAATACCCTGTCCCTTTATAGCCCTTTTCCACCACCACAGTACTGGTGCTGGAGCCAGTGGCCAAAGTGGCCTTGTTTCACATAGTTTCTGATGGAAAATCTGGCCCTGCACAAGCTTGCTAAACCTGCTGATCTTGAACCAGGTTTCAAAGTTTTCAAAACAACACTCTTGTTCGAATGACTCGGCAAAAAATTGCCCAATGCGACACTTTTGTCATGCTTCACAACTACTCCAGACCATTTTATCCATTGTATTCATTCAATATCTAAACTTAAGATGTTTAAATGTTCTCAAAACTCAAAAAAATTCTAACAAAGACTGATGCCTTATGTTTTTGTAGGTTATGCATTAACATAGTTATGTTGTGGGTCAGTTCTTAAAGGGATAGTTCACCCAAAAATGAAAATTCAGTCATTAATTACTCACCCTAATGTCATTCCAAACCCATAAGACTTTCGATCATCTTCAGGACACAAATTAAGATATTTTTGATGAAATCTGTGAGCTTTCTTACCTTGCATAGACAGCAATGCAACTGACACGTTCAAGGCCCAGAAAGATAGAAAGGACATCATTAAAATAGTCCATGTGACATCAATGGTTCAACCGTAATATTATGAAGCTACGAGAATACTTTTTGTGTGCAAAAGAAAATCAAAATAATGACTTTATTCAACAATTTCTTCTCTTCCGTGTCAGTCTTTGACACACGTTTACGACAGTACCACAAAACACATGCGTGTACATTCCTCTGATTGTAAACGAGCCACAGCGCATCCGGCTCCTGCATCAGCAGCATCATACGCATGCGCTGTGATACTCTTGTAAATAAGTGTCAAAGACTGATGCAGAAGAGAAGAATTTGTTGAATAAAGTCGTTATTTTTGTTTTCTTTGCACACAAAAAGTATTCTTGTAGCTTCATAACATTAAGGTTGAACCACTGGACTATTTTAATGATGTCCTTACTACTTTTCTGGGTCTTGAACGTGGTAGTAACGTTGCTGTCTATGCATCGTCAAAAAGCTCTCGGATTTCATAAAATATTTCTGAAAAATGTCATAAAAAATTTGTGTTTCGAAGATGAAAGGTCTTACAGGTTTGAAACGACATAAGGACGAGTAATTAATCACTTTTCATTTTTGGGTGAACTATTCCTTTAAGTTCTGGTAGGAGAGATTATGAAGGAGGTATAGGATCCCTTATAGGATTACAAAGACAATGAAAGTTTTAAATCAATAACACCTGCTTCTAAAAGTACAGTCTGATATCATTGCTGTACTTTACCGGTCCTCTTTCAAATCGTGATAATATCACAATAGAAGCAAACTAAGTCATCAGATGTATTGTAGTATTAGAGTGTATTACCTGAGGCGATGCTTTTTTATCAGGTTTGTTGTTTGGTCTGGCACCTCTCTTCTTCAAAGAGTTCTAGAGGGAAAAGATGATAAATTAATTTAAAATGTGTAAAAACATGAATGAGTAACTCTTGTTATCCTCCCCTCCCCAGCCACTGCACATCCACTCTGATATCACACCATCACATCTATCTATCTCTTTGTGATATTTTCACTCGTAAATCATAATTTGGCAGCAAACCAGCATGGAATTAAACTGATACACATCACAGCGTGAGGTATTTCATTGTTTCCATGAAGTAAAAAAAACTTCTCTGCTGCAGGAAATGGAAATAGGAGGAGGTCAGAGAGCTATCAGATACATTATAAAATGAATAGTTGAAAGTCCTAGATGCTGATAAGTTAGTACAAGGTTTCAGCTGTGAGAAAGTACACAATATTCGCAATATAGCACAGCCTCTCGTACCTTATTGCAAAAATTAAACATGATCACGTCTAGTGTGATTTTTCCCTAAATCATGTAATTGCACCTATGTTTGTCTTCATTAAAAAAATAAAAAATAAAAAAAAATAAAAAAACCGAATGGGTGAATACAGACAGACTGTTGGGTAAAATCCAATTTTCACTTTCTGTATATGTGGGCTGACAGAATGGTACAGGTTAATGGCTATGCTGCTTATAATGGCACTAAACTTCATTAAAATCAATAGATTTGTGCTGAAAGAAAATGAAAGCATCGACTTAGCAGTGTATCGAACATTTTTGTGCCACTGTTTATTTTAATTTAATGTGGTTTGCTGAGTCTATGGGAAAGAAGTCTGAACATAATGAGATTATAGCAACGTCATTTATCCCACCACTAACTCCCACTGGCTTCGTCCACAAGGCCTGCACATATAAAAGCTGTACAGTGTGTATACATGCAGTGTGATGGGGTTTTCTTCTGTATATGAGTCCTCCAGCACAAATACACTCACGCACAGTCACTCTAGTGACTGAGTGTTTCCTACTCTGGCACTCCACACAGTTATGATAAAATTCCATCCACTCGCAAGACTGATGCAATTTTGCCTTTCTAATGCAATAGATGTGTGTTTCCCAAACAGAGTTTTTTTTTTCTCTTTGACACTCAAAAGATTCACAATTTCATATATATAAACGTACATAGAGTAAAAATAGGCATTTGCAAGAAAATTTGTTTGCCAACTGGCCAATAACTTTATAAGGAACTGTGACATAATACATGGTTTAAATTGGATATTAAGAACAATAGTCTGACCCTCACTGACAATTCAAATCAAAGACAATACAAGCTGTCTACTAAAGAAAACATCATTCATGACTCATGTTTTTTTCTAACAGTGGAAGATTTACCATCGAAGTTTATCTAAGGTGTGCAAATACGTTTTTTTTTTCCTCCAGAAGTCATGTGGCAACATGAATGTGTAATATTCCTCACATTAAGCAACCAACATGAAAATATGGGGAACAAAATCACAATATGAGCAATTTTAATATAGAGACTGACTGACGCTTGCGAGAACACTTTCATCATTGAAAGGTCCAGTTATGACATTTTGATTATACATCCCAAGTAAAAAACAAATTAAAACATGAATGAATTGTTAATAAGATCTATAACATGTTTTTAGAAAAGAGTGAATTTTCATTTCATGATTTCTTTCTTTCTTTAATCAGAAGCATGATGGTAAATGTTTACTCATGTTCATCATTGCATAATTTTGTACTGCTAGCACATGTTGAAACTTTCAATCCAAGTAGTCAGGCATCTGATCACTGAATTGCTTATCAGCTACCTGAATTTCAACACCATGAAACCTAATGCAGGTACGGAAATCTGAGAACAAGCACACACACACAGGTCTATTCAGCCGTGCCCTGATCTTGTGCCTGCTTGATTTATTCTTATGAAACACTCATCCTCCAGCACATGCTGTAAGGAATAAGATGAAGTTATGTTATAGTCAGGGATGAAGAAAGAGTGTCACTGTATTAAACCCCATCCATCCTGAAGGAACAACAGAGAACTCATTAATGTCTCTCTAATTTCACCTGCTCAGTTAACTGAATTATGAAGACTTAAGTTAGTGGAGTGTGTGAAACTGAGAGGTCCTCTAAGTCATGCTCTACTTCACACACTTTCACACCTTCAAAATCAAATGAATGTTGCGTAAGAGAGACTGTTGAAACATGAGGCTGGATAGAGAGCTAAATGTTTCTGAGAGAGGATTCTCTTTCTTTAGACAGGGGCATCATTACTATTTTAATTCTATCATCGATCTATCTATCTATCTATCTATCTATACACACACACACACACACACACATATTGTATGTAAGTATGTATAGGGAGCATGTGTGTGCACTACTTTGAAGAACTTGAGTCTTCATGTGGAGGGACATTTAAATAGGTCTTTTGTGTGACAGAACAATTACTGCACTTTAACATGAACATGTCAAAAGGCATCACTGAATGGAAGTGTTAGTTATTTGTCTGCTGTCTCTGTCATCTCCAGAGGTTCCTATAATCCTCTACATCCCAAATGACTCCAGAGAGAATCACACTTCATTTCCTTTCATAAAAATAGAAGGTGACAAAGCGAGAATGCTGGGAGGAGAGACACACTGGTAAAGATGTGGACGGATTATCTATTTGGAGAATTGAAAATAATTCCATGACAAACCGCTGATCAGGAGAGGTGATGTTAATAGGACTGCATGAATAAAAAAAATAACACCAAAATCACAATATGGGTTTTCAAATCATGGCTTTTCAGCAAAAATACATAAATACATGTGCTGCATGTTTTAGAGTGAAGCACAGCATTGTGTTTATTTACATGTGAGCAGCTCATGACCTGGTGTTTTCAGTATCTCAGAGTGGCTTAGTTCACAGTAAATTTTGCAAAGAGGACACTAACAACGTGCCGAGAGACAAGACAGAGCTGGATACTTTTGGTATAAAACAATGACTCAGCTTTCAAATTTAATTTAAAAAAAAAGACATTTAAACAATAAATACCATTTTGTGGCTCTTTAATGTGTCGTGACAGATTGCTATAGCACCTCAGTTCAAACGGCATGTGAACTGATCATCTCTTCCTCTTTACTAGTTATAGCATGAAATAAACATGAATGAACATCAGAAGCTATCTTGTTTCAAACACGGAAAGATGTCAATAAACACCATTTTTCAAGTTCAAGTCCACCAACGTTAATCTACTCTCCTGTCTGGTTTGTTTGTCAGACAAAATAGCAGATTTGGCTTTATGATTGGTCAGATTGAAAACTCCCAGTGAAGAGTCAATTGCTCAGTTTACTTAGACTACCAGATCCCAAAAATGGAAGTAATATCAGCCACAATTTTTCCCTTGGTCTTGACTCAAATTATTGGAGGGTCAAATTCAGACATTTTTACACAAAATTGGATTAAAAGTGCAAAATAATTTTAATTTTCAGATGAATGCCACAAACAAAAGATCATGCAAAGTTTTATACTACTGTGTGAAATGTTTAGCATTGCAAATGCTTTCTGCTTCACATACTAATTAAAACAGTGTATGGAGTACACACTGCACACCACTCCAAAAGCTGGACATAACCACAGAGATAGGCTATGGTAAATCCATTTTCGCATTGTATGTTTTTTCTCAATTCCCAGACCACAGAGACATGAGTCGCCGACCGTTCCAGACTATAATGGGTTTCCATGACAACGGCTTTTGTGAGCAGTTCCCCTGTAGAGTTCAATGGAACAAATTGATGAATAAATGGGGGGAGGAAGTTGGGAAAGGGAAAACAGGAAATCACAACCTTTCAAATTCATTTGACATGAGGAGGCCCCTCTCCTCCTGCACAAACAGGCAAAACAACTGCAGAAAATGACCATGCTTCCCCAGCTTTCTCTCTTACTAATTGCGCTAAAACACAAGGGTGCTAAAAGCCAGATCATTATCATAGCATTTTTCATAAAGCAACTGAGAGCCTGCAGGTGCTGCGTGTTTCCCACACAAATTCCGTCCCTCCGTACATGATTGGGAAATGAGATATTCTGTCGCTTTGATCCATGGCAACAGAATGTTTATTAGTTCACAACAGCAGGATGGCAGTGATAAACACTATGCCTTACACAAATAACTGTGAAAATGTCTCTCCCCAAATACATTTCCAATCTTCTTTATATCCAAACGCTGTCCACAGCTTTTCTGTCCACATTATCCTGAGGCAACCCAAGACCAGAATCCATTTTAACCTACTTCTGTCCATCCTTTTACCCTAGCATGTTCTTTTTACCCTGTTTAATGTTAACTAAGGTGTCCTGGAACAGAAATATGAGATTTCATCATGATTTCAACATGATTAACCTCTCTGCGATGCTTCAAATTAAACAGGCTGTTTTGGGTATTGTACCTTTAAGACCTCGACATTTAAACGACCTCTGTTGTGATTGGCTAATCTCTATATACATAATTAGAGCATGCAGAACGTTAGAGTAAACATACACTGTACATCAACCACTTTATATTTTAAAAAAGATAATGAAAATCTTAGTTTGCATGATACATCTCCTTTAATGAAGCGCACATACGGTTAAATCACTCATACACACACAGGTGCATGCAGCTTCTCTGCCTGCCAGGTTCTGCTTCTTGCATCTGTCAGCAAATCACTGTTGCCGTTTTACCAATGCGAACACGACGTCTCGCATATTGGGCTCATCCTGTTAGATAGTGGATTACTTATTCAGGGTAAAATTTTGGCATATAGCAACGTTTGCCTCCAGCTTTCTCACACTTGAAGAGTGACATATGCTTCTGTCCACCCGTGAGCGGGACGGTTCTTTTACATGCTTATCAGGCTGAGTGTTAATTAGAGCTGGAAAACACTTTTATAATTACACATGACGCCCTGAGGCCCATGAGAGAAATGCAGATATGTGTGCGTGTGGGAAACAGAACAGAGAAGTAATGGATGGAAATAATATCACATGATCCTTCAGAAGTCATTATAATATGTGGATTTGGTGCACATGAATAGAAAGTTCAACGGAATAGATAGATAGATAGATAGATAGATAGATAGATAGATAGATAGATAGAGCGACCAGAGGCTCGCCTCCCTTCATCCCATTGAATTATGACAGAAACGCAAGTTTTTGGGGAGTAATTGACAATGATTGGGGGAAAGTCACATGAGAGGAGGCACTGCCTCCATCGCAATATGATTCGATATGATTGGTTATGTTCGGCTGTGATTGGTTCATGCAATAAATCCCGCCTCTTGTGTTTGTGCAGTTCCGCGTTCGCGAATCAGTCTGAATGAACAATATAATGGTGTTAATGGGAAGACTAATTTAAAAAAAAGTAAGTAAACAACGCACACACTACTTAGATATACGCGAAAATAAGACTTGGAATGGGCTGAAAACATGATTTGTGGGAGTTTTTATTGAGTAAACAGCTTGGTTAAATTTGAAGTAAATCTCCATGTCTGTGACCAGTATTTACTAAGCTTTGAAGACTGATGATCCAAAAAATTCAAAAATAGTTAAAACTTAATTATTAAAAAGAATAGCTGAACATAAGTTCACAAGCAAAATATATTGTTTAAATTGTTACTTCCTTGAGTTATTATTTTGGAATAAATGTAAAATGCTTAAAAACACTAACTTGAGATTCATACATGGTTTTAATAAAAATATTAAATTACGTTGTTAAATATAAAATAGATACGTAGGCTATATGTATACAGTATGAGTGTGTGTGTGCGCGTACATTAGTTAATGGGAAATGAGCACATTTTTAATGGGACAATCTCTAAGCTTCTGTTTTTAATTTTTAATATCTAAGCTTCTGTTGTGTGCACACTTTACAAAAAAAAAAGCCTTGGCACCACCACAGCAGAGGACACCTCCCTCTTTCTTTCTTTAATCCCTTCATTTTTACCTCCTTCCTTGAGTGCACTCCAGTACAGCTGTGTCCATACATTAGAATATCAACGATTTCTACATTTAACTGGAAAAATTAAAGCATTGATTAAATGCTTCGCTGCAGACCTGATCAACCATCTCACTAATATAACAGGATGTAGACCTGTGAATACATACTGACAGTCTGCCATCACTTAAAACAGTGCATTTTGTGCCATTTGGTGAAGTTCTAAAGATTAATGACTGAGAAACAGAAGAAACTGGTGGTGAATCACACCTGTACTGAGGATCAAGTAATTGCTCCCAGGTGTGGGCCAATCAAATCTAACTAAAGCAGCCTGTTTCTCATTAACACCACTGACACAGCAATCAAAAGCAATCACAGTTTGTCTTACATTGGGGACATATCCACAAAAAAAAAAAAACACTGTCAGAAGATCTCTTTATCTGTAACCCGAGAGAAAATTGAAACAAAGATTCCGTAGATATGACAGTCTTTACATTTTACAACTTTTACATTGATGAAAACTGACTATAAACCCGTTTAGAATCAGTCTGAAGGAATTGGCCCCTTCATCTATGACCTGTCCTAGATACCACCAAAGCTTTGGATCGAGTATCTGTCCTCAATTTCTGCATGAAAGACAGTACGTCGTAACAGAAGCGAAGCATCCAGCTCCCCACAGCCACATAAACTGCTCTTTGTCTTTGCATCTCGCCCTCCCATTTCAGAGGAATTCAATCAGTGAGCCCATGCGCTTGTTAGAGAGAATAGCAAGCACTTGACGCTCATTAGCGTGTCAGGTTGTGAACCGCATGCGCTCTTGGTGGATGAAAACTCTCCAAACATTCCTTTCATTGCTCACTTTGTTCTCTCATTTGTATTAAGAACGACATTTGGCATTCAGAGTGGGGGACTGAATTTGGAGGAGGTTTTTGGAATCTGTGGAAAAGACCAAAATAGGTCAGCTTCCTCAGTTTACAGCATAGCAAAGGATGAAAATATATGAGTAAGATTTGTAGGTTAGTAGACATCTGAATGGTCTATTCTTCACTTTTGCATCAGCAGACAGTCTGTACTAGTCTTGAACTAGAACACATCTCAGATTCAATTATTTTTTTTTTTTTTCAATTTGCGGCAAAATATATCAGGAGATCCTCTCAAAGCCCAAGAGGCTATATGAAAAATCTGAGAGAGCGGGCGAGTAAGAGAAAGAATTACTGAGCTGGAGAAAATATGACGGACAAGTAACACACATCAGCACTATATCATAGGATATAGGAGGGAGGTCTTGAAGAAAGCCATCCATAAGCATTCCCATTCATCTCAATGGCAATTGTTTGGCTGGAGCAGCAACTCCCTAGAAGCAGGCAATTTGAAATCGCACTCAATTCTGCAGCCAGGCTGATTTGAGCCAGAAATGCATCATGAAAGGGCTGATTGCACCACAAGAACACACCCCAGTTCAAAACACTAGCGACAATCCTGAGTCGTGAAGTCAAAGTCTGTTTCACTTTTTAAAGGCATAATGGCGAAATGGTAAAACTTTTACTATAATATATATGTAATATTGATTTATATGCTTTCCAAAATTGCTTAATCAAAATACACAGATAGGGTTGTCGAGAAGGATGCTTTATGGTGTCAGATGGTGTAGTTATGGCATATTAACAATGCTAACAAATCCCTTGAGGAGGCACCTTATATATTTACTTTTTCTATGGTTCACTAACTTATCTCAAGCATAAAATTAGATCACTGATGCAGAGAAGTCACTGAGTGTTACATGTGCATTAAGATGGCTACAGAGTTGGTGATCAGTGAAGACAACGACAACAAATGCAGTAAATTCACATTTAGTTGATTTGCTATTGCCATTAAAGCTCTGAAGGAAATGTTTTAGATAATGTTGCAGCAAGCTATTGAAAAATCATTACTAGATTATTGAAATGGTTAAGCATTTAGAAGGTCATTAGGGAGAAAGTCATCAATAGACAACAGACATATAAACCAGATTATTTATCTAAGAGCTGTGTAATTAGATTGTGAGGCATTTAATGACTTCTTAATCAATGGCCTTTCTCTATTAATGAAGATAATTGTCTATAGTACATAAATAAACAGATTGCACCTCAATCAGTATTAAATGGATTTGTTGCCAAATACCACTGAACTGGTTCAGCTGAACAAACTGGAGTATGAATTTGGTATGATAGCATGATGAATCAGTATGCATGCTGGTTTAAAGAGTTTAGCTGTACTGTAACTCAAGGCATGCAGTAAATATATAAGTATACTGTGCACAAGCAGAGCATATACTAATTGCATGTTTGTGTCATGACTTTATGCACTGAAAACAAAATGTCAGACAATGTAGAAAAATGACTAATCAAAACTAATTGGTTTTATTACAACAAAAAAGTATGACCTAATATCAATTAAATTAATTTTAAGGTATGGATCAAATAACATTCACATAAATTCTCAATCTGCATAAATCTGACTCAACAAATATTTTATGTGATTTTTGTATATACACCAAGGCCTAGGTTAAAATGTTAAAAAAAATATATTATTAAAATGTTATTAAAATAATAAGCAGATTTTGCTCCAACGTTTTGAATTCCAGGGTAACTTTCAGCTTTTTTTTCTTTCTGAATCTTACTGTGACGTATGTAGTGAGGACTACAGTAATGCTCTGTTCTAATAGAGCTGTAGTTTCTGCTGGCCATATCACCTCAGGTTATTGGTCTAGACAGATTACATTGATAAGGTGAGCAGGTCACTGGACTGCAGTAATAAACCCATTTTACTGAAGAGAATCGCTGAAAGTGTAATTCTGATGTGATTAAGTAATCAATCTCACTCTCTGCTCACTTCCCAAGCCATTATATCTAAAACAGAAGATCCTAACTACAATCACACTTCACACGCACAGCGCTTCTCCAAAAGCAATTTAGGAGCTTTGTCTGTAATGAACCCATCACATTTAAAGATGACTCATAAATCTATATTTAAAACAAAGGATTCCAATTTTTGAACGTGCTAAAATAATAAGAGTCTGCAGATTCCAACAAGCCATAATGAATAACCCTTTAACAGATCAGTGAGGTGTACAGACGCAGATGAATATTGATAGTTAGTCTTGTGCAAAGGCAGTGAAGCGAAGACTGTTATCCATGCTCTATATAAATCAATGCAGCAAAGTGCATGAGCATGCTTTTCTATCGCACTCGGTGTGTGTGTGTGTGTGTGTGTGTGTGTGTGTGTCATGAAAGTGGAAGATTGTTGGTTGACCCAGATGAGGTTCACAGGACAAGGAGTTCCCAAGAGCCTGGATATGAGGAGACATGTCTTATATAAGATGTCTCATACTCAAAATCAAAGCAACAGCTTACTGATCTGATTAGGATGAAAGCAGAGGATCTGAGATCTAACCACTTAGCTTCATCTAAGAGACCTGTGAATTCGATCAGAGGGCAGGAGTTGTAGTTGTGTTGTGTAATGATGTAAAGGCCTGAACATGTGTCTGAACATAACCATCTGGTAACAGGAGTGAGGACTTGTCTTCTGTATGAACAAATGCTTCTTTTTAACTTTTTAACATCACACACACTATAAATAATATATAAAAAATGAATGTATTGTACTGAATGGCTGGATTCAATAATATGGATTGTTTTAGCATAATCAGTAGCATTGCAAATCAAATTCATTTAACCTCAGTCCTGCAAAACACAAGTGGACGGGAGCTGCATGACACAACTGAAATAGCACTGTAGATCAATACAAGCTCTCTGTGAGAAAAAGCTATCTGCACAGTTGTTAGAAATATCTGTGCCACAAACACACTTTCAGCTGATTATAAATCTTATAGCTCCTGTTTAAGGTTTTAAAATATATATATATTTTTTTTAAGTTTGGGGTCAGTAAGTTCATTTATGATTTTCATCAAGGCAAGGCAAGGCAAGGCAAGTTTATTTATATAGCACATTTCATACACAATGGTAATTCAAAGTGCTTTACATAAAAGGAAGTAATATAATCATTAAAAAAAAATCATCTTTGTTTCCAAATGTAATGACTTCAGTTTTCTCCTTGTTTAACTGAAGAAAGTTCTGGCACATCCAACTGTTAATTTCATCAATGCATTGGCAGAGGGAGTCAATGGGGCTGTAGTCATTTAGAGATAAGGCTAGGTAAATTTGGGTATCATCAGCATAGCTGTGACAGGCAATTTGGTTCTTTCTCATTATATGACTTAGTGGGAGCATATACAGGCTAAACAAGAGTGGTGCAAGAATTGAGCCTTGTGGGACTCCGCATGTCATGGACGTCCACTTAGACTTATGCTCTCCTATACTCACATAATAACCTCTCCCTTCTAAGTATGACCTGAACCATTTGAGTACCATCCCAGAAAGCCCGACCCCGTTTTCCAGCCTCTCTAGAAGTATGTTATGATCGACAGTGTCAAACACAGCACTGAGATCTAGTAGTACCAGCACTGATATTTTGCCAGAATCAGAATTAAAGCGAATATCATTTATTATCTTAATGAGTGCTGTCTCTGTGCTGTGATGAGCTCGGAAACCAGATTGAAAATTGTCCAGGTATCCATTTGAGTTTAAGTAGTTGTTCAGCTGATTAAAAACTACCTTTTCAATAATCTTATCTATGAAAGGAAGATTTGATATTGGTCTATAGTTGCTCAATATGGTGTTATCAAGATTGCACTTTTTCAGAGAGTTTGGAAAAGTCCCAGAAAGAAGTGAGGCGTTCACCACTTCTAAGAGATCTGCTTCTAAACAGTTAAGCACACTTTTGAAAATAGATGTGGGAAGTGTGTCAAGATAGCAGGTTGACGATTTAATTAAGGTGCTGTACTATTTCTTCCAAAATTTTGCTATCAAGGCACCAAGGCATTTGTTTGATCAAAAATACAGTAATATTGCAAAATATTATTACAATTTAAAATAACTGTTTTCTATTTTACTATATTTTAAAATGTAATTTATTCTTGTGACGGAAAAGCTGAATTTTCAGCATTATTCGCTGCTTGAAACATTTTCTATTATTATCAATGTTAAAAACAGTTGTGCTGCTTAATATTTTTGTAGAAACAATGAAACCTTCAGGATTCTTTAATGAATAAAAAGTTCAAAAGAACAGCATTTATTTGAAATATTTTTGTAATAATATAAATGTTTTTACTGTCACTGCTTTGATCAATTTAATGCATCTTTGCTGAATAAAAGTATTTCTAAAAATCTTATTGAACTTTCCAAAAATATGCCACTAGTATCAAATAATAAAAATAAATAAAATGAAAATAAACTATTTAAACAAGTAAACAGGTTAGTATGTACTTGTCTGGACAATATTTTTAGCCTGCAAAAAGATTGTCACAGCAGGGAACCTGACAGATCTCATCTTGTCCGACATGCTAAACTTCTTTCAAACAGCTGATCTCAGCTGGTTTCCACAGACACAATCTTAATACATGACATGCTGCTCACCTAATGCAGTTTGTGTGGAGATGTATCCAGGAGACAACACAATTACACTGCCATTAAAAGCAGAAATAGACCAGCCAGTTGGTGCATGCATGTGTGTTTTGTGTGTGTGCATGGGTTTTATAAATGACCTACAAGCGCTGCAGCATTGTCACTATCAAATCTAATAACCTCTAGCTGCATTATGTCTTTCTGCATGTGTGTGTGTGTATCAAACTTAAGGGTCCAGACATCAATCAAACACAAATTTCCCTTTCTGCGCTTTCTTTGTCTGTCAGTTCTGCATAGTGCTGAGCTTCATAAAAAACAGCTTGCCACTAACTCCCTCCCTTCCTCCCAACATCCTCTTATTGTTTGTTTTGCCTGTGCCATTTGTTCAGTCGTATAATTCTCAAGTGGAAGCAGTTGGAGATTACAAGCTCTCTGTCTGATGTGTACAAACATACACACACATACAGAACTAGGAAGTGTTCGTATAACATAGTCTGGGTTTAAGACAGATAATGGCTTTCATTTAAATGTGCAAATCTAAATCCTACTACAGTGACTTTGATGTCAGATCATGTAAGCACTGACATCCCAGACGCTTTTTAAAAATTAGACCCTTTTTTACCTGACCAACACTAGTCTGGTGATCTGACGTTCAAAAATACCTCTTACACATTAAATGGCTCAAATAGGAAAAAGAGGAAGACATGATGAATGGCACACAGCAACATCAGAGGTGTGTGTTGCCTTTAGTTTGCATAAAGGCTATAGAAGTGTGTATGACATACCAGAAAAAAAATTTAAAACTTGGTTTAGAAATTACAATACTGTTCAAAGAATTTTGGGGTTGGTAAGATTTTGTAATGCATTTATTTAAATAAAATACAGTAAATAATTTAAATAGTTGTTTTCTATTTCAAAATGTCATTTATTGTATCTTTAAATTATTATTACATTTATATATAAGGCTGAATTTCCAGCATCGTTACACCAGTCTTCAGTGTCCCATGATCCTTCAGAAATTATTCTAATATGCTGATTTGCTGCTCAGGGAAACATTTATTATTAATATCAGTGTGTATATGGCTGTAGTCTAACCTATATAGCGCAGTCCAGGCCTGAATGTGTGTTCATGAGTTTTGCATGCTTCAGTCTTGTGTGTCTTGCGTAGTATGTTTGGTTTTCCATGCAGACCTTGAAATCACCTCTCACTCCCTGATGAAAGAACATGTTATCTGTATGTGGATGTGTGTCAGATTTAACCAGGGGTTGGTTGCACTTCCTGAAATGCAGGAATAGTACAGGTAAAATATAAACATTGGTGTTTGCTAAGGCAATCCTCAATATTACTGTTCATGCTCATACTCATTCAATAGAGATATTTGGACAAACCCCTAACTCCAAGTAGTAAACTCTAAGGACATGAATGATACCCCTTGTGAAAAAGAAGTGCGCTTAATTGTATTCATTGCGTTTAATTTTAGTGTACATCAAATCTTAAAAGTGTATTTTTAAAAAACTGTACTTGCAGATTTGAAGCTTTACTTTAAAGTACATTTTAAATCATTATGTTTTAAAGAAGTATGCTTTGATGAGTTGACTAACATACTAAAGCACATGTACTTCATTTCAATATAGTGTGTTATTCGATATCACATATAAAGTTTAAATTTATTAAACTGCAACTTCATTAAAAATGCATAATTACAAGTTTCATAGAGACAAGACATTTAAAGTATTTTTGGTTTATTATAAATGTTTGTCAGTACACTTTAACAATATAAGGCAGCACATTTGGCAGCACACTTTAACAATATAAGTAATTATGAAATTATGTACTTAAGTAGGTCAAAACAGCACTCTGCATTTATAATAAATGTAATCTATAATGTATTTTAATTTTATAGCAAATAACATTTATGTCAAAAAACAGTCAGTTAACGCTTGAGTGTATCATTTTAAAATATATAATTTCTGTAAAAAGTACTCTTTTAAAAGTATGCCAAAGTGTACTTCTTTTTCACAAGGGATTTTTTGAGAAAATAAACATATCCAGGTCACACGTGTGTGAGTGTATATTTGTGTGTTTCTCACTTGCTTTTATTCTCTATTTTTCCCAATCCCATCATGTTCCAAACCAGTACAAAACCTCGAATGCCATGTGCTTTGATGCTGCTGTACAGGTCAGACCATACAATACAGAGAAACACAGCAAACACAGCTGCCAAACCTTCCCAGATTCAAGACCTCACAACTCAGCAGATATTGCGCCTCCATTTAACTCTCTTCTTTGTGTTATTCACAGCAATGTCAATACTGGATACAATGAAAACTGGATATTGTAAATACGGTCTGAGAACACTCACTTTATTATGACTGTGTGCATTGTGCGTTCATGAATCTAATTCATTGAATATTATTATAATAGACAGAAAAGGGCAATTTGAAATGCACCACTATAACCACACAAACTAGTAGGCTACTACAAAGTATCATGGTACAGGAAATTCTAATAGGGATACTGGACCATTTATGTACAATTAGTATCTTCAAGGTACCTTAGAGTACCATGTAAACACCATTATACATGAATATAGTGATCATTCAGTACCACTATACCATGGTACCACCACTGTAAGAGAAAAATAAACTGATTTGTCTTGAAATGACAAGGCTCATCTATCTGGAAGTTATTTCTTATAAAAGCTCACAGCACTGTGCTTACTGACCTATGACTGTTCTGGTAATCATCAAAAAGTCTGTGAGTCAGCGGGTCAGCGTTTCATTACTCTACTTCTGAAATAACAGTTACATGACCACCTGCTAAATCCCACATCATCCCTCAAACTTTCAGGGAGTTTTCAGCAAACTCTGAATATTCTGGAATGCTCAGAATTCCTCAAAATCTTCCCATGCTTTTCCCAACAAGGGGGTTTTAAAGTTTAAATAGCCCTGCCGCATGACTCTGCTGACTGTCCATCTGTAAGTTTTCCTCATCTAGTGTTTGTTTCCATCAGAGCGGCTGACGCTGAGTTAATGAACCCTGCTTCAGAGACCCTGCACTTCCTTCCTTTCTCAGGGTTTCCCCTTCAGAACAAAACAAAGATAGGAGTTTCCTGAAAAATATAAATAAAAGTTCAGTCAGCCTCATAGGACAGTTTCCTCTAGCACAGTCTAGAAGGGCTCTTGATCAATAAATAAGCTGTATATGGATAATGCCACTAATACATGCTGTTTTTGAGACTCATTGGGCTCTGAATGATAAATTAACAAATAAGATATTGGTATGAATGCATATTTGGAGAAAGAAACAGCATTAATAAGGTTACGCTCTTATACTAACCTTTTACTGTACCGAAGCCTATTAAACACCTGTAAAACAGGCCCTATAAAACAGCCCCTCCACATAGCGACCACCATCAGAAGCCATAAACACACACAAATACACACCTCTTACACTCCCAGCAGCAGTAGACATGTGAACCTAATCACCCGTGAGACTTCACGCCAGCTGCAGTACCGATCGATACCCGTTGTGTGTTAAATGAAGTATTGAGAGAGAGTTTGAGAATGAGGGATGGAGAGCATAGAAGGAGAACGAAAAGCATTTGTTGGATGGAAAAAAGGATTTTTGGGTGGGGTGCTATCTAGGTTAAAAATCCCTATATCAGCAAGCTTTCATTTTGAGTGTTTATTTTTGTGTCAGGAAGGGAGTTCTTTGATGGTGATCTGATATCAGCGTGGTCCTCATGCAGACTCTGTACTTTCTCACTGACCTACTAAAAGTCTGACAAGTTGCTTTAAAAATAAAGCGATTAGTGATAAATGTGCAGTAAAAACATCTTGAACTATCTAATCACCGGTAGAAACTACTTCTGCTTGAACTATAATAACCATAATAATACAGAATTATTAATCAAGTAGCCTATATAGATGGTGTTACAACAGAAAATATAACACAAAAAAACCCTAACAAATAACAAAAAGAAAAAGAAGAAAAAACTATTTAAATAAAATTAAAAATAAAAAATAAAAAAAATTAAAATAAAATGTGATGTTTCATGCAAGGAATTCTGGGAATGTGTTTTTTTCGCTATAATTATTGGTAAAAAAAAACAAAAACAAAACACAAATTTAATAGTATTTCACAGTAAAATATCATATAATGCAATGTTAAACCACTTACAATTTTTCACTCTATAGTACGATAACTTACAGTTAACCAGGTAAGGATGTTTTTACTGTTGCGTTTTTTCCAGTTTCGTTTTTGTGCACCTAAATGGTGCTGATCCATGTTTGTAACGACAGAACAGATAAAATTTGTCTATAGAAGTAAAAATGTGCAGACAGTCCTTATCAGGAACTTGATGTAAGTTATTAAGAAATTAGCAATAATTAATAAATAAGTTATAATTATTTTATACAGAAAAAGATAAAACTAGCACAGCTATGTATGAAATCAGTCAATTACAAATACAGTTCAACCATCATTATACAAAAATATTTTACTGCAGAATTCCACGGTTGACCCATTAGAATCGAGTTTTTGTTCTAATAAATGTTTATACTGTACAGCTCTTTCATCCTGTACTGAGTGTATGTATGTCAGAGTGAGATATCGTGTTCAGCCAGATCATCAGATCATCTTCTTTTACATGTAATGATCCATCGTTTCTTTCCATTCTTTGAGTCATCTGTTGTCTGAAAGGCTCCACTGGCTCTTTTCTGGAAGTTCAGTTGAGGATGACCTCTCGCTGTGTACCATAAGTGCCCGCTATGCCAAGAATTCAGTCCTCAACAACAGAGAGCGGCACGCATCCTGCCCTGGGCTTTCAGCCAATAAGAACACAGAGCAAACCTGTGAGCCGACCCAAAGCAGAGCAGTCGAGCGAATCAGAGCGCTGGCATTGACTGTCACAGCAGTATACAACACCCCGTAAAATGATTCTCAAAGAAAAGAGTGAACTGACCAATAATGACCATTGCTTCATACAATAATGCATTCATCACTTTCTATCATGCAGCAGACATAGCTAATAGAGTACAGACCAACCATTGAGCCAACATAGACCATCCTGCAAATGATCCATTACTCAGAACACAAAGGAACATTTATTACCAAAAGAATGCAGGCCAAAACAGAGAATTAACCAAACACAAGGAGCATGCTTTATGTTCCACCTCGTTAAACTGTCAGTAGAGAAAATCTAATGCTAAATTCATGTGCTCCCCGTCCACCTTCAAACCCACCCACCTGAGCTGACATTTACACAGAGAAAGTCAACAGATCGGTCCGAGCGAATTGCTCTCAGCTCCTGCCGTAACACACATAGAGCTTTGACTACAGCGAAGCGCTGCGCCTCAAGTTAAACCAAAGTGTCAACATTAAGAGTTCTGCCCCAAGCCAAATCAAGTACAATCTAAACACTTTTCCTTTCAGAAACCTTCCCTAGTACTCCTAATGAAGCCTTTTCAGAGAATCTGAAACTAATTAATGATCTTATTTTCCCCAATTAGCAACTTCTTACAGAACTCACACTAATTTCCATCATTGCAGCTAAAATGGCCAAAAACAGATAGTTCCAGCTCCAAATGGCCACATACTTCTGTGGCCACATACATGTGACTTGTGATTTAAATTCTTTATTAATCAATACATTACTTAGCAAAAGAATGGCTTATTTAGGTTATTATTAGTGGTGAATTCTAAGGCAAGCATCATTATTTTTATAATGAATAATACCTCAAAAATCCTGTGATTTGTCACCAAACTTACAGTTTTTGACCAATGAAACAAGATAGAAAATCCCTCAAAATCCCACTGACCTACATTGAAGGAAGGACCCGAGTCATATTTAGTGACCACGATATCATAGAGATTTAGAGGAGGGGCTAATAAGTAACCACCTAGCGCTGCCCGATAGCACATAGCAATGCTTTAACAACCACACAAATTAACTTTATCAATCACATAGCAATTCTCTGGTAGCACCCAGACCACCCAAGCAGAATCTTTTCTTTAGTTTCATAATGCATACCACACTTCTTTCCTGTGGTAAAATTCACAGCAGCTCATTGCGTTTCCCACAAATTTGAGAAGTGTCATACTTCAAATATCTACAGCTCATTTTAAAGCCCACTTGCTATCTACTCAACATCCTGAAAGCTTCTGGAATGATCAGTTATCTCTCACCTCTCTGGCCTTCTCCATCTCTGCTTGCAGGACCTGCTTGGCCACCTCCAGATCCTGTAGTTTCACCCTCAGCTCCTCGTTCTCCTGCTCCAGACGAGATCTCTTCTTCTCCACAGCGTCCAGCTCATTGTGCAGACGGATGGACACGTCTTTTGCCACCTAAAACAACGACAACAGTTTTTATGAGGGGAGCATTAACAATATCCTCTGTGAGCTGCATACAAAGACAAGCTTAGTGAAAAATAATAGGGAAGAGAATGTAAATGTATTATATTTAGATATTAGAGAAATGGTAATAAACATATTTCATTCAGTGCTGATAAATACAGAAAACTGTTCAGTGTACTGCTGAATACTGATTAAATATACTGCATGCTGTAGTAATTAATCCTATCATAAAATTCGTCCTCTTTTTCGTTTTAGCTTTGCCAGTGAAAAGTATTGAAGATGGTTGGTTCGTAAGTCTATGATTCATGTCTCCCTGAAGGTAGAGGAAAGCTCATTAAAAGTGGTTGATCGTAACTTCTTAAGGAGGCAATTATCGGTGTTGGGCAAACAAAGACAGAGAATCCAAACCCATCTCTACCACACACACACATACTGGTGCTTGGACCATTTTAGCAACACAAGAGCATTTGTCATTACTGACAATGTTTGTATGTTTCTATAGGGCACATATAAAGGAAGGATGTAGGTTTGTGTGAGAGGAATGAGGAAAGAGAGGGCAGCAGTCACTGAATGGGGTAAATGGGGATTGTGAAGGGCTAGGAGGAGAAACACAGTCCCTGTTTGTGAGGGAGGGTTTTCTCCTCTCTGTGTGTCTGAACCACAGCCAAGGTGCAGCTGGGTACCCACAATGCTCCTCTGTACCAACACCACGCTCTAATTCATATCAGATCCCTCCATTTCTCATTCTTTCCTTTTCTTTATTCCACCAATAGCCTCTCTGCCTGGTTTCATCAGTCTTTTTTTCCAATTCTCATTGCCAGGAGCTATAAACATCATTGTTTATCCATCAATGTTGTGGAAGAAACTAACTAAAAGCAGCAAAACTTCTACCTTAACTACATTTTCAGTAGTGTTACAGTAATTCACAGGTGTTTTCATTTCAGCTTTTCCAGTACTAGCTACTTTCCCCAAAATGTTGTGATGTGGGATGATAAAATTGTGTTTTGCTGTTGCTTTATATTGGACATGCACATTAAAAACATTATTTTATAGCAAAAAAAGTTCAGTGAATACATTACATTACATTATCCTACAGTATATGGTGAAAAAAGGTGAAAATTATAATTAGAATATATAGGTTATGTACTAGTATGTACTATATATAATATTATCATTAAAACTACTCTTTTATAAGTAAAAATATTCACTATTTATTGACATATTCAGTATTTACTGACAAACAATAATAGGGCAGATGTCTATGTGTGACCCATATCATTTATTTTCTTCCTATTTTTGTTATTAGTTATGCAATTTTGTATTTTAGTTTCAATGTTTATTGCATTATAAGTGTTATGTAAGTTACTCCAATGGTGTTTTGCCACAGTTCCTGAAAAAAGAAACCTTTTTAATGAACTGTAAACATTTTTACACATCAATACCATTTTGGATTGTATATTAAAATTATATCAAAGACACATGGAGTTATTAACTGTAAAATACACACCATTAACTGTAAAAAACCCATTATTAAAGCAACCACAGCTTTTATTTTTTATATATATATATAACTATAACAAGAGTTTTTATACAGTATCAGTCTTTATATTTACAAACAGAAAAGCAGGAAATAAATCAATGTCACCATTCATGATATAATATAAAGTATGTTTCTAAACCACAAGGCCCAGGGTTTTATGGTAATTGCATGTCTATATAGTCACACAAAAGCTCTGAAAGTGTCTGTTGGTCCCAGATTATTTGCATTCACTCCCCCGTCCATTCTGTCTGGACGCCACCCACCTGCCTTTGTCTGACAATGTCACGGCCTGTTGTCATTTTTACAAGCAAAAGGAGATAGACACCTCTAGATCCACAGGGAAAGGGGCAGTGAAGCACTGCAGTGTGTGTGTGTGTGTGTGTGTGTGTTTAGGTGCTTTGTTGTCCGCCTCTCTCACCACAGCCTGATGTGGAACAAGCTGCCATATCTGACCAAACCCAGAAATCAAAGGAGTGTAATGACCCATCAAAGACTAATAATGGCTCATTTGCATGTGACCATGACTGTTTGTCAGCAGAACTTGGTCAGATATGTAAATGGCTCTGTGGAAATTGTTTGTCTTTGGGTTTGATTATGTGTGTGTGTACGTGTGTTTCGCTCCTCTCTGATCCTGCTTTTCAGGATTGCGCCGCCTCTCTGCTGTACAAACAGTCGTTTTAAATGACTTCCCTCCAGATCTGTATCTGGTTGCATCTGCGGGACAGCCACCCGGGCACATTCACACTATAAACTCAACCTTGCCCTGCTTAGAAAAAGCAGACTGCCCTTTGGTTAACCTCTTAGCACACATGCGGCTCAGATGAGCCATATGAAGACAGTCCAAGGGCACCAAATACCGGTGTGTTGAAAGACACCCATTAACACAGCTTCACTACATTTTTAAATGGACTGACACTTTAAATGCAGCTTCCAGCCATATGTCACTCTTGAGTTCATTTTACAAATCCTGCCTTTGAAACTCACAAGTGAGTAACAAAGTCAACATAAAACGGCATTTGCAAACCATTTTACTTATAATGTGATGCATTTCTAAATGACAAAGGATATTCAGTGTGATAAAATGTAGGGCAAGTAAATAGAGACTTTAGCCTAAGTCTCCTGCTTCTCAATTTTTTATTCTAGAAAAGAGTTATCTCAAATGTGCCTCCTCTAGAGTTTCATCTCAGCTTAGGATCTGGTTTTTAAAGCAGGGCTTTGTCTTGCTCCGTGGCTGTTTGACGTGTGAATGCAGCACAAGGCTGATTATGCATGTGCACTCCTCACATAGATGATAATGAAGCGGTTCGACAGGGAGTGGACCAAACCAGCTACACGATGAGGAGGTGTTCATTACTATGTGTCTCTTTCTCTCTCCTCTTATCTCCAGGATGCTGCTGCTAAACTGATATCTGAACAGGCGAAGGCCAAACTGACCAAACAGTATTTTCCTTGCTTATCATCATCTGTCACCATCACTTCCTCTTTATTATTCTCCTTCTGCCCAGAGAATTATTTTTTCTGCTCAGAGGTTGCTCTTTCATAGCTCAAGACTAACTGCAGGTCTCATTTAGCCCACAAAATACTTTAATTTTAGTGGATGTGCTAGAGTATACATATAGTGCATGTGGCGTAATAATTTCATCAGCAGCACGGTATGCACATACTGTGCAAAGCCTGATTTTTATAAGCGTGTGTTCTCTGTATGGTTATCTCGCAGATGCACCTTGGCGCTAATCAAGTGCTGCATTGATGACATATTTTTGTAGGTCAACCCATAAGTTAGCATCACCCTGGACCCCTTGACAAAAACCCAATTGGATAACCATTGGACTATTGGAGAAAATAAGCTCAAAGAAAGGTTTACGGTTTTTACACATTTTGTTCATCATGATAATCTTTACAAATGAACTTTTATGAATTTTGAAGCCTAAATACAATCACCACAAATAAAAGGCTAAACATAGACGAAAAACAAACTACAGCAAGGTCACGTTGAATTTCTGTAGTCCTATATAGCCATGTGTTAGCCACCCCCTTTTTCAAAACAAATAAACCTTTTAAAAATGTTACAAGGGGATATTACTGTGTATTTTATGTCACAAAATAAAATGTGAAAAAATCTTGATCTTGTGTTCACAACAGACCTTATTTCAGGAATTTAATCAAAAACACATTCAAAACACCCATTGACTTTGGGACAACACTGCACATTCGTGTCAAAACTGAAGTATTCTTTGGGATTTACTTGTCATTTAAGTAATAACTTTGTCTTAGAGGTTTGGTCCAGAAATAAAAATAGAAACAAATAAGACAATTGTTGATTTACAGTAAGAGTATAGAGCTATAAATTAAACTAGCAGAGCTCAAAAAATGGTCTTGGATAAATCTGATAAGAATTTTGAGTTTATAATGAAATCTCTCACTTTTGTCTTAGTAAATCTAAACATAGATTGAGATATTGTTGAGATCTGTAAAGTCTAAAGGAGATAACTAGGGTCTTTTTCTCTCAGAAGAACATTTTGAGAAGCAGAAGACTTAAACATCTGCATCCTCCATTAGGACTGGGTGTGCAACAACAGAAATGTTGCATGAAATACAATTTTAAACTATCTGCCATCAGAAAAGAATAATGACTCTGCAAGCTGTATAGTACAGGCACTAGATTTTAATGGGAGTGATTCAGTTTTGACGCACTAGATGATCAGAATTTCCTTATATTAATTTCTGATATTTGTTGTCTACAGCTGTAATCATTCCCTCTGTTTCTCAGCCATTTTTTTTTTCATGAGCACATGGCCAGAGAAGCTCAGATGGATAACAGAGAGAGAGAGGAAGCTCCAGTGTTCCTCCAAACCCAATTTCACAAGCCACAGCAGCTGATGAGAAGGTGTGGAGCTGTTTTCCGTCCTTCCCCTGACAGATCTGGGAGACATTGCTCTCATTGGATGAGAAATGAGGCCAGTGCTTCAGAGAGCAGGAAATGGTGCAGGGATCTTACAAACATTCAGATCCTCCATCAACACTTTTCACCCCACCCCCTCCTGACCACAACATCATCCCCTCCCCCTTCATCCCGAGAGACCAGAGAGAGATGGGAAGAAGTCAAACATGGGAAACTCATGTAAGTCCAAGGCGGAAAAAAATATTTGTCTTACACAGCCTCTTGGTCAGAATATCACTAACCTCCGAATGGAGTTCATTCATAAGGAAAGTACCAAGCAATAACTGATATGTGGGTCATCTCAGCCGCAAAAAGTTCACAGAAATCAAGGGTTTTACTTAACATGTAATACATTATATCCAGATTGATTTTAAGTCATTTTGAGATAACAAATTTTCAGAATTCAAAAGAAATGTTTAATTTGTCTTCATTGGCTTTGTTAAATACTTGATTGCGACTGGTTATTTGCATCCTTCTGGGGTAATCAATTTCCTAAATATCTGTGCTCCCCCAGATCTTTCTTTTCACATAATATAATATTTTCAACTCATATTAGCATTAAATTTTCAGTTATTTATAATTTTGGTAAGTAAGTCACGTAATAAGCAGGATAATGTACAGTCAGCCGGTCATTATTGCGAAATAAACCAAAAGGGTGATCTGCTTAACATCACGGTCCCTTTCGGTTAGTTTTACCTGTATATAAAGTTTCTGCTACAAAAAAAAAAAATTGTTCATAACAATCAGCCTAGCAACAAGACAAACACTGAATCAGTCTTCTGAGGTAATTTTCACTAGTTGATAACATTTGGCAGCAGTTGTATTTGTATGAAACGAGAGTGTGTCTGTGGTGTGAAACGAAAGACATAATAGTCAGATGAGTGGTCTGCTCAACAGCATTGCCATGGACGACAGTGAATATTAAAAAGATATTGATCACTAATCTTAACTGAACTCTGTAGCAAGTGTTACATAACTAAACAGAGGTATTTTTACTGTTTTCATTGTAGTGCTGGGTATCGAGTTCAATATTTTTGGTCACCGATCAAATTGCTTCAATACCATTGAGTATCGAAAAATATCTTGTCATTCAGTACCTAAGGGGTTAATCTCATCAACGCCGGTGAGCCAATAAGCATGCTGCATGCTTTATGTGCCTAAATCAAGTGCTGGCGATTGTGATCTAATGTGGGTTTTGGCCATATAATGTTGCTGAAATATGCTATTTGTAGCCTTTTATATTAAGCTAATCGCTATACCTGCTTAGCATTTCTCATGCAAACATTTCTCATGTATTAAAATTATTTGCACTGATTTATTGTGGTGTTGGTTACATTTTGTTCCTTTGTGCTTTTTTGTTCCTTTATGCAGAGGCTCAGGAGATGAGTCTTTAAGTCTGTCATCAAGCTGAAAAAAATAATACCAAATTTTTTTGAGGTGACGTGTAATGTAATCTTGTTAAAATGGATTTCATAAAATTGGTAATGGAAAAAGTATCATTCAGGAATCGGTATCGATATTAAAAGAATTTTAACAATACCCAGCCCTATTTCATTATTTAATGTTTATTTGAATAAATATGTCAAGAAAGTTTTATTACAAGCACTGTTTAAATTTTATATTGAAACATCTAACTGGAATCAAAACATATTTATATTAAAAGTCGACATAAAAACTGCCTTATGTGCAATTTAACTGTTTTTATACAACTTAGTTGATTATTAAATAAAGTTGATTAATTGATTATTAAATAGAGTTTATTGTCAGTTTCGGTTTTTGGCTACTTTAAAACTTTATTGACGGATTCTGTGTTTTAATAAAGAATTCAATTCGTTGCATCACTTTAAACTAGTACTGATTGTTGCACGAGTTGTTCTCTTAACCCTGTAAGGCTACAAGAAATCTGAGTTAGCACTTCGATTTGCACAATGTTTTGTTGCTGTGCTAAGCTGAATCTAAAGAAACAATGTCCTTCCTCCTTAAAACCTAGCATGCCTGTCACAGCAATAGCAATGGAGTATTTCAACCAGTTGAATGCACAAGCGCCGTGAAGATCAGTGTAATCTGACCTGGCTGTGGAGAGACAATTGACCCTGTGTTAGGAGACTCCTGTCAGCAGTTAAAGAATTCAGCAGAGGCTGGGATGTTTTTTCTACAGACACCATCCCCCTCCTGTGTTTCACGCCACACCAATTGTGCTTTGCAGCCTCTGATCCTTACCAGCTGTGTCCTGAGTGGTAAAACTTAAGTATGTGACAGTGTAACTTGTTATAGACCAACACAGCCAGTCTCAGTAGCACAAAGAGCCACAGCATTTGCTTGGCAGAGGAAATCACTCTCCCTCCTTTTCCTCCCTCTGTTACTGTATACAAATCAGCCATGTAAAAGAGGAATACAGTGCTGACGGGAATGACATCATGGTTATTTCTCCTCTCACTGACAGACCAGAGAAAGGAAGCATTGTGTCCTCAGCCATGTGAGACAGTTGCCTGTGTGATGCATTACATGCTGCCTAAAGCATGATCTTACAGTCTACCACAGACGTTTACATCATTGGATATTTTAGGACATTCACTTCATTCAGAGAGTCCCTTGTGAAAAATAAGTGCACTTTAGCATACTTAAAAAAAAAAAAAAAAGTACTTAATATATTTTAAGTGGGGATTGAATATACTGAGGGGGTTCAGACACTTAATTGCATGTTGTTATTTAGAATTAAATTCAAATGTATTATAATTTACATTTATATTATGCAATTAGTTGAATTTAAGAGTGTTTTCGACCCACTTAAGTAGGACTTAAGTCCATCTCTATATAGTACATCAATTACAATTACATATGTAATTTCATAATTACTTCTGTTGTCTTTGAAATATGGTTAAAGTGTGTGGCTGCATTTACTGACAAGCATTTATGGTAAACTACAATATACTTTTAAGTATTTAAATATATTTGTAATTACACATTTGTAATGATGTGTTGCAATAGTACATTTAAAGTGCCCCTATTATGGATTTATCTATTTATCTATCTATTTTTGAAAATGACCTTTCACGCAGTGTGTAACAGCTCTAAGTGAATGAAAACATCCTGCAAAGTTTTAAATCTGAAAGTGCATCGTGTATAAAGTTATTGTCTCTCAAAAGAAAGAGTCGACTCTGAATCACTGAAATGAGTCGTTTTTAAAACGAATCCCAAGCCATTTCATGTTGAAGTCAACATGAAACATTAGCATATTGCCCGCCCACTTGTTGTGCGCAGACCTGGGAAAACTTGATTTTTGGTTGGTCTGAATGAAAATGCAAATTCATTCTTTGCCACTAGGCGGCGCTTTTAGAGCGTTAAAAGCTCACAAGCACTGCTTTAAATGAAATCGACCAATCGTCGCAAATTAGCATTACGCAAAGGAGGGGTTTGTAAAAATGAATCACTGAGCGAATCGTTTGGGAGTCATTGAGCAAATAAGGTAAAAATAGATGCATATTATAAGAAAATGAAAGTGTTTTTTGACCTTGCATGCATGTCAACCTGTTGTTGGGGACTCCCAAAACCAAAATATGAACCTTTCATAACTCATAATAGGGGCACTTTAAAACATTAACTTCAACTGTAATATCTAATAACACACCACAGTTAAATTACAATTAGCTTTTTTACATGCGATTTACTATGCTAGTCAAAACATCTAAATTAGTGTACTACTTTTAAGCATGACAAAAGATTAAGTGCAAGTGTACTTAAGTGTGTTTAAGAAACAGCTATGAAAGTGTACTTTCCTTAAGTACACTTAAATGGCCTTTTATTTCATTAAAATTGTATTGTCTGCAAATACGGTTTCTTAAAATGTACTTTTAAGATTTAAAGTACACATTCAAACGAATTAAGCGCACTTCATTTTCACAAGGTGTTTGAGTCAAACTCAACTTAAAGATCAAGCAATCACTTGCTAAACACAGTTAGCTAACAGAATACATTTGGTGGCTTTTATCTGTGATAAATCACACCTTCACACCAACTGAATTACTACATCACACATTAACTTGCTCTAACCTTGACGTCTTGCTCCAGTGTTTGGATAAGCTCCCCGTCCACTTGTCCGGTCTGGGCCACGCGGATGCTGCGTCTCTCTGCCTTCTTGAGGCGGTACTGCAGGATGCGGCAGGTTTTGTTGGCCTGATCCAGCTGCTGTCTGAGTTCCTGGAGCTGATAGACATCCTCCTCCATATACATGTCCCTCATCTCCAGCATCTCAGAGCGAAGCTCCTCCATCTCGTCCTGATACACACACACACACAATGCATCATTTTAGAAATGACTATGCATTTTACAAGCTTTTTCAAAAACATATTGGACATTTTAGGTAGACAGGGCTGCCACTGGTGTCACCCAGGATCAAGGGTAGCGTGAAAAGCCACTTGAGATCACGGTAGCTACTAATATCTGTATCATTATGTATTATGCTGCATTATGATTTTCCTCAGGACTCTTTTACTACACAGTTTACATAATAGCGCCATGTTTAGAAAGCAGAATTGCTCTAAACCCAAATAAACTATTTATGCCTCAAACGGGTAAAAATGCATCCCGCTTTCAGAGGCTGATAGATGCGGTGGGCCACCGCGTGCTGCCACACATTTCCAGTGAATATAGGTCAACTACTGCAGCGCACATCACGTGCTCAGCGCGCGGATAAACAATGGAGTGAAAAGTGGGCGCGGGCGCAGTGGACTGACTGAGTGCTTCAGCATCTGTACAAACAGCTGCATTATTCAAGCAACACAAGCGCAGGAGCAACTAGCCACTAGCCTTTTTAACGCTTTTATATTAGGCATGGCAAATGAAATAGATTTGGTTCTGTCATGGTCTTGTGATAGTTTATGAAAACCAAGATTACAAAAGAATCACTGTTTATCTCTTACATATGACTCATAGTAATTCTGAGGAAATGACTTGCCCATATCATAGTAAACAAGGATCTTAAATATATGCCTTGCGAGAAGAATGAATACAGTGTTTCCAGTTTTAGAGAGAAGGAACATTTAGATAAT
Source organism: Spinibarbus caldwelli (assembly GCA_039654775.1). NCBI lineage: Eukaryota > Metazoa > Chordata > Actinopteri > Cypriniformes > Cyprinidae > Spinibarbus > Spinibarbus caldwelli. The sequence continues at coordinate 20,901,055 of CM077260.1, forward strand.
GATATATGGCAGAAATACAGTATTATACTGGTTACCCTGCTTAAAATGTACCATTGTGACTAGTTTCACCAGAAAACTATAGTTACTACAGTTATTTTGACTAATTGCACTGTAAAACACGTTTTCAGCATCATAAAAACGTGTCGTTTCCATCTCGAAACTTCATTTCTAAGTGGGCTAGAGTGTAATTAATGTACCAGTTTGATTTTTAGAAATGCAATAATCTAGCATTTTTATTTTTAATGGGTTACATTATTATAGTGTAGTAATAATCATGAAATAATTAAAAGATTCTGAAATCTTCTTATGCTAATATTGCATTACAGCTTTATTGTAACTCTAACTGTAAACTTTGAAAAAATGTTTAAGGTCTTTTAAAGTTCAGCAATGAACCTTTCTGTGTATCAAGCACCATTTTGGTTATGTTTGGTTCTTATGCTTGTTATTTTGAAGGTTTTGATGTTGCTTTAGCCTATATGTGACCCAGGACCACAAAACCAGTCTTAAGCACGGGTATATTTGTAGCAATAGCCAACAATACATTGTATGGGTCAAAATTATTGATTTTTCTTTTATGGCAAAAATCATTAGGATATTAAGTAAAGATTATGTTCCATGAATATATTTTATAAATTTCCTATCGTAAAAATATATCAAAACTTAATTTTTGATTAGTAATATGCATTCATAAGGACTTCATTTGGACCATTTTAAAGGTGATTTTCTTAATATTTTTATTTTATTGCACACTCAGATTCCAGTTTTCCAAATAGTTGCATCTCAGCCAAATACTGTCCTATCCTCACAAACCATACATCAATAGAAAGCTTATTCAGCTTTCAGATAATGTATACATCTCAATTTAAAAAAAAAAAAATTGACCCTTATGACTGGTTTTGTGGTCCAGGGTCACATAAGTTCTTGAGAACAGTGTTTTGGTTCTTGGCTGTTTGAAGCACCAACATTTCTAAAGAACTAGACAATAACATCATGTTGAACCTTAACCTGAATTAAGTAACTAAGATATTTTGGTGTAAACTGTGGTTGCCATGGTGCTAATTTTACTTTACAATAAAAAATAGAATCATTATGTTACCTTTAAATAATCATTCTCCGACCTGAGTTCCTCTATTTCTCTGACTAATTCCTCATGCATCCCGTCCATTAATTCCTCAGTCAGGTCCGAAAACGCCAAGGACGTGCTGGCGAGCATCCTGCTGTCGAAGGAGGTGAGCGAGCGCTCGTCCCCCGGAGAGACGCTCCCCTCTGCGGTCTCCATGCCCAGCGAGAGCCGGTCTTTCTCCACGCTGGTCTTGGTTTGACCACTCTTGTCCAACAGCCCATGTTCCGCTGGCGCTTTATCTCCGTCGATCCCGCCGCGGCTGCTGGTCTCGGTGTCGCTGCTGAGCGCGTCTGTGGAGACTTTATTCTCCTCGGAGGCGCAATCGGAGAGCTCCGAGCTGCTGTCGGTGGGTGAGAGTTTCCCCGCTGCGCAGCCGGAGTCCTTGCTCAAATCATCCGATCCGATGCTGGCGTCCGAAACTTTTCTCCGGCCGCTTTTATTTGACTTCACGCTGCTCTTCTGAGCACCGGCCGCGGACAGCGTGGGTTTGCCGGTCGGTTTACTCTTCTCTGTTTTTGTCTCCTTCCCGGTAACCGGGCTACGTCGGGACACGCGGCCCCCTAAATATATGGCCCCCGGTTTAACGCTCAGCGTCGGCGTGCCGATACCGCCGCGGATTTTAGTGAGGGACCACCCGGGCACATCTTTGGGTCTTGCTGGAGAGGGTGCCCGGTGTATTTTCTTTTTCTCGGTAACTTGTAGCGGCTGCGCAGGCGGCTGCTGTTGTGACGGCTGAGGCTGGTCTTGTTCGCCGGTGCTGCTCTCCATTTTCTGCTTTTGCCTCTTCTCCTTCGACGAGACAAAATGCGTCGGGGAACCGGTGTCAACCTTTGTCTTGGTCATTCATTCCGTTTACGAGACCCAAATATAGCTGAAACGTACCTCCTCTCCTCAAACACAGAAGCTGAACTGGTAAAAGCTTCACACCAGATCAGCCGACATCAAAGCCTTTGGAAATCCAAAAGAGAATGTGATTGCTTGGCTTGAGATGCTTCTGTTTTCTTCTGTTTACCACGCCTGCAAGATATCCCCCTGTGCGTCCTCGGGTTTGAGCTGCGGCTGAGTGTGAGCTGGGTTTCTTTCTCTCCGCCCAGAAAGCGGCTCTGACCGTGACGAACGGATCTGGAGAGCCTCGCGCGCAGAGCACTGCTGCCACCAAGACACTGCACGTGAAAAAAAGTAGACACATGAAAAAATCCTAAGGGCGGGCCCTTTTTTATTACGAACATTATATCAACCAATAAAAAGCAGTTAGGCCTACAACACAAAAATACAAAATAATAATAAAAAGAAAATTAAATAAAAAATTATGATGACAAAACAAATAAATTATAGACAGGGGTATAAAATTAAACAAAACGCATTACATTCAAAGGAGAAGATTAAACAGCTTAATTTTTTTAACCCTTCTTTTTACATGAGTTAGAAATAGTCCCAAAGTAATGCATAAAACATAAAACAGTGGCTTCTGACATGAGAATTTACATTTATGTATATAAAATTTTGTTAACAAGGAGATTAAGTACAATTTGTTTTTCTGTAAATGCACTTTTTTAATTAACAAATCCAAAAAAACATTTTCCCAAAGTAAAGAAAAATCTTTATCAATATTCTCAATAACAAATAAAGAGAGGTCTTTCCACAACAATTTAGGGTAATGGCAGTGCGAAAATAAATGCACTATAGTCTCTGGGTGCTGTTTGCAAAAATAACAGTTTGTATCAATATCTTTTTATATATGTATATATTTCTTTAAGAAAGTATGAACAGGATATATACGATGGATAATTCAAAAGGAAATTTCTTTTAACTTATTAGTAATTAAGTACCAATTTGGAATCAGCCAAACTTTCCTCCAGGCAATATCAGAGATAAAAGCATTCCAATAAACCATAACATTTGGAATTGATACAAAATCATTAAGAAATAACAAACGTATTGATTTATTAGAAGAAGAGGCAGAAAAGAAGGTACAAGAGAAGGATAGGGGGTCATTTGAAACAGTCTAATAACTCCAGATAGTATGGCATCAAAAACAGTAGCGAATTCTTTAGGGGTAATGGGAATATTAAAACAACAAAGAAAGAACGAATGGCTCTTATGAGTGGGATCCGTTTAGTGAATGAGATAAACATACAGGGGTCCCATGATAGAACACGTACATTACGAAGACGTCTATTTGACGTCTGCAAGACGTATTTTTTAGAGTGTTTGCTCATCTGCAATACGTCTATAGGACGTTTTCTATCGGATGTCAAATGGATGTTTATTAGATGTCTTTTAAGATGTTTCTGATTTAGAATGTACAGTATGTAAAACTGACAACTTAAAGATGTCTGTCAGATGTTTGTACTCAGCAGATGCTTTCCAGATCAAGTGATCTTTAACAGACATTATGCAGATATACGTGTGCGATCTGGGGTGGGTTTCTCAAAAGCATCGTTAGGTAATGGTCACAATTGGTTCCAATGAACTCGATTGGTAACAACGAAACTTTTGACCATAGCTGCTTTTGGAAAACACACCCAGGGTGATAAACGGTGTAGTCCGATTCACTAACGAATCAAATGAGCTGGCTCTTTTTTAGTGAATCACAAATATTCAGTGTGTCAAGTGTAGGCCAATTCCTGTACAAATGACTCTTCAAATCTTTTTGTGAATCATAAACTTTGCAGGACAAACAGTGTAGTACGATTCCCGCACGATGACTTTTATGAGTCAGCTTTTTTAGTGAATCATGAACAGACCGACCAGACCAGTAGTCGGATTCCCAAACAAATGACTCTTATGAGCCATCTCTTTTTAATGATTGAATGAATCTTTTTAATGAATCTAGAAATAAAATAGGCTAGTATTTATAAAACTTTAATAGTATTGATTACTTTAATCTTTAATCATTTTATGTCTCCATAACAGTCTGCTTTGTATTTCTTTTTAACTTATCCTGGAGAGAGTTAGATGTGATAATTTGGCATCAGTGCACATAGGTTAACTTTTAAAAATCAATTAATGAATCCAGTCTTCTTGGCTACAAAAAGCTATTGAAACATCATTATTGCCTTAGAAAAAAGGATCATTAACAGCCTATTTAACACACATTGACCTTTTGACCCCAGTATATTAATTATTAGTTGCTAGACGTTGTCAGTTAAGTTAACACTGATTTTTAATGAATACCACTTGTTTGAAATATAAAATTCTCTTGAAAAAAAATCTTTCACAACTTACTCTATATATTATTTGAATTAGCAATAATGTAATAATGTTGGCTGTTGTATTATTACTGTATGTATCCCAGTGTGGTTTTATTATATTTATATGTTTACACAGCTATTACAAAAATAAGTAATATTTTTATTGTGCTACAATATTATATAATAATTGTATAATAATATTTGTTTGGATGACAAGAATTCACTAAATAGTCCTATTTAAAGAGAACTGCTAAGTGTTTGAAAACAAGCATTTGTGACACTGGATTTTTGGCTGAAACTTTTATAATTACTTGATGATAAATACATTTTTCTGTGCTGAATACTGCCTCCTGCAGTGGAATGGGAGGCTGAATGATGAGGCAGGAATGTGAGCACAGGTCACATGCTCTGTAATTAGTCTGTAACGATGACTTTATTCAGAGACTGTCCTCCTGGCCGAACACTAGAGCCTTATTAAGGGCCCCTTCTGGGACCCTGACAAAGGCGGTGCTCCCCGAACTTCACATAAGCACATAGTTAATGGATTTACCCGCGAGAACACCCTGCTGGAGACAGGGCAAAGAAACTGGTTGCTGTCTGTGCTAACTGAGTCGTTCTCAATGCCACATGAAAGAAGAGGATTTGTCCCGATCCTCCAGAGTCTTTGAGACAGAGGCAGATCAATGAGAGGCTTTACTTAATCTTTTATTGATTTAAAAAGAGGAACAAGCCTTTTATTCATCTACAGATGATGCATTCCTGTGTATGCGCAGTGTATGTTTCTTTTTACAACAAAACTGCAGGAAAAGCAAAATTGGCCTTGTATGTCAGAAATCAAAATAGCACACGTGTGCTGATGGCATTATTTGCTACAAAACTGCTGTAAAACATATTTATAGTACTGATAAATAAGACCTTTAGAATGGGTAATGGAAAATTGACTGCATTTGTTTCCTGTAAGACAGCAATTATCTGTGCAGTGTTGAAGCGTTTAGGGATTTTGTTACTGTTATGACTGTAATGGCTGTCAGCAGCCTTGCCACACTAGACTGAGGAATGAGAAACCCACAGGGAGACACAGAAAATATCCCCTGTGCTGCTGGATATCACATATTCTATTTCATGGTGGGCTTAATTAATGTAAAACAGTATTTTAGTTCCCTGTCCTATATACTTGGCCTAAATAACTGTGATAATGATACTCACAGGATTTCTGCTGTTGTTGCTCTGTCTCTGAGGACTGGGACCCCGCAGTCCTCTGGTCTCCATATAATGATTGTGGTGCGCGACAATGACCAAAGTGGGTTCATAAATCCTTTTTGGTCTTTTCTGATGAGAAATACATCTTGTCGACTCTACATGCACATAGCTTTACTTAAGAATTAATTTAAGAAAAAATATTTTTGTTTATTAAAATGATGATTTTAAAAATTATTTTATATTAATTTATTAATTATTAAAGCAAGAAAGAAAGAAAGAAAGAAAGAAAGCATATATTTGCATAACAGAAAACACTGGGCAACTGAATAAAAAATCCATATAATCACTACAGTGTTGATTTTTTTTTTCTCTCTAATTTTTCTCTATCTACTTACCACCAACGAAAAGGTCACCAACAGGCACTTTTGATGAATTAAATAATAAAATACTACAAATAAAAATAATTTTAAAAAATAATAAAATAGAAAATTAAATAAGATAAATTAAACAAAACTCTTATTTTTTAAAAGGGATATTTCTCATAAAATAATTTTGTAATTTTGTATTTATTAATTTTATTAAGTAAAGCAATCTGTAAAATTCACAAAAACCCATGTTTTTGTGATAATTGTTGGATAAACTATAATCTAATTTAAAATGAATTTTGCATGAATATTATTTGCACAGTTATAAAGACAAATAGTTTTATATTTGTATAATATTTGTTTTAAAAAATGGTGGTTGCAGCACTGATATGCATATTTTATGTTAACAATTGACATAAATCAGGGTATTAAACTTTATTTAAATATGTGTATTAAATATATGGAGACATATTTTGGTAATGGGGTTTCAGAAATTCAAACCTCACATAAAATGAACAATAAACATCTCGTATAACTTATTTCCATGATTTCCATGCATGACCATTTGTTAAATAAAACATAAAAAAAATAAATAAATAAATAAAAAATTGTTGCAACTTTTGTAAAGAGTTTCAGGCCCTATTTAATACCGTATTTTTCTCTCAGAAGCTTTAAATTTGTACAGATGTGCAAGACCAGTTTCCGTGTTGCTCATGGGATAAAATATAAATTGGTTCTAATTAAAAAAAGTTACTTATTTGTATGTCAAAGAATAGACATTAATGCTAATTTTAACAAACCTTTGGTGTGTTTACAGCTTATGTATCATGACAAGGGTTGAAATTACAACATCATTGTCAGAGACATAAGCTCAGTGCCACCTAATGGTCACATTAAGCAAACACAACACGGTTATCACTTCCAAGGTTAAATCAAGAGGATAAAAAGAGCAATTCTCTTTACAGAGAAATGTCCCTTGCCTGATACCATAAAGTGTATTGTATATATTATTGTTTCACATTTGCTTCCAGGTGTCCTATTACTCTTGTCCATGATATAAAGATTTGCTACACGTACTGAGTCAAACTCCTGCATCAGCGATGAGAGGGCAATTCTTTCTGTGCAAGGAGAAACAAAGCCATGTTGTACAGGGTCAGTGGGTGTAATTGGCGTGTGTAATGCTGGATGAAAGAGTCCTTTTTACTGTAGTTGTGCTCAAGTCCCACTCTTTAGTCCTGTGAGATCTGTTGGAACAACAGTGCAGGAATAATTGTACCCTGATGGTGTACAAAACGGCAGGATGGTTTTTGATGAAAAGTTTATCATTCGCCTCTACCACTGTGTTTTATTGCTGACAGCTGACTGGCTGCTCTGTTCTGGATGGATGAATATGTGGCTCTAGGCTCTAGACAGCACAAATTTATCTCATAGCTGGATACTGTATATTTTAGCCATCAAGGCCAGTATGTCAAAGGGACATCTGTTTTCAACCTTTCAGCTCTCTTTGTCTTTGTCAGCCTCAGAGGTGGTTTCCAACACACACATTTCAATAAGTGCAATTAAGCAGTGAGGTCAGTGCAGGTCAGCCGTGCTGTACTGAGCTGCTCTGGGAACAGTGGGGTATATCAGTGACTTCTCCCTTCATTATTAATGAAAGACATAAAACAAACAGACCAAATTTGTATCAATAATTCACAAGCTTTTCATTATGCTCAATCGTTTTCGTGTTTTCATAGAGATTGCAGTATTTGTGGATCATAATGCACATGCAGATGCAGGTCACTGTTAACCTGCTTCTCTGTACTATTTTACATTTTCATCAATGACCTCTAGTAATGACTGCTCAACATTATATGAATTCACTTATTTCTTGGAATGAACATTTGGCGAAATTGTAACCTGAGTAGCCTGAAAGGTGGTTCAAAGAACAGACTGTATTATATGATAAGCAAGGTTGTGCTGTTCGGTTCAATAATTTGATGTCAAGATAATGTGTAATAAATGACTGGAATGAGAAGCAGTTATGGGTGGGTGTCGCTCAGAGAACTAAATGTTTCAAAATTAAGTCTTCACCAAGGTGTTTATATATATATATATATATATATATATATATATATATATATATATATATATATATATATATATATATGCATTTCTGCCATATGGACATCAACTTGATTTTCTGTAAAGCTCCTTTGCAACGATTTGTATTGTGAAAAGCACTTTACAAATAAACTTTAATTTAATTGAATTATACGTGTGTGTGTGTGTGTGTGTGTGTGTGTGTGTGTTCCAAATTTATATTAGAAATGAATTATATTAAAATGATATTATATTATATTTAACTCCATGTTCCAATAACAACATTTATGTGAGCAAAAAAGAAAAAACTACCATAACAAACATAATATAAAATAATGTCATGCTGTATATCATAATAATAAAATACAGTAGTTACATTTTTCTTTTGTCATTATAATATTAAATTAATGTAGGATTTATTTCATACATTTTTTCTTGAAGCGGTCTTCTTTAGATTCCTTCTGCTATTTTTAATTTAATTTAATTAATTAATAATTTAATTTAATTTAGTAACAGTGCCAGGCAATAGCTGCTTGAAGTTAAAACAATAACTGTAACTACGAAATATTGTGTTACATTTTGTGGAAAACTATAATGACGTTATGTTCCAATTTTGTAAAGATTTTTTAAATTAATTAAAATAAATCAAATCATTAAATCATGTATATTCATGTATAATCATGTATATATTAAATCATGTTATTCGCTATTATATATGAAACATGTTATTTACTGTGTTCCATATTAAATCATTTAAAAGTAATTGTTATTGAGATTAAATGAACCAATGCTGCATCATAGACACATTATTGTGCAACTACAATGCAAATGGTCTTGCTCTGACGTAACCCATCAGGCGAAGATATTCCCGCATTATAATTGGCCAAGAGGCCCGTCAATCAAATCGCCCATCTCGGCCTCTTCCGGCTGTGCGTCAGCCCTTCAGCAGCAGCATCCCTGCCCAAGAGAAGCGAAATCCGGCCATCATCACAGGTAACGATTTTCTTATTTAACAGTAGCTCTTTGGACTCATTCACGCCAGTATGTTAAGTTTTAAAGCAACACTTTCTAGCGGACGGAAAGCCCTCGCGCCGTTGCTTAGTAAGTTTGTCAGTTAGCTGCTGGAGCTTTAGCGCGCTAGCATCTGTTTACTAACATAGAGAGCTGCCTACATTCACAACACTGAGTGAACAGCGATCACTGACAAAACTCAGAGAGTAAACCAGAACGTCTCAGAAATGCTGTCTAGTCTGCTCACCAGGTTTCGAGACACAGCCCAGATTTATTTGAGTGAGAGTCCTGAATCTTGTCATTTTTCCACGCAATAATTCACGTTTGACAACAGAGTCATACAAGTAAACAAGTATCCAGAAAAGCCTTGTCTTTTGATTCACAGTATGAGTGTTAGAGGTCGTGTTGATTTCGAGGGCTGTTCAGCTGTCATTTCCCCAGCTTATTCTCCTGTTAAAAGTAAACAGACGTTTTGTAAACGCTTTGCTTTCCAGGTATTTTCATCTGTTTAAGTATGTTAACATATTCTGCACCGACATGAACGAGTCTGTGTTATTCCCTGGGGCTTTATACACCAGCATGTTACAGATTTGAAACAACTTGCTCAGTACATGACTGGGAGTTTTCTTTAGTGTAAGACGATTTTTTTAGTCATTCCAAACGTCCTGTTTTAGCAAAACTGTCAGAATTAACCTTACAGGTTTTGAATTGATTTTTTTTTTTTTTCAGTGGGGCTTGTGTGTGTATTAATGTTTGACTTATTTGTATAGTGTCATGTTGACTCATGTAGGTTCCAAGGCTTTTAATTGCAGCAGCGGTGTTTATATCTGATAGAAACTATTGTAATTTCTGTGTAGCCTATAGAAGTCATGCCAGTCCATTACTGGTGTTAAAGTGGGTAAAAGGGTACAGTATTGTAAAGTGGGTCTGCCACGTGGACCACTGAACAGTTATTGCTTGATTTCTGTTCCTGAGGTGTTATGTTGTGTGTAGCTTGGGGCAAGTCTGTAGACGGATATAGATGAGTATCAGGCTTCATTCCAGAGAGTAAAGCAAGATGTCACTGCTTTGTTTTATGTGCGCTTACATGGAGATTCCCAACACCGCCTTGACTTGCTAACTAGCGTGTGTCATTGTCAGGTATGTGCTTGCACCTCTCCCAATCAGACTGCATTCCAAAGGTCTCAATCAAACTGTGTGTAACGCAAAAGACTGTGATTCATTCCACTTCTGAAATCTTGTGGGTGTTTGTGTGTTTCCCTATGGTCACTTTATTATGCAGTCGTGCCCTTTTAGGTATTTCCTCTTTGCCACTGGTACCTATGCGAAAAACCTTCACAAATCTGGAATGCCCATCATTCTTAATGAGCTCTAAATTCTCTTTATGGCTTTATGAAGATTTGTTGAAAATGTACTCACTCTCCGGACGTCCAAGATGTAGATGAGTTTGTTTCTTCATCAGAACATATTTGGAGAAATTTAGCATTACATCACTTGCTCACCAGTGGATCCTCTGCAGTGAATGGGTGCCGTCAGAATGAGAGTCCAAACAGCTGATAAAAACATCACAACAATCCACAAGTAATCCACATGACTCCAGTCCATCAGTTAACATCTTGTGAAGTGAAAAGCTGCATGTTTGTAAGAAACAAATCTATCATTGAGGCGTTTTAACTTTAAACCATCAGTTCTGGTCAAAATACCAGTCTGTAATCCATAATGCTTCCTCCTGTGTCAAAGTCCATCTCCTTTTTTACTCACATCGCCATCCATCAACATATTTGTTTAGAACTGTTTTGGACTTTTTGCTTCTAAATGGTACTTGATCTGTGCATACTGATTCTTTCCTGATGACAAGATGACTTTTTCACTGGAGAAAGCAATATTATGGATGGAGGTGTTCAAGATGTTAATTGATGGACTGGAGTCGTGTGGATTACTTGTTGATTATATTATCAGCTGTTTGGATTCTGACGGCACCCATTCACTGCAGTGGATCCATTGGTTAGCAAGTGTAATGTTAAATTCCACCAGATATGTTCCTATATATGGTATCTACATCTTGGATGCTCATCTCAGGGGAAGTAAATTTTAAGCAAATTTTCTTATTTGGGTAAACTATGCCTTTTAGAATTTTAGCCAATTTTTTCAAACCACGTTTAAATACATTTTAAATTCATTAAACATAATAAATGCACAATAAATTCGGCAGATTTACCCTCAAATAAGTGCAGAAAACCCAAGTGATTCTGTCCAGGCCTCCTTATGTGCGATTTATTACGTCAAATCCATTCTGTCAACCCTTCATTTCCCAAATTTCATTTCTATCCCTTGGTTCAATCGAACAGGATTCTGTTCAAATGCGACAGCCAGGACCTGATTGAAAGTGAAAGTGAAAGTGAAGTGACATGTGGCCAAGTATGGTGACCCATACTCGGAATTTGTGCTCTGCAATTAACCCATCCAAAGTGCACACACACAGCAGTGAACACACACACACCGTGAACACACACCCGGAGCAGTGGGCAGCCATTTTTATGCTGCGGCGCCCGGGGAGCAGTTGGGGGTTCGGTGCCTTGCTCAAGGGCACCTCAGTCGTGGTATTGAGGGTGGAGAGAGCACTGTACACTCACTCCCCCCACCTACAATTCCTGCCGGCCCGAGACTCGAACCCACAACCTTTAGGGTACGAGGCCGACTCTCTAACCATTAGGCCACGACTTCCCACCATTGTGTGCTGGATCTCGTAAGACTCAGCGTTCTCATTTCCACATCTGCACCTGAGTCTTTATTTTTCACGCAGACACATTGTGCGTGATTATCGGTTGCCACGGCACCCGCAGTCGGTCGTCTCTGATTGCGTTCCTCTCGCTCCCGGGAATGCTGTTTCCAGATCAGAGATCATTACTCTAGCACAACACCGTGTCTTGGGGGACGGCTGAGACGTCTGTGTTATTTTAACTTCTCAGCTGATTGCAGAACACTTGTTTTCTCATGTAGGTGAAAGTGCACCAGAGATAATGTATCAGATTCTGTTCAAAACCTTGAGCAATACTGTCTCTCTCTCTTTGTCTATCGTCTTTGATTTCAGAGGATTGATGGTGTCTCCTGTTGACCCTTTGCTTATTTTGACATTGGCTGTAATGTGTATTTAAGGTGATAGTTCACCCGAAAATCTAATTTCTGTTATTATTTGCTCACTCTTGTGTTATTCGAATCGTGTATGACTTTCTCTCTTGAATGGAACACAAAAGGCTGATCTAATTCCCGTTCAACTCAAATTCACAATCTCAACTCTGTAATCCGGTCGCCACGGTTAACAGCCCGCTGAAGGCGATAATTATCATTGTGAATAATCTTTTTCGGTCTTTTCATCATACAAAGCTATCATATGACTTATATAACACACAAATCAACCAGTAAATTATTCATTTATTTCTCCTATATATATATATATAATATTTTCATATACATGCAAACATTATTCTTCTTACCCAGCTCAATCAAGCAATGGATAAACTCTACATACAGGATAGAAATATATTGTTATATTTCATAACTTTTCAAGTATTCATTTATGCTCTTTAATGCCTGTTGTATATGAAAAATTGTCTTATTATGTTCAATGCAGATAAGAAAGTCGTACATGTTTTGAACAACAGGAAGGTGAGTAAATGTGAATGACAGAACTTATATATATATATATATATATATATATATATATATATATATATATATATATATATATATATATATATATATATATATATATATATATATATATATATATATATATATATATATATATATATATATAATTTTTTTTTTTTTTTTTTTTTAGATGAACTATCCCTTTAAGAATATCTCACACCTTCACATCCCTTTTCTTCTTTGAAACCCAACCGTCTGCATTTTTGGAAAAACAGTTCATGTTAAGAGGTGGTCTGAGCTTGACACAGACAGCTGAAAATTGTCTTCCACGCTGCAGTTAGACTTATTTCCTACTCTCTGATTTAATCATGAGTCGCCCGTGTGGCCTGACCCCTGATTTTTCCCTCTTAAAATCTCATAAATAACCTTGGCTTGCACTGAGGAAAACAATTCCCAGTTGAAAACAAGCATCACGTGGTTTTAGTCGTCAGAAACCAATTAGGCCTTGCAAAATGGTTGAGATGCTTTTGAACAGCTGTTTAAAACTCATGCTGAACAATACTCTTTGGAAGTAGACAGCCCAAAGTTCAGTTCTATATCAAATGCCTTCCTGCAAACAAGCCCATGGGAGGAGACCCACACTGGCTCCACCTCTCAGTTCAAGTGCGGCCAGCTAGTTTCAGTCAATATGACGGATGAATGGGTGCATGAATGTACTGTAAGCTCTAAGATCATTGGAGGAACAGGTGAATGATGGGATTTTTGTCCATTTCAGTGTATGTATTTTAAACTGACTCCAAGGTTGAGTTGTTTTCTTTTTTGTGAGTCTGGTTTTGACTTTTTGGCTCTCTACAGGTGTCCCTGTTTTGGATGTGGTAACAAGTCTCCAGAGACAAGAAAGTGAAAGAGAGACCATGTTTTAGAGACCCCCTTTTGGCAGCCCATTATCTACAATGAACAATGAAGACGAGTTCTATGATGCCGTCACAGGTAAGACATATTAAATGGCACGTCATGGTGGGGCTGTTTTAAAAAAAAGATCAAAAGTACATTTAGTATTTAATGAAGTGTCCATTTACGCCGCTTGTTTGCAGCCATATAGCACCGTAACCAATCACAGACGTTGTGCACATGATTGTAGTGGTGATGAATGGATATTTGAGACCAAAAAGGTACCTCTAAAATTTGAAATCCTAAAAGAACTTAAACTGATTCATGATCGGAAGTTTGTGTCACCTCTGTGACACAAGCCCATCCAGAGCTGCCGCATGTCATGAAAACATTGACATTTACACACAGCAGTATTAAACAGCTGTGTTTTTTTTGAGGACAGTCTAATTTGTCCCCTATTGTTAGTGTTTTGTCCACTGTTGACTTTGGCCTTCGGTCTTGTGTGTTTATGACAGAGTGGCCACAACGTGGCGTGCCGTTCTGGTGTCGGCTTACCGCAGTCTGTTGATGGCTTCAATTATGTAGTGCTGTGTTCAGATGGTCTGATGGCTTCTGTCATTGCTGACAAGAAATGAGATGAAAATAATGTAATGAATAAATAAACAAGGCGATACGGACCTTGACAGGTCATTGTGCTGGGCTCCTGAAGTCTGATATCAGCAGAGTCGCTCTTATCAAATGGTACAAAATGTGAAGGAGACATTTTATACCATGTTATTAAATAGTGCCATAGTCAATAACTGCATGTTGATTTCAGGTGTACAGAAGATGTTTGGTGAGGTGTTCTGCATTTAATTTTCCAAAAATTAAGAGAGGTTTTTTTTTTTTGGGCGATATCAATGAATATATCAGTTTTTGGTCAACATATATTTTATAATTAAATTTAGGAAATTTTTGTTATTTCTTTTTAAATTGCTTTATTTTTATTTATTTATTTTTCTTTACAAAAATCCAGGTTTGCTGTGCCTGTTTGCACTATTTCATTGAATTTTTTTTTGAAATATTTAAGAAAAAGAAGTTAATAAAATCTATTAACTATTAATTATTTCGATTTAATTATGCAGATTAAAATTATTTTATATATTTATAATTCATTTTGAAGAGTAAAAATGTTTATTTATTTTGAGCACTCGTTTAAGCAGTACACACTTTTTTTAATCTCGTGTTTCACAAATAATTAACCCTCTTAAGGTTGCAGTTATGCATCTCTGTCTATCTGAATATCTCTAAGTAAGACGTGCTTGTGTGTCCCAGGCTTGGATTCAGACGAGTCATGTGAAGGCACATCAGAAGCCAGTTTTAAAGATGCTGTAGTGTATGACGGCGCTCAGAAGAACAATGGAGCGGTTCCTCAGGAGAACGGAATTAAGAAGCACAGGTACAGCCAGATTCCAGCGCTGTGACCCATATGCTCTTTTATCATGCTCTTTGTTTCTGCCTTTAATCTTTCTCAGTCTCTTTTCTTTCTCAAGATTCTTATTGTTCATCTTATCTTTACAGTTCATTTATAATCTGCACATCTGCATAGTTCTACATATTAGTACACCTAGTGTTTATGAATGGGAAAACATTCTTCTGCTCTCTCAGGTCGTCTCTTCCTGCCCCCATGTTCTCCAGGAATGATTTTAGTGTGTGGAGCATTCTCAAGAAATGTATTGGACTGGTAAGGATAAATAAATAATCATTTTAGCAGCAAGTTTAGAGTGATTTCAATAATCTTATTTTTGTGGAATATTGCCATGTTAATTTTTCTGTGAACCTCATTATTTTTTTTTAATTCATATGCTCTTATAATCTTCAGTCGTAAACTTCCCCTCCCCCTAGAAACGATACCTGTTCTCGCCTCCAGCAGCTGTCACTCATGAGAACACAGCAATTAGCAAACGACAGTGACCCAATCAATTCCTGATGGACAAGCCCTGTTTCTTTTTCTCATTCAAGAAGCCGTTTAACTCTGTTGTATTCGTCGCAGTAGGGAAGAAAAAACGCGTGCAGTTTCTTTTTTTATGCCGCACAAATAGTTCTTTAGCTTTAGTGTTTGTCTTTTTCTTTAAAGGAGTTAAACAACCTCTCAGAAAGGGTGAAATCTTCTAAAATCCAAATCCTCAAAAGTCCTTGACTGATCACTTAGTCGGTAATTTAAGTAGTAAATTATCTACATGCAGTCATATTTGACTGACATGTCAAGCTGACATAGTTTAACATTTTAAAAAATATATCTCAGGATGTTCTCTATTCATTTGCACTCAGTCCAGCTGTTTTTTCATTCAAGAATGTGCGTTGAGGCCCCTTAAAGGAACACTCCACTTTTTTTGAAAATAGGCTCATTTTACAATCAAAACTCTTTGGTCATTTTTGAGCGAGATGCTAATGGTCTAATCAGATTCAATGAACTATGCTAAGCTAAGCAAAAAGTGCTACCGCCAGACCCGGAGATCGGCTGAATGGATTCAAAAACGGTAAAACTCAACTGTTTAACTCTAGGGGAGTTGTAAAATGAGCCTATTTTCAAAAAAAGTGGAGTGTTCCTTTAAAGAACGTGTCTAAACTGTCTAATGGACATAACCCTGAAGCACTGTACTTATACAGAGTTTCTTTAAGAAGTATTAGTAAAGTAGTTTGAAAGCACGACTCGTGAAGTTGTAGTGGTGTTTGGTCCTGCTCAGTCTGTTTGCTGGTGCTGTTCTCTAGGAGCTGTCCAAGATCACCATGCCCATTGTGTTCAATGAGCCCCTGAGCTTTCTACAGAGAATATCTGAGTATATGGAGCACACATACCTCATCCAGAAAGCCTGCTCACAGTCCGACTCTATAGAGAGGATGCAGGTGAGACCGCACACACCTCTTAAAGGAAGATTGTTGTGCTTGAATCTTATAATTCATTTCAATATAAGCTAGGGCTGGGTCAATATCGAGTTGAATCATAATAGACATAAATTGTGAGGCAGTTGGTGAATTACAAACCTGTTTTTTTGTCTTTCTTTTAAGACGGTAGCTGCCTTCGCTGTGTCTGCGGTCGCTTCCCAGTGGGATAGAACTGGAAAACCTTTCAACCCGCTTTTAGGAGAAACCTATGAACTCACACGGTAAAGGCACATCAGCAGAGAGTTTAATAGCAAACTATGCTGATAAGATTTGAGGATGTTGATAAATGTGGGTTAGATCAGAATTGCTCCGGAGGGAAACTGGTCTCTGTCATTTATGTAACTCTACTTCTCCTTCCCCTTAATGCTTCCTTCCTCTTCTCTCGTTGGCTTCTCTTCTCAGAGAGGATCAGGGTTTCAGACTGATCTCAGAGCAGGTGAGTCACCATCCGCCAATCAGTGCATTTCACACTGAGAGTCTGACTGGTGACTTTGTGTTCCATGGCTCCATCTACCCCAAACTCAAGTTCTGGGGCAAAAGTGTGGAGGCAGAACCTAAAGGGACCATCACGCTAGAGCTTTACAAGTGAGTGTGCCATCTTTAAGTGCACACACATGTACAGAGTAGACCATGATCAAGATATTCCCTGATTTATATATATATTTTTATTTGGATTTGCTTTACATTTATTAATATTATTATTATTATTATTATTATTATTAATATTAATATTAATATTAATATTATGTTATTTATTTCTTTTTTTCTCTTTTTTTGGGGGGGGGGGGGGGGGGGGGGGGGCTTTGCTTTGTTGTTGTTGTTTATTTATTTATTTATTTTTTTGCTTTTTTTGGTTTGATTTTGCTTTAAATGCCTGCTTTTTTTTTTTTTTCTTTTTTTTGTTTGCTCTTTGTTTTTTATTTTTGGTTTAGTGCTTTTTATTTATTTGTTTAATTATTATTATTATTATTATTGTTTGTTGTTGTTTATTTACTTTATTTTTTACCTTTTTAGGGGGTAGGGTGTGTTGCTTTTTTATTTTATTTTTTATTTTCGGTTTGGTTTTGCTTTATTTGCCTGCTTTTTCGCTTGTTTTGTTTTTGTTTGGTTGTTTGATATTACACTTTAATGTAGCTAATGCTGTTTTGGGGGGGGGGTGTTGCCTTTTTTGGGGTATTTGTTTTGGCTTTTTTGTGGTTTTATTTGTTTTGGGATTTTTAGTTTTTCATTTGTTTTGTTTTTGTTTTTTTTTGTTTTTTTTGATATTACATTTTCAATGTAGTTAATAGTGCTTTTTTGTGTACATTTAGCTAACTTTCTTGCTTATTTTTGTGTTCATGAAAAGGTTTATTGATTGTGTGAGTGAGATTTTTCTTGGATGAGTCAGTGGTTGGATTTGAGAACAAAGGGTTCTGGGGTTGCCGAGTAACTGCCTGCTCACATACGTGTGTGTGTGTGTGTGTGTGTGTGTGTGTGTGTGTGTGTGTTTATCCTCACAGGCATAAAGAGGCATACACATGGACGAACCCTTTCTGCTGTGTACACAATATAATTCTTGGTAAACTGTGGATTGAACAGTACGGAACTGTAGAAATTGTCAACCACAGGTAAAGCCAGACTGTTCAGTTTTTATGATCCATCTATTCTATTGTGAATTCACATGGATATGTTTGAATGATTAATTTGATGTGTGATTGGTTAGTACTGGAGAGAAGTGTGTACTGAACTTTAAACCCTGTGGGATGTTTGGAAAGGAGCTGCACAGAGTTGAAGGTTACATCCAAGATAAGAGGTGAGATCCTGACTCACTTGATTTAAATGAGGAAATTGTTGCATTGATCAATATGTCAGTTGTCTTGGATTTATACTTACACCTAGCAGCATTACACAAAAGAGCAAATGTTTTCTGTTATCAGTTTCATTATAGAAAGCTCTATTTGCAATCAGTCTCGATTCATTTATTTTGTGAATGTGACAGTCCAATAAAAAGGGGTTACTTAGATGTGGTAGCATTATTGATCTGGTCAAATGAAGTAACATGCTTTTTTATTTTTTTTATTTTTATAGGGTAATGACATGACTGATACGACTAGTCACATGTACAATTAATTTCTTGGACACAATGATGACCTTTAAGATTTTAAAGTTTAGAAATCCGACACCTTTGATACCCGTGAGTTAATAATAAAGGTGCAATTAAATGACTGGAGGTTCCAAGTCATATACAACTGGTTATAGAAGATGTTTGTAATCTACTGTAGTATCCAGCTATATCAAAAATTGGATCACATGAGTGCCAATGTCCCATTGGTAGTCATTGCTGCTCACTGCATAATGTAAACTCTCCAAAGGTTGTTGTCACCTTAAATGGTTAACTTTTTCCTTTTTTCTTTTTTGTTCTATATTATTATTTTTTTTATGTTTTCATGTAGGCTTCCAGAATAAAACTGTTCTGAGATGTATAGAAGTGTACATATATATATATATATATATATATATATATATATATATATGACAACAACAACACTGATCAATGTAATGCATGTGAAAGTCATGATCCGTCCACTTACCAGTGAACAGATATTAGTGTTCTGCTCATGACTGAACATGTTACGTAATTGCTTTTTTATGCTAGCTAACAACTAGAATGCCAACGTTTCAATGGATATAAGAAATTCTCCTGTTTCTTTATTGTTCTTTATTTAATGAATGCATGTTTCCTGTTGTTTTCCTCTGTGTATGTCACATCCAGTAAGAAGAAGCGCTGTGTGATCTATGGGAAATGGACAGAGTGTATGTGGAGCGTCGACCCACAGGTGTACGAGGCCCATCGGAAGCTCGAGAAGAAAGGAACAACGGACACTAAAAAACAGAAGGTATGAAAAATAATAGTTGACCACTCATGCTGCTTCTGCCCCTGACTGCTAATGTTTCCGGTAAAACTAAAGCAAAGCTCTCTCTGTGTTCAAGGTAACAAAGAGAGAGATGTAGACATTAGGAGGTGTAGACATCTTAGTGATTCATCCACATGCAGAGAATAATGGAGTGTTGTTTTGTTACTGAACTGTTTGTATTGGTGTGTGTGTGTGTGTGTGTGTGTGTGTGTGTGGTTTAAATGTGCTAATGTGTGTACAGAAGAGCTGTGTGTAGGTGTAGAGAGAGCAGGTGTGTTAAAATACTCATCATGCCTCAGACCTTTGCCTCTATTCAGGTTTTTTTCAGTTCATTTGTTTATTTAAACACGTGTCTCATTACATGTCAACACACCCAGTTGATTGCTATAATTAACAGACGTCTTGTCAATGAGTGTGGGAGCTTCTGTGTGTTTTCTGTATGGATGCATACATTGTGGCTTAAAAATGGTCGCTATCATGTCATTCCAAACCTGACTGGCAATTCCTCTTTTGTGGAACATAAAAGTAGATACTTTGAGAAATGTCTCTGTGTTTTTATTCACAGGATAGAAGTGAATGGTCACCCAAACTTTTTTTGTCACAAACATTTTCAAAATATCATCTTTTGTGATTTGCAGAAGAAACTAAGCAACCAAGTGACACTTATTTTAAACAATGAAAGCCCGAGCTGACTTTTCAAGCCAAGCATTTCACAAATATAACATATGTACTGGAGGGGGCACTTGGTTTGATATCGTGTCTAATGTGTTATGCTGTTCCTGAATACTAGGTATTGTGTGAATAATAAAAATTAAAGCATATTAGGGAAAGTTATTGTGTTTATCTATGTACTTGCACCAACAGGAGGAGCCAGAAGCCGTCAACGAGGATGCCGATGAAATGCCTGAAGTACAGGAGACTGTGGCAGTGATTCCTGGTAGCACATTATTATGGAGAATATCATCAAGACCGCCTCATTCAGCAGAGGTACACACACACACACACACACACACACACACACACACACACACACACACACACACACTCTGTTATGTTCATGTGCAGAGGCCTGAAGGCACAGACACATCAACACATGACTTTAAGTGAAAAATCAGTCAAACAAATCAAACAAATGGATGATTTCTTAAAAAGTGAAGTACACTATTGTTTAAAAGTTTGGGGTTGGTGCAATTATTTTTAAGTAAGTCTCTTATGGTCATTAAGACTGCATTTATTAGTTTAAAATACAATAAGAACATTTTTATTGTGAAATATTTAAATTTAAAATAATTTTTCTATTTGAATGTCATTTTAAAATGTAATTAAGCTGAATTTTCAGCATCATTACTCCAGTTTTCAGTGTCACACGATCCTTCAGAAATCATTCTAATATGCTGATTTGCTCAATAAATATTTTTCTTGTTATTTTCAGTGTTGAAAACTTAAAATTGCTGCTTAATATTTTTGTGGAAACCATGTTTTTTTCAGTATTCTTTGGTGAATAGAAATTTCAAAAGAATAGCATATATTTAAAATGAAAATCTTCTGTAACATTATCAATATCTTTACTGTCACTTTTGATCAATTTAACACATCCTTACTGAATAAGCGTATTAATTTCTTACAGAACATACATTTTACTGACACCAAACTCTTAAACAGTAGTGTAGTAATGGTGGTCTACCTGATTCCCAACCCCTTCTGTTCACTTCTAGATGTATAACTTCACTCATTTTGCCATGATGCTGAATGAGCTGGAGCCTGGCATGGAAGGAATGCTGGCACCAACAGACTGCCGCCTGCGGCCTGACATCAGAGCCATGGAGAACGGCAACATGGGTAATGAAGTC
The DNA here is from genome assembly GCA_039654775.1 of Spinibarbus caldwelli. Lineage (NCBI taxonomy): Eukaryota > Metazoa > Chordata > Actinopteri > Cypriniformes > Cyprinidae > Spinibarbus > Spinibarbus caldwelli. The sequence goes on from CM077260.1 coordinate 20,922,241, forward strand.
ATTAAAACCCAAAACCAGCCCTACAGTGCCCCCTACTGTTCACACATGCTAAACCCTAACATTTGATTTCTTTGATTGTGCATGATTGTGCAGATGAAGCCAGCAGAGAAAAGGAGAGGCTGGAAGAGAAGCAGAGAGCAGCTCGTAAAGAGCGGGCCAAAGATGGTGAAGAGTGGTCGACTAGGTTAGCGCTGCTCCTTTTTTACTGTTTTTACTGTTATTTATGCAATATTTTTAACCTCTCCTACTGTTTTTAGGTGGTTTCAGTTAGGCACAAATCCATATACAGGATCACAGGACTGGCTGTACACTGGCGGCTACTTTAATAGGAAATACACAGACTGTCCTGATATCTACTGATGAGAAGGTGCAAGTTCAAAAACCAGAGGTTTTGTCACCTCCTTCCTCCCTCCCGCTCTCCCCATCTACAGCAACTCTTTACACGATGAACCATATCGTATCCGGCCAACAACGATAGCGCTTACGCTCACATTAACATTGAGCTGCCTCCGTCTTCAGCACTTGCGTTTATGATTGTGTTTTGTCCTTTGGAAGCATCTTCTCTCACTTCCCATCAACCCTTTAGGTTTTATCAATGGAGGAAAGCGTTGAAACAGCAGTAGGAGAACCAATTTGCCTTTTTCTGCCTTTGAACGTACACACACACCCTCATCAGAGCTCCAGTTTGTTTGCCATCAGCAATGCTGGAGCTCAATATAGATGTAGTTATATCACCAGTAAAATGTGACTCTGAAGTGCTTTGGCCGTTTTCCATGTACAGTAGGTGTTTAATATATGAAAACTAATTCCAGATGTTTTGAGTTTGGCAAGCACTGAGCCACCTCTGATCCAGCTGTATGTAGAGCGTGAAGGTGATCAAGCATTAATGAAATAATTACGTTTAGAGAATGATGATGAATGTTAAGAATGAACTGTGTGTGTGTGAGTGTGCGCGCTTGAGGCAATTAATGTAAAAAGCCATAGATTTTGTTTTAATTGGTACAATATTTTGCCTTTTGGATTTTCAGATTCAGATTAAACTTATGTGAAATAGCCTCATCATGCATTCGTTATGGTGAAGCGTTTTTAAAAAAAAATTCTTTTTTTTTCCTTTCACTTGGTTGTTTCCACAGAGACTCATGGGATGTAAAATAGGCTGATTGTACCAATATTCAATAAGGCTTCGTTGACATACTGTTTCATATTTCACAGTTTTTCTAATGTATTGGTGTCACACTAAATTGTTCCTCAAGCACTATCAGTTGAATTTGTTTTATGAAAACTAGGTGTCATGGGTTGTTTTATTCATCCGCATTTGCATCTGTTATCACTGTTCTCAAATGTAGACGTGTCCACTGTGTATTTGAGAAACTGGCGAAATCTATGCAACCCATCAAACTGCTCAAACCCCACATAATAATGAACGTACAGAATGGCAGCTTATGGAAGTGTAAATATAACATGCATCTTATTTGAGAGAATATTTCCTGCCTGTAGATGCCAGGAAAAGTATCTGACACCTTGTCATATACTCATTCAGACCATAAAGCGATTCTTTTCATGTAGAGACGATCTGAAGCGTCAAATGAGCGGGTTTGAAGCACACTGATGCAACCACTGTTGCTCTTCTCAAGTACACAAACGTGTTTTATTTCCCACAGTGCCTGACTTTCAGTACATCTGTGAGTCACTAGTACTTCATCTTGAGCTGTTTGTTCCCCATTTAAGGGTGATTTATTTGAATATGTTAGACATTTTATTTGATTTTCTAACCACCTTTCCCCTCGTCTGAATACTAAACGTTAACAGGAATGTCTAAATATAGTTTGCATCTGTTAGATACACACACGACATTCAGTACACTACTTGTTTTGCATCCTGTATTATATCTGTTCCTTCATTAAATGTACATTTGATTTAATTGAAAACTAGCGTTATAAAACTAATATTTCGCAATTAAACTATAATTTTATTTTTATGCGGCTTTGTGTCAGTTTATTGTATAAGTGGATGTCATTTTTTCCATGTATGAATGTCTGTGTGTTTCGAGATGTTGCACGTAGATTTCTAGCAATCAGATGCACATAGCTCCTTATTTTGTGCAATGATTTATTTTTATAGTTTTTTTTTTTTTTTTTTTGGATAAATGTGTCTAAAGGTATTTTCTCTGTGAGATGAGGGTTATACTTCATTTATGAACAGAGTTAATGGGGATGTCATACTGTAGAGAGCAAATTCTACTAATTGAAATTTTAGTTTGAACATGTTGATTCTTTTGGAATAAAAAAATAAATAAAACCTCTCCGTTTCATTTTCATTCCTTTAAAAGCAAGAAATCTTTCTGAACGATCTACCAAAAACTTTTTCATATACTGCAAATTGGATCTTACAGTAGAAAGTCTGAACTAAAATATAGTAAACTTGGTATGCAATAATATACAGCTTCCTGAGGTCAGACTGCCCTCCAGAGGGCCAACATGTAGCATGACACATCATGTTTGGGGTCCCAAAAACCCAAAAGACTAAATAATTGTAGTGATTTAAAAAACGACAACAAAAAAACAGTCTATAATTTTCCTGCAAATTTGTTTAATTTTAATTGGTTTGAGTTTGGAGCCCTTATTGAGTTTTAGAGGTGTGTTTGTTCAGCAACAAACGCATAAATGTGTGTAAATAAAAATATAAGCAGGTTATCAAAAGTAGGTTAGACATTTACAACTTAAACTTATTAATATTTACAGAAAAACAACAACAAAGCAGCGGAATGAAAAAAAAAAGTTCTTTACAAATGAATAAATGACTGCTTTAAACTGACTGTTTTCTTATTGTATCTGCACCCTTCCATATTGTAATAGATACTGAGCAATAAATTGATTTCTGATTCTCAATAAAAGGCTTTTTGTCTGTGTATTTGTTAGGTTTTGTGTGTCATGTGAATGAGGCTAAAGTTTGATGTTGACAGAAGAGAATATTATATTTTTTAAAACTAGCCTAAATTTTGCTCTCAGTGGTGAAAACTGTAATTCGTGGCCACACACAAAGTGCTACAAACGGTATAAAACGGTGTTTTTTGCATCATTGTAAATTTTACAGTGTAGATATTAATCATTAGGTGAGTGTACATAAAAAGAAAGAGGCTCTGTCTGCGCTCAATGACACAGCAGCTGCTGCTGCATGCCAAGAATGACATGTTAATCAGCCAATCAAATGCTTCCTTGCGTACGAACCTGACCAATAGGAACACGGCTAACAGGATACAGGAAGTCTCGTGCCACTTTTCACCAGTCTATCAGCAACTCTTCAGCGAAAGTCGTTTAAAGACCCTCATCTGCTGCAGAAATCCACAAAAGACTAGACTTATCCACCGGTATGATACACTTTTATTACAATATGTTATTGTCGGATATATAGCGGCGTGATTCGTTTAAATACGCATCGGAAACAAAATGCGCAGTCACTGTTGAGCTGTTTAAATGGCAGCTAATGCTAATTAAGTGAAGTGCTTCAGAAGACAAACAATAAAAATATGATTACATCTTCAACCTGAGGGTGAAACTGTTAATTATGGTGCTACATTATATCTTAAGATAATATGTAAATGTATATTTGAACAAAAACAAGCCAGTTGGTGTCTTCTGAAGCTAGCTAGAGTGCTAATCTTGCTGAGTAACTGTGCTCACGTTGTTGTTTATCAACCTTGTGATGAAGGTGAGCACTGAGCTCTTTGAGAAAACTGTTTTTATGTGAACTCAGAAAGAGCTTGAAATTATGTTGTTTAACTGTTTGTATTGTCTTTCCAGAAGTAAGGATGTCCTCTGGAGCTCTGTTCCCCAGTCTGGTCTCTGGCTCCCGCAGCTCATCCAGTAAATACCTGGTTGAGTTCAGGGCTGGTAAAATGACCCTGAAGGGCAGCACAGTGACCCCGGACAAGCGTAAAGGCACCGTCTACATCCAGCAGACAGACGACTCGCTCATCCACTTCTGCTGGAAGGACAGGACCTCTGGAAATGTGGAAGATGTGAGGGCTGTTTACTGTTAGCATGCAACCGATGTTGTTTTATATGGATATCAAAGTCTTGATTTTGTGTTTCAGGATCTGATAATATTCCCGGATGACTGTGAGTTCAAGCGGGTGAACCAGTGCACTACAGGACGCGTGTATGTGCTGAAGTTCAAGGCCGGCTCTAAAAGGCTGTTCTTTTGGATGCAGGTGAGTAAAAGATTGCAGAGCTGATGCTTGCTGACATGCAGCATTTCTGATTTGCTTTGTCAGAATATAACGAAATGACGCACTTAGAGGGAATTGTGATACCTGATCGGTCAAGTCACATTTGTGCTTTCTGTTCCATCTCTCACCTCTCTAAAGGAGCCGAAAACAGATAAAGATGAGGAGTACTGTCGCAAAGTCAACGAGTACCTGAACAACCCACCCATGCCAGGCACTCTGGGAAGTGGAGGAGGTGGTGGCCATGAACTCTCTGCGCTTGGTGGTGAGTGACAGAAGATGGAGAACATGCATCTCACTTTGGGCCTGTGCTAATACCCACACTTGCATTCTTGGCTACTTGAGAGCATGTGTAGGCTATAAGATTCAGGGATGCATACTTGTCACTTTTCAGTGGATATCATAATAGGTCTTTTGTAGGAGTATGTAGATTTGTTAATCGGTTTTTGAAATTGGTATGGAGGTGGTTTGGTCTTTCTGCACTACAGGTAGTTAAGACTCAATTCTGTACCCGCTCTAAGGGCTATATGTGTGCACACTTTAGTTTCTATTTACAGAGGCAAATGTTCCTATTTACAGTTTGTTTTCGAAGCATCACAGACATGTCAGTTGAAAGCAATGGCCAATAGGCCTGAGGCAGGGTAGCGCCATATTTAATTACTGTCAGGAATGAAAACATGAAAATAGACTGTTCGATGGATTGTACTGCTGTTCAGTAACATACAGCTGATAAAACAACTTTCTGAAAAACTATTTCAGTAGACAAAAGCCTTATGAAACTGTTTTGAAAATTGTGAAAATTTGGGTCTAGGATCTTTATGCAGTCTGTGCTATTGTAAAGACATCAAGTCTGTCCCTCACAGCCTTGTTTTCAACCACGTGAAATTAAATATGGTTTCTAAGGTCTATAAGGTGGTTTCTAAGGTGTTAAAGTTAGTCAGATTTGCACAATATTGCCCAAAATGCTAAATGATCTCACTGACTGAGTTCTACATGCTTGCGGATCTTTTTGTGAAGATATGATATAAATAAGAGATTGATTGTGCCGTGTACAGCATGAGCTCATGCTGAACTGAAGTGAATGACAGCTTCTGTGATTTACAGTAGAGTGCTCTTTGCTCGCTTTTCTGTGTATAATGCCTTAGCAATTTATATGAAAGTTTTGGGAGTGATATCTAGGGCTGCACGATATATTGCATGCGATAGTCATGCGCATCTTGTCAGTAAATTCTGTAATTAGAAATAAATCTCCATCACCTGTTTTCAGATGGAACGGCATTTAAAACACAGAGGTGTAGTTCACTGACAAGCTACGCAATTCGTTCTCATAATCGCAGATGAATCGCATGCGATAGTGAACGTGATATTGCGCAGCTTGTCAGTGATCTACGGCTCTGAAAACGGGTGATGGAGATTTATTTCTAATCACAGAACTGGCTTTACTGACGAGATGCGCATGACTATCGCATGCAATATATCGTGCAGCCCTAGTAACATCAAAACACACCTGTGCTGAATACTTTTTTTTTTTTTTTTTTTTAGATATTATAGTTTGATAGTAAAAACTTAAGTCATTTTCTTTTGTGAATTTATTTAACTGAAGAAATATTTGAAGGTATTTAAAGGAATAGTTCACCCAAAAATGAAAATTCTGCCATTAATTACTCACCCTCGTCATTCCAAATCCGTGAGACCTTCGTTCATCTTCGGAACTCAAATTGAAGCCTCGTTCAGACTGTCAGCCCAAATCCGACTTTGTGCATATCCGGATGGAATCTAATTTGAATAACTGACTGTCCACACAGCATATTGCAACTGTTCATATCCGATTTGTGCGTCCATAAATGCTCTTTCGTTTTTACTGAATGTGCATTGGCTTCCATGGTAATGGCGTTGCGTTGTTATGCCAACCCTAAAAACAACAATAAAATACAGTTTGCAATACAGATGTTGTCTTACGACATGACAACATGTTGCCGTCGCACTGGATTATTATTATGGATTTCGTTTTATGAGGCAGCGGCAGAAACGCAGGAAGCTGGCATGTGCGGCTTTATTCTGTGCTTCCGTCTCCGCTGGTTTCAAAACTCAAAGAGGTGCGTATACTAGCAGAGTATATTGTCTTTTTCCGCTTGACTTGCAGTTTGCAACGACACAAGCTTGTTTCTGCAAAAATGTTCATTATTATGTTTTCTGCAAAAACGTCTGACGTTTTTATGTTTTACGTGACGCGAAAATGTGAAAAAGCTAGGCTAAATCCGATCTGATCGGTCAGACTGAAACGGAGTTCCAGGAATTTGATTTGAATAGGATTCCAAACCACATATGAATGTAGCTCAAAACGGATTTGCACAAATCGAATTTCATGTAGTTCATCGCCATTCAGACTATTTAAATATGATCAGATTTCAATCGGATTTGCACAAAAATCGGATTTAGGCTGACAGTCTGAACGAGGCTTAAAAAGATATTTTTGATGAACTCCGAGAGCTCTCTGACACTCCCATTGACAGCAAGGATCCTAACACGATCAAGGTCCAGAAACGTAGCAAGGAGATCGTTAAAATAATCCATGACGCAGAGGAGACAAATTGTTGAATAATTATCGAATAAAGTCGTTATTTTTGTTTTCTTTTTTCTTTGCGCACAAAAAGTATTCTCGTAGCTTCAGTGGTTCAACCGTAATTTTACGAAGCTACGAGAATACTTTTTGTGCGCAAAGAAAACAAAAATAACAAATTTATTCAACAATTTGTTTCCTCCGCGTCACCCTGGTGCCATTTTGGAGAGTATCCACTGAATGTAAACAACGTATGCTGTTCTGTGTCAGCAGCACCACACGGATTTACACTTTTATCTGAACGAAAACAATGTTTCCGTGTGGTGCTGCATATGTTGTTAACATTCAGTGGATACTCTCCAAAATGGCTCTATAGGGTGACATGGAGGAGACGAACTGTTGAATAAAGTCGTTATTTTTGTTTTCTTTACACACAAAAAGTATTCTTGTAGCTTCGTAAAATTACGGTTAAAACCCTGATGTCAAATGGACTGTTTTACCGATGTCCTTGCTACATTTCTGGACCTGGGAACATTGCAGTTGTGTTGCTGTCTATGGAGGATCAGAGAGCTCTCGGAATTCATCAAAAATATCTTAATTTGTGTTCCAAAGATGAACGAAGGTCTTACGGGTTTGGAACAACATGAGGGTAATTAATGACAATTTTCATTTTTGGGTGAACTATTCCTGTAAGGAGGGTAGTTATTTATTTATTTACATAAATAATTATTTTTATTTGAAATAGTTAAAACTGCACAAGACTCTCCAAGGTCTGAAAAATGCCAAAGCTCACACCAAATCCACAGTCTGTGACAGTGCTTCAGGTGTATTTGAGGCCAAGCGTATCCCATCATTCATTAGGTTCAGGAACTGTTCAGGATGTGCCCTGAGATTTTTAGAAAAACTACATTAAATTAGATATTACATATATTTTGGTAGTAAATTGTAAAAAGTTACATGTTGTGTTGCTGCAGATATGATTGTGTATTTTGTAAAAGATTTGCAACTGCATTTTATCACTTAATTATAAGCTCCACAGTTACTAAACTGCTGTCTGTTGCATAAGAACTACCAAACAGGCATTGAGAAGTTTACTTTAAAGTATTGAAAATCAAAAAGTGTAAATTAATTTTTTTTTTTTAGTGTTTTTAACAGTGACTGCAAATGTAGGTTTTGGGACAGGCTCTTTGTCAAGAAGAGTACTAAGTGAATTTTCCCTTTTGTACATGTAATTTCCTATAAGCAGAAGGTGGTCTGCAAAGCCTCCTGGGTAATATGAGTCACAATCAACTCATGCAGCTGATTGGACCAACAGGACTGGGTGGACTTGGTGAGTTATTATTAATTCATTTTAAAGTAATATTCTATGTCCATGATTGTAAATGCTATTTGAACTGGTCCATATTGCAAATAAAAAAAAAAATGTTTGAAGTCAGTAATTTTATTTATTTTTTTTGTAAAGGTGCTCTGGCTGGTCCAGGTCTGGCCAGTCTGTTGGGCAGTGGAGGTCCTGCTACCAGCAGTTCAACCTCGAGGTACATCTTTTAATTTCTCCTTGCTTATTTCTGGTGCTGTGCTCACACATCTTGCTGATTTTATTTATAATCCCCCTTCTGTATGCATAGCTCCCGCAGCCAATCAGCAGCAGCCACTCCCTCCTCTGGATCGGCCGCCCGCATCAGCTCCACCCAGGCACCCACCACACCTGTCACCCCTGCTGCTACCTCCGTCAGCTCGCCCACGGTGACCCCCACCACCCCTGCAGCCCAGACTCCCTCCATGCCTGCGGGACCCCCCTCCAGCACACAGCCTATACAGCTGAGTGACCTCCAGAGCATCCTGGCCACCATGAACGTGCCTGCCATGGCCGCAGAGGGGCCTGGAGGTGAGACACTGACAGCTGATGTACCTTTGATGTGATCTTTGCTCCGTTTTTCCATTCTCTAATACACTGTGCATTGCTCCTCGGTAGTGGACTTGGCAAGTGTGTTGACCCCTGATGTCATGGCTCCTATTCTGGCTAACGCTGAAGTGCAGCAGAGACTGCTGCCGTACCTGCCGTCAGGAGAATCGCTCCCGCAGAGCGCCGAAGAGATCCAGAACACACTGACCTCTCCACAGTTCCAGCAGGTCACACTCATGCTCATAATGCACTCAAATGAACGGCTGTTCATTGCAGTACAGTGTTATTGATGATAACCTTATGTCCAAATTCTGGAAATAATTATGTTCTGGGTCAGACTGAATCTAATGGGATTCAGTATAATTCACCAAAATTGCACTATGAAAGAAGAAACTGAAAACCTTTAACCCTGTGGTGCTGTTTGGTCATTTTTGACCAAAAAGTTTAATTTTATTTGTTTTTTAAGAATTTCTGAATTCATTGGAATGAAATGAAACTTGGTAAATGTTTTGGCACAACACAAAGTATGCACATGATTAAAGGTTAAATCATTAGGTCCAGAAAAAAACAAAAACTCACACTTGTACTGTTTATTTACTTCAAAAAATGACCACATTGGAAATGAATGTAAAGTCAACTTCATCTAGTGGAAATGTTTGGTACTGCACCCAAATAAAATCATACTCATTTTTTGAGATATCAACCTTAAATTTGGAACACAACTTGCTTAGATTTGAGTCTTTGATTTTCACACAGTTTTAGGGTGAAACACTTTTTGGAAAATATATATTTCATATGAAATATTGTTTTGTGCATTTTCCATAAAAAAATTTCCATAAACTTTTTTTAAACTTTTTTTCACTCCAGAAATAATCTGCCAACATTTACTCACCCTCATGTCATTCGAAACCTGTATAGATTTCTGTCTTCTGTTGAACACAAAAGATAATATTTTGAAGAACCAGTTGTTGGTCCCCATTGACTTCCATAGTACGGAAAGAAATACTATGGAATTCAAGGGGGACCATCAACTGTTTGATTACCAGCATTCTTCAAAATATCATCTTTTGTGTTCAACATATGAAAGAAACTCATACAGGTTTGGAACGACATGAGGGTGAATAAAAGACAATTTTCATTTTTGGCTGAACTATCCCTTTAATGCTGGTTGTCACCCATCATAAAATGGAAAATTGAATGAATTATAAAACGGATAGTTCCAGTCTAATTGCATGAGCCATATTTGAAGCGGCTGTAAAAGACCATTCTGCTAAATATTGACTGAAAATATTGCTCATCAATGAATTATAACACTCTGTTTTTGTGGGTTTATTTTATGAAACTTTGCCAGGTATATGTAGTGATTTACATATGCAATTTGTGGGAATCTTGGGTTTGTCCATGTATTCTGCTTTGATGTAAACATGCTGTGTGTCTGTGTCTGTGCAGGCGATGAGTATGTTCAGCAGTGCTCTGGCCTCTGGTCAGCTCGGCCCTCTCATGAACCAGTTTGGTCTGCCTTCTGAAGCAGTGGACGCAGCTAATAAAGGAGGTGAGATGTGTAACACGTCCATCAATCAACACAATTTGAATTCAAATTTATAAACTTCAAGGAAATGGTGTATCTTGAGTATTTGTAATAACTATTTAATGTTCGGTACCCACAAGCACTCATTTGCTTTGTCTTGGGTGTTTAGATGTGGAGGCATTTGCCAAGGCCATGGAGGGCAGTGATAGCAAGACAGATGATGGCGATCCCAAAGACAAGAAAGATGATGACGAGGACATGAGCTTGGATTAGAACAACCTTCTGAACACAGTCGTCTCTCTGAAGTGTTAGTCTCATGCTAGTCTGGGTTGTTTGCCTGTACTCACATTGATTCACGTATGTTTTGTATGTCCAAAGCTACACTATTAAATAACTGACTGTGTAATTCCAGCTTGTGCATGTGTGAAGTTGATCAGCATGAAATCAAGGTGACAAAACATAAAGGAACTGTTTATTGCCAATACAAATACAGCTGAGGGAATCTGACAAAATATAAAAAGTGACAAAAATAATATTTCATGAGTTTTCAACTCCAGTGATTTTAGATAATACACAATGAATCCCTATGGTGCATGGGAAATCCACATTAAATTGCCCTCCAGTGTTTTTATACAACTAAATATTCCCATTAAACCCATTTAATGGTCATATGATTGTATCAATGAAATGTACTAATTAAACCTGGAACAATATGAATCCAGTGCCAATCCATCTCTATATTCCTCTGGTCCCTGCCGTTCTGAACATAATTTATCAGTGGCATCTCGGCACTTGCAGTGCTTTTTAATGAAACTACACACAGGTCTCATGAAAGTAAACATAAATATCGGTTTAAATTAAATGCTAAGCAAACCCACCACCTGCTGATTTGATAGTGTGAGTGTGGGGTTAATGTAGCTGTGGTCTATAATGCTGGGCAGCCCTGAGTCCCCACAGATCCAGACACGGACAGGGGTTTGGACAACATGACAGGCCTCTGGTTCAGTATGGCTTTCCTCACACATCCGTGGAAAGAGAGGACAGTGGATGGGAGACCTGGCACGGCTATAGTATCTGCACACAAGACGACAACAGGCTTATGGCAATATTGAGCATCGCACCTCATTTATTTCAAATGTAAGATTTTGTTCATTTAGCTTTAAAAATTTTGACTTGACAGGAATTGTAAACATTGATTTGGTAGCATTTAGATGTCATACCTGGCACGCCACCCAGATAAACAGTCTCTTTGCCCCCGTTCGATCTGCTCAGTTTGGGACCCACTCCATGTTCACTCGCCGTATCCACGTGTAGCTGGATGATGTTGCTCTTCTTCACAACTAAAATCACAAAAATGCAAGTGTCAAATACATTGCTTATAAAGTATCTTTATATTTTAACTAGGGCTGTCAGTCGATTACAATTATTGATCTAATTAATTACATGGTGTGGCGATTAATTAATCTAATTTATCACAAAATAAATGTGGCTGTGAAAACACAAAAGATTATTTAAAGCTATTATTGTGTTAAATGAGAAAGAATCAAGTAGACACTACAAATAGTAGCTTTAAAAAAAATATATATATATATATGTATATATATGTATATATATATATATATATATATTTTATTCAACATAAAATTTATTACACAACAGCCTAACAAACTATGAAACATAAAAGAAGATAATTTGAGAAATGTCTCAGCATTTTTTGTTCATGCAATGTAAGTTACCTTGTAACCAAAACAGCTTTGTTACCAACAGTCTTCAAAATACCTTATTTTATGTTGCACAAAAGAAAGTAAATTATTCAGGTTTGAAATGACATGAGGGTGAGTAAATGATGACAGAATTTTTTTTTTTTTTTTTCGTAAACTATTCCTTTAATGTTTTTTTTTTTAATCTATTTGTTTATTTATTTATTTATTCATTTATTTATTACACTCTATAGAAGAAACTAAAACTACCAGCAGGTAGCGGTAAATGTCTTTATGAGTCATTCATTCATTCAATTCGTTCAAATGGCCGATTCATTCAGGAATTCAGTAAATGGCTCTCTCTTTGAATGGGCTTTAAATCATCGGTTTACACGATTCATTCAAAACAGAGATTCATTCAGAAACTAAGCACTGCTATGTTGCTCACAGATGCACAACAGTTCTGCTGTGGCTTTATAGGTAATATTTTCGTTTGCAAAACTGAGCAAAAAAACACAGTACTGTGTTCAAAATATAACACAACCTTCTGTTCTTATTTACTGAACTGTTGTATAAAATCAATAAATAAATGTCTGATAACTGCTTCGGCTGCTTGTGTGATATCGCTTATCATGTGATATAAATATGAGACAAAAACTCATACGGGGCTTTTGCCCCAATATCTTGAATTTTAGGAGCAAAACTGCATTTGTGGAGGTGTTGCCCTACATCGTATTTGTCAACAGTCTACTGTATGAAATGTAAGATGACGTACAGGTCTGGGGGCGGGGCCAGTGCGTTAACTGTGTTAAAATATTTTAATTGTATTATTTTGAACTAATTAACGCGTTAAACTGAGAGCCTTAATTTTAACCCTTCTGTTCTGTGTAGCTTTAGAACCAGATGAAAAGTATGAAAAAAAAAATAAGTGATGGACAACAAGAACCAAGTAAAGTTACTAAAGCTAATAATGATACTAATATTAATAATGATATTAAATTCAAATGTCTTTGGTTTCCAAATTTAAAAAAATACAAAGACCACAAGGGTTAAATGGAGTGTGATTGTTTGTGTTTTTAAAGACTCACTTGCAATAGTGTGCCAACCTCCATCACAGAGAGACTCTTCTGGTGCGAGACTGACTGAGAACTCTCCACTCCCGCTGTTTACCAACACAATCACCTGCACAGAACAAACACACTTCAAACTGGTGTACGGACCCGTCCCACTGACCGTCAGGCAGCACCACCAACCCTAAACCACTTCCCTGCCCACATGTGTTGACATTCCCTAAACCCTCATTTAAAAATGATTTAACCTGGTAAGAGTAATGGGTAAGTTATTGCGTGTGTATGTGTGAGCGCACGGCTGTGTCACCTGGCCCTGGTTCAGATAGAGACTCAGCTGTTGAGTTTTCTTGGCTCCAGTGTGCAGCAGGAGTCCAGAGTTTGAAACCAGACGGACCTCCAGCTGGATCTCCAGGTCCCGGCCCAACACCAGCGATTCGTCTAACATGACAGAGAGACGCAATAAACTAAGTGTACTGTACACCACCTTTCTGAATTCAGTTTGAAGCGTGTTTGATTGATTGGCTCACCGATGGTCAGATGTCCTCCCTGACTGGAGAAATAAACCCCGGGCTGGAGGGGCTGCTGGTAGCAGGGTGTCACTCCCACACTGTGAGAGGGGTGCTGTGACGGCACCTCGTTCAGTTTCAGATCCCGCACACAGCTAACGAAACCAGGCTGGAAGAAAGAAAAGCCACATCACATCACAAAGTTATATCTTTGTAAAAATGCACAGATAGGTACAATCTTGGTTCCTAAGCACAGTCAGCTGCCCCCAAGAAAACAGCTTTTTAGAGTATCATGATTGCATTCCAGAACTGAAGGCTGCTCTGAACTTCATGCTGCCTTTTACAATATCATTAAATATATTCTTAACGGATAAGGCAATTCCAAAATGCATTGCAATAAGTTTAATGATAAAAAATTATGACCTATGATATTCAAAATAAATTTTGACTTCTTGAACTTCCAAGAGGTTTATTCTGTATATTCACAAACAGATTTTATTACTAAAATATCCACTTTATTATTAAAAAAACAATATAATATTAATAAAAAGAAACTCTTTTGTGCATTATTAGAATATGATTTCATACTAGCAAAAGGATGTAATATTAAAACAATATAATATTCAAAATAAAAAAGCATGTTATTACAATATTAAGATTAAATGTTAAAATAATACAGTATTAAACAATATAATATTCAAAATAAACATTTACATTTTATTACTAAAACAATATGATTTTTACTTTTTTTTATTTTTTACAATAAAATAAAATAACCCTTGTGTATTTCATTTAATATGAAAAATAAAGCAATAAAAACAGTTCATGCGAATTAAAAAAGAGACTGTTATCTAACATTTCTGTGTTTGCTTATTAGAGTATCACATTATGAGATTAGCAACATAACATCAAAATGTTAAAATTGCAAATTGTTTGCTTTGCATTATTTAATAAAAATTTTATAAAAGTTTGCAAAATAAAACATGGTGGATCAAGACCTGTATTTTGAATACAATAAAAAATAAGAAAATAAAATAGTTCAACAAAATTAAAAAGGGTTTTGTTTCTATTTTTTTTTCACGTTAACATAAAACTTTTAGTAAATAAAATAAAATAAAATAAAATAAAATATATAATATTAATGGAAATGTGTGTGTGTGTGTGTTTTATTAATAAAATATGAATATTTTGATTAAAATAAAATAAAATACAACATGGACAGAGTCCTGCATTTCAATTAAAATGAAAAATGCAACATTTGAAAGCAGTCATTATGTAATTAAAAGAGATTATCTTATCCAACATTTGTGCATACTTGTTAGCTTAGCAACTAACATCAATACTAATATCAGCCTCTTGTTCGCTTTGCAACATTTGTGTGACGCGTTGAGCTGTTGCCCATGTAGAGCATTTCATTTCAGTCACTATATAAAGCAGTAGACAACAAGGCAGTTCACCTGTATTGAACATAATGTGTGTAACAGAGTGTTTACCATAGCTGCGCTGTGGTCTGGGGGAAGTCCACCGATATAGAGAGGAGCACCAAACATACTCTTCCCTCCGCCCGTCACCCTCTTGTTCTGGGTGTCGAGGCCGTCCACTGTCAGAGAGGCCCTGTCAGCTTCCACTCTCACAAACACCTGCACCAGTTCATTGAGAAAATAAGAAAAAATCACAAATGTATATCTAAAAACACGACTCATCCACATACGAACCGTGTGCCACAGGCCGTCGTTGTATTTCTTTTTGCTGCGTATGCTGGTCTTCCTCTTTCCGCCGTTGACCATCAGCATCAGATGGCCATCAAACACAGAGAGCGTCATGGTCCTCTGGCCTTTCCCTCCCGCCATGTAGAAAATCAGTCCACTCGAGGAGTTCACACGCACACCGACAGAGATGTGCGGTCTGCAGATGGAGTTATACACAGGTACACAATTTTGGCATTTTTGGTCAATATTAGTGACTTTTTTTGGTCAGTACTGGACGATTTTCATGCTAATTTCTCATATTTTTATATTTAGATGACCTTTCTGTCATCTAACACTCACTTAAAAGTTTAATTGTTAGAAACAACAACAATTTAAGAACAATGTTAAATGTAATCGCAAAATGAATATCAATTTTTCATCCATTTTTCATACAAAACAGTACAGAATTTTAATATCAGCCATTAACTGGTTATCATCAGCCATAACATGTAATTGCTTTACAGTGTTTTATTACTGTGAGTTTTTTTTGCTTGTTTGTTTTTTTATACTCACGCCTTGATAAACGCTTGAGGCAGCGAATCAAATCTCAGATGGCTGTGGGAGGAGCCACTGAAATGATGAGCGTCGACCTCCTGGATGGACATCTCACCCTGACAGGAGTCACGTGCCATTCGACTTCTCGAACTTCCTTGAGCCTTAATCTGTATATTCACAAACAGACGCACATTTCATGTGCGCTTATTAAAATAATACGATTATCTATTATTAAGATAATAATATATCATTAAAAAAGAAACGGTTTATGTGTTAACGGAAAATGATTTCATATTAGCAAAATAACATAATATTAAATCAATAAAATATTTAAAATAAAATAAATATTAATGTGTTGTTATACAATTATTTTCAATTTATTTTTTAATAAAATAAAATTTCTATATTTTTAAAAATAATACCTTTGGATTCTTTCGCCGGGGTGAATCCAGTATTTCCAGTGGGACTGAAGAGGAGGGGCAAACAAATGTGTATTTGTGTCCCTCTTGAGCTTTTTTCATGTCTTCTACAGTCTGGGGTTCATTATTTCTAAGAACACAATGTAGAAATGATAAAACCTGATCTAATTGTAACTTTTCATAAAGCTTATACATTCAGGTATAAGATTTATTCAATCATTCATTAGCATTTTCCTCCATTTTCCTCTATTTTTTACACTCTCTTCATTGCATCACACACCTCTTCATGAAGAAGTTACTGATGCAGCCAGTGAGGTTGGTGAGGCCGTCTGCCTCAGGTGTGCCGCCCACATAAGAAATGTCAGATTGCAGCGCCGTCCTGCTGTCAGCCGCACTGACATTTACTCCTTGCTTCTCAAGAACATCATCTATATAAACAAGTAACCTAAACAAAGGCAGAGATAGTCACAACCCTATACACAAACACAATTTTATTGTATATTAATAGTAGTGCTGTCAAATAATTAAATCGCACTCAAAATAAAAGTTTTTGTTTACATAATATATGTGTGTATACTGTGTATATTTATTTTGTATACATGTATACAAACACATGCATGTATATATTTAAGAAAAATGTTACGTTTATATATTAAATATATTTATATATAATATAAAACATATAAATGTATATACATGTAAATATTTTCAAAATATATACTGTATGTGTGTGTATTTATATATACATAATAAATATACACAGTACACACATATATTATGTAAACAAAAACTTTTATTTTGTATGCGATTAATCACGATTAATCGTTTGACAGCACTAATTAATATTAAACACAGAGTGGTATACCCATCTCCTTTGCGGTAAAATGCAACATAGTGACTGTTGTCATCGTTGTATGTCTTCTGAGACCTGACTCCATATTTTTCAGTACTGACCACTACATGGCCGCTGTCTAATATCACCTGACACCTGTCACTCTGTGGGGACAAAAACAAACAAAATTTGACATAAAATTGACATTGTATGTTATACACTCAAAATATGATTTGATATGTCAAACTGTAATTTGTACCTGGCCTTGGCGGTAAAACATGAGCCCGTTTTGCTGATCAGTTCTGAAGCCGATGCCAGCATAGAAGTTGTCTGGATTCAGTACATCGTCCATTTTCAAGCCCAGGTAACCGTCACCAGTGAAATGAGCCTCACGAGTAAACTGACACACAACACAAACACACATGAACATGTGTCTTAATGCAGCAGATGTCGTATGTGCTGGAAAACAGTGGGGTTGGGAATCATAAGGAGTTTACAGATTCTGCTTCTAATTCTGATTCCCATTCTGAGTGATTTTGGCTTCAAGTTTCTTGTCAAGTTTCCTTTAATAACTCAGTTGTTGTTGCACCTTGTATAACTGAGGTCATTTTAGCAGTTTTACAGTAATAACAATTCTAAAAAAGAGCACTTGCTGTAAAAATTAACCATTTAAAAATGATCCTTTGCTTTGTTACATATTTTATCAAAGTGTTAAGTGTCTAGTCAAGTAATATCGACATGGCCTAAATAATATTCCCAAGCTTCGGTATACTTAAACAGATGTTATTTGTTGAAAAGAAATTCGTAATAGTGTTGGTATAGCATTTATATTTAAATATGGGTACTCCTTTAGATTATTAGGGAACACTATTCATTACTAACTAGTTGCTTATTAGCGTGCATATTACTAGAATAATATTGGCTGTTTATTAGTACTTATAAAGCACATTTTAATGTCTTATTCTGCATGACCATATTTTAGACCCCTTATCCAATAGCTAAACATAACTACTACAACATTTACCTTACTTACTATGAATAAGCAGTAATTAGGAGGAAAAATTCTTACTTAATAGTAAATATGTGTTCACTAATCTAATGTGTTACCAAAATATGTGATGGACTAAGTGAAGAAATGAACTGGAAATGATGTTTACGTCAAAGTAGGTGGTCAAACCCAATGTCTGAATCGTTATCTTGAACTAGCGGCAGTTAGAAAGTGTTTAACAGCCAGTGTGATGTTTTCCTAAGTTTTCAAACCAACAAAATAAGCTCAAAAACACCTTTATATTGGCTGGATTGGAGGACTGGTTACTTCACGCCCCAGGCCTCTTTTTTCACAATTAACTGAGTGAATGCAAGTACGTTCCCTCATTGCAAAAGAACGCAGATGTTCCAGAAACATGAGCAGAACTGAATGTAGATTCCCAACCCTACTGAAACAAGTATGATGACGCTCACCAGCAGGTCATCTGGACAGCCATAACTGATCCCTGCACTCTTCATGGTCTTCATTTGAACGAAGCTTCTCATGGCCTTAATGGTCCTGAGGCAGCCCTTTATGGAGCTGCGCTTCCCAAACACACTCTTTAAACTGCAATGACATGCACAGATAGTTAATTACACAGCGAGGATCACCAGCCCGTGTACAAGTGGATCTAGACATGACTTCTCTGTGGAAATATCTGCATGGTCACCTCTCGGGCATCTGATCATCTGGCACTCCACCCAGGAAATATCGTCCTGTGAAGTTGAGCTCTTTGCTGGAAAGCGTGTAGACCTTCTGACGAGCTAGCCTCACTAGCATTTCATTTTTCGAAACTTGAAAGATAACGTCCAACTGAAAACAACAAACAGAAAACTTACAGAGATGAGCAGATAGGCAGGAAAATACTGGAATAAATAGAGGGTTTTACTCACAAATTTCGTCTGAGCATTACTGATTTGAATATTTGACTCTTGTTGTGGGTCAGTTAAGCTGGACAACTGTCCATCAAGGTTATGGAGGACTTTCAGAAGACCTCCTTGCACAGCTATGCACACATACTTATCCTGAGAAGGGAAAAGAAAAACATTAACGCATGATAACATGCGTCAAAAAACCCCAAATCCTAAGTTTTGCAGTCCACGTCCCACCTTTCTTTGGAACAACAGGAGAATGCCGTTTTGTGAGATGAGCTTGACATGCTGCTCAAACACACGGTCGTCCTTCAGAGTTTCGAACAAAACCTCAACATAGCCCGAACCATCAAAATAAACTCCGTCAACTTCCCACTCGGGCGTATTTGCTGGCCTCTTCCTGTTTAAACACATGAAGCGATTTTACAAGGAATGCACTTTCGCTAAGGGGTTAACACAGATTATATGATTTAATAAATAATAAATGAAACCTCTCTGACCGTGAACAAGGGAGGTCAGTTGTGTTCATTTGGAAGGTTTGCTCGAAGTTATAGAGGCTGATTAGTTCTTCATTTAGGCTTAATAACTCCAGGCAGCCCTTGAAGAAGTTAGGAGATGTCATGTTCAGATCCTCTGGAGGCTGTGTGTGTTTGAGAGAAAGAGAAAGAAATTGTGAAATATTAAAATGTATTGAAATGGATGACAAAAAATAGCTGATAATTATTTTAATGTTATCGCAGATAATCAATAAATGGCCGATATTAAAATTCTATACCAGTTGAGTTTTGTTCACCTTTGACTTGCTCGGTTGGGTTTGAAAGACAATTCAAATTGAGTAATATTATTGATATGACTGCACTGACACTATCGGATGAAAACAAAACTTGAACTGAATTGAGCTGGATAATGACACTATTTACGACTGTAAACCTGCTTTAATTTAATCGAATTTGTTTCATAATTGATGAACTTTGCAACACTGACAATGCTATTGAACTGAATTGAATCAACACTGAACTGACTTGAGCTGAATAATCACACTATTGGCTTCTGTAGAGCTGCTTCACAGCTGAAGCTGAATTAGTTTTACAAATAAGGAATTGTGCAACATTACCTTTCTATTTATTACTGTGAAGCTGCTTTGAAACAATCTGTTTGTATAAAGTGCTATATGTAGCGTGACTTGTTAAATGTTTTTAAAAATCAACTTTAAATGAGTGTGAGATGATGACAGGTAATCAAAATGTAAAAATGAAATCCAATGTTAACCAATGGCAATAAAAAAAATCAAAAAAAAAATCTAAGTGTTATATTATAACATTAAGTCTCTTATGCTTATCAAGGCTGCATTTATTTGTTCATAAATACAGTAAAAACAATAATATTGTGAAATATTATTTTAATTTAAAACAACTGTTTTCTATCTTAATATATTTTAAAATGTAATTTATTCCTGTGATGGAAAGCTGAATTTTCAGCTTCATTTCTCCAGTCTTCAGTGACACATGATTCTTCAGCAATCATTCTAATATTCTGATTTGTTGCTCAAGAAAACATTCTAATTATTTTTGATGTTGAAAACAGTTGTGCTGCTTAATAGTTTTGTGGAAACCATGATACATTTTTTTCAGGATTCTTTAATGAATAGAAAGAATTTATTTACAATAGGAAATATTTGTAATTATAAAAACATCTTTACTGGCACTTTTAATGTATTTAATGCATCCTTGCTGAATATAAGAGTTGTTAGAGTGGTCTAGGTGGTTGTTTGCTTATTGACTCAAGTCAAAAGTGCCCACTCCTAAGTGTTTATTATATTCTGCTCCATAGATATGGGTTTTGCTTTACTCACAGTGAATGTGCTGGGATAAGATCCAACAAAAAACACAGTCTCCTCAGCTGGTAAATTAAGCAGGCCTTTTCCTTCTCTTGCCTCCATGCTTTGTTTAACTATTTTTGTTTCTTCTGAGTCTATGGACATTGCCATCTGACCATACTGTAGAGTCCTGCACACAAAGAATACACAAATACAGTAGAAGTACAGAGTAAATACAGCTAGAATATAATTTCAGTGAAGTCTAAGCTCAACAGATACATGTCGGTAATGATGGTGTGCACGTTTCCTACCTCTCCAGGACAATTTTGTTGAAGTGATCATTATTCACATCCTCAGTCATTAGAACCTGCGCTATTTCTTCTCCCACATTGAAGTACCAGCGCAGCTTCGATCCTTCCAGTGTCATTGCCATATAATCTTTTTTGGACTACAACACACATACAGCACAGACACGTGTTTATATTCACACATACTGTGCATAATTAATCACGCGCAACTCAAAACAGCTTAATATAATGCATGACATGCAACATATCATAAAGGTACAAATCACTGTTAGGCTGAGGAGGTTGGCTTACATCTTTGTTTCCAAGGTAGAGGACAAACTGGGGTTTGGTGGTGTCAGTTTGGCGTAGTCTACGTGTGGTACGTGGTAGCTTGATGTACATGTGTAGCGATGAATAGGCTGCCAGGTCGGCCACATTACTGGGCGTCCTCACTTGTACTCCAGAGTTACCATTAAACTGCATCGACACGCTCACCTGAAGAACAGACAGTCGAGTCACTGCCTGTAGCTCTAGGCAAAAACTGGGGATACTTTGAGACTTCTGAAGAGCTGTACCTTGTTGGCAGCATTGTGAGCCTGTTCAATGAGCTGGCGGATTCTCTGGATGCTGTCAGAGATGTTGGATGGCTGAAATGAGGTGTTCTGCAGACGATCCAGCTTCTTCATCAGCTGAGGAAGAGTGTCGCTCAGCGCCACCACTGCAGGAACACAGAAACAAATTGGACTTGATGTGAAAGACAAGTCAAGATCACTCATGCTCACTCAGGAGAGCTTCCTCACACGCACCTGAGGTACTGGCATCATTGAGGGCTTTGTTGATATCGTCGCTGGTGGCGTTGGAGTCTCCGTAGTGCTTCTGCCATTCCTCCAGCTGCTTCTGAATTGGATCCAGCGCGTTGCTAACATTAGCCACCGTGCTGTTAGCCTGCTCCACTGCACTCTTAGCTGCAGCGATGTCTTTTGCTATATCTTCTGCATCGTTTCAACACATTTGAATGACAATGTTTTAGTCATGGTTTTTATTCAATTAAGCTTGACAGACAATATATACAATAGTGTTTAAAAGTTTGCAGGCAGTATTTATTTATTTATTTATTAAGTAAAATACTTTCATTCAGCAAGGATGCATTAAAGCGATCAAAAGTGACAGTAAATGCATTTATAAGGTAGCAAAAGATTTCTATTTCAAATAAATGATGTTCTTTTGAACTTTCTATGCTCAAAGAATCCTGAAAGAAATATATTTAAATCTCCACAAAAATGTTAAGAAGTGCAACTGTTTTAACATTAATATTAATAAGAAGAGATAATAAGTTTCTTGAGCAGCAAATCAGCATATTAGAATGATTTCTGAAGGATCATGTGACACTGAAGACTGGAGTAATGATGAGCATCACTGGAATAAATTACATTTTAAAACATTGAAATAGAAAACAGTTATTTTAAATTAGATTATCTCACAATATTATAGTTTTTAACTGTATTTTTGATCAAATAAATGATTCTTTTGAATCATTCTTCTTCTTTCCAAAACATAAAAAAAAAAAATCTTACCAACCCCAAACTTTTAAACGGTAGTGTATTTATTTGCAAGTTATCTAGCTATTAGTTAGATCACAATGAACAATAAAGACTAAGGACTTTGAGCTCTGACCTCGACTGGAGTTGAGGCTGTTCTGAATGTTCTTTAGGTCTTGGAGCATCTTCTGTTTCTTCTTTTCAGCATCCTGCAAACTTTTCTGTATTGAGTCCACACGTGGCTTTAGACCTGACAAAGATATAGTAATGACCTGTATTACACCGAGGTTCACAACAACAAAGATGTAGGCCTACCTTGAAAGAAGCATGATTTGCTGTTCTTACTTTGACTGGTGTTTTTCAGTTCCTCTGCTTCCTTCACAAGCTCATTACTCTGATTCTTCAGTGCAGCAGCTTGTAGGGGCAGGTCTTTGTCCTTTATGTTCTAGATAAATAAACTTGTGTCACTTACTCATGTTTTCAGAGCAATTAAGGTGAATTGATGTGAATGCATTGACTGTACCTCCAGAGCCTTAGTAGCAGCTTCATTGGCTTTCTTAGCTGCAGTCTCAGCTTCCAGCACTCTGTTTATAATGTCAGTATATGCGCGAGATGCGTTCAGAGCACGCTGTATGAAGCCGTCTTGATTGGAGCCAGATATTAGACTGCACAACAACAAACGCAAGGCCACAATTTTACATATAAAAATACATTCGTCATATTAGAGGAGGTCATAATAGAGAGTACAAGAATGTGCACTATATAGCCAAGCTGACATATTGATTAATATTCAGGAATTTTAAGATTATCGTATCAGTCAATAACTGTTTCTTCTTGGCTGATTAACAGTCATAGCAGCAAAATTTACCTGTCAATCGATAATGAATGCTTTGCTTTTTTCAGTTTTTCAATTTCAAAATTAATTTTTCTTTTTTTCTTTCCATGGTTATTTGCATGTTATTTTAAAATTGCCTTTACTTTTCTTTGTTTTTATCATGTTTGTGTAAAGCACTTTTGAATTATTATTGTATATGAAATGTGTTATAAATATAAAGTTGCTTTGCTAATTGCATTTTATTGTGTCCAATAATTACATAAAATATTGTGTAAAATATTTGCTCAGTTCAGCAAGTTTGTGGATCATTTATGTGCTGCCCTTTAATTATGTGCACTGGGAAACATCAGTCACCCTGCTAGCATCTAGCATCAGAATTGCTCATTTAAAACCACTATAAGTTGACCACGACAAAATAGTCACACACCTGGAAAGATTATTGGCGAGCTGGTTCAGCATTTCAGTGTGTTTCTCTGCAGCCTCCACCAAGGGAATTTTATTGGCGGAGGGAGCATATTTCTGTACCTTCTCAGCTAGAGGCTGCCGCGCTCCATCCAACTGAGCAGCCAGACGCTCATAGTCCTGATAGAGACGACACAACATGCATGAGTCCAAGAATGAGCTCTGTGAGGTTCATTTATAATACACAGAAACGCTATATTTGATTCTGCATACATATGAATATGTACCTCTTTGGAGTCCTGGAGCATGGAGAGGAGGTCGTTGACCTGCGTCACATCATCCTCTGCCATCTGAAGCTGGTTCTCCAGCTCCTTCTGTTTCTTCAGCAGGTTATTTACTATGTTCTAGAAAAACACAACAGAGAAATTCATTTATTCATATTGCAATTCCATTAAATTCCTCTTCCAATTCAAATCCCAGTTCAACTTGTTTTGATGTGTGGCCAGTTGAACAAATTCCAACTCTTAAAGTTGATATTTTTCCCAATCCTGTGTATGTGCATGTGTTTATATAAATACCTGCAACTCCTCCATGCGTTTCTCATTAATATTGTTGGTCTCTACGGTGTTTGCTGTGTTTTTGACGGCCTCATTCATAGCGTCTCTCAGGTCCATCAGCTGCTGATTGAACTGGTTCAGTTTGTTTCTGATGTTCTCTGCCACAGCCTCATTATTTAGTGTCCGGTTTGCAATCTCATTTTTCACACGATCTACCACTACAGAGAGACAACAACTGTGAAGGACAAGGTCTACAATCTTAAAACAGAAAAAAACAACATGTAGCACTTATAAATGGCAACACAAAAGTGCTGGCTTTTTATTTTTATTTGTTCTAGATTTGTGTTCCTTTTAGTATAATGTATTATAACTGGGGTTATATTTATTTGTAAGATCATATAATGCATTATAATGTGCATTACAAAGCAAAGTGAATGCATTAAAAATACTTTTATAATATATAGTTATATAGAGTACAGCATAAAGGCTTCAATCTAATTTTTCCCAATCCAAAATCAAGTATTTATACAGGGTTATAAGCTTAGAAAGGTTGATCATAAAATGATCAGTTACATGCATGACAGTCCCATGCTGTTAAAGAATAAAATGAAAAAGCCTGAGGTTGGTGAACATTTCTTTTAGACTTGGTCCGTCCTGTCACTTACATTTGTTGGCCTGGTCCAGCTCATTTTCTGCTAGTTTCTTCTGGAAGTTGAAGCCCCTGAAGCGCATGTCTCTGAGCATGGACTCCACCTCTGCTATATTTCGTGCCAGTTCCTTCTCATCGATCACCTTGGTCTCATTCTGCACTGTCCGGTTCACCTGCAGTATAATATCTGAGCAGATGCAGAAATGTTGTCAGTTGAATGTGCATGAATGGGTAAATGTAATAAGATATTTTTTTTTCTTTATCACACTCGTACCTCGCACATCTCCCATGATGCCTTTGATGAATCCAAGCAGGTCTTGTGCTCTAGTGTGTGTGGAGTTAGTGTTGTCCTCTAAAGCATCGCCTTTCTTTTGTGTGACTGAGGCCTAAAACACAGACACACAAAAGCAAATTATGGTCAAATGGTCCTTTTTACACGATGGTTTGAAAACAGCAAAAATTATATTGATGATATTTTCCCATACCTTCTCCTCTAACTCTTTAATATCCAAGTCAATGATTTGCAGCTCTCCTTCCAGCATACTGGCCTGGTTCCTGCTCTTGTCCAGAGTGCTATTGTAGTTATTTATGGCATTCTGGGGCATAAAGATATAGTTACAACTATAATACTACACATAACTAAAGGTTAAAGTGAGGCAAATAGAAAAATCTAAAAGTCCTAATAGAGAGTCAGAGAGTGTTTGTGTGTGTGTGTGAGAGAGACTCACAGCAACGTCCTGAATGGATGCATTGAGGCGGTTTAGTTGAGCCCAGGCAACTGAGCTGGCATTGAGGCTGCTTAGCTGATGGGCAATGGACTGATAACGTTCGTTTACCTTGTCCAGATCCTCCAGCAGCACTATCACACAGCTGTCACAGGCTAAAAACATAATGCATCAGATGTGTGAAATAAACTGCAACCTTCAAAAAAATATTGTTCACTTTACCTTTGTTTTGATAGAATGAATGAATGAATTAATTAATGAGTGAGGGAATTAATTATTGACTCAATGTATAATTTGGTTATTGAGTGAGTGTACATTTACTACCATTCAATTTATTTGGGGTTGGTAAAATTTAATGTTTTTATTTGATCAAAAATATTGTGATATTGTGAAATATTACTTCAATTTTAAATAACTGTTTACTATTTTAATATATTTTAAAATGTAATTTATTCCTGTGATGTAAAGCTGAATTTTCAGATGTTCAGTGTCACATTATCATTCACAAATCATTCTAATATGATGATTTGCTGCTCAAGAAACCTTCCTTTATTTCTTATTATCATCAAGGTTAAAACATCTGTGCTGCTAAACACTTTTATGGAAACTGTCATAATTTTTTAGGATTTTTTGATGAAAAGAAAGTTCAAAAGAACAGCATTTATTTGAAATAGGAATCTTTTGTAACATTAGAAATGTCACTTTTGATCAATTTAATGCATCCTTAATGAATAAAAGTATTCATTTCTTTCAGACAAAAAAAAATGTTTCGACCCCAAACATTTGAACGGTAATGATAAATAAGTGAGCAAATGGATGAATAAATGAATCAATGAGTGAGTGAGTGAGTGAGTGAGTGAATCAATCAATAAGTGAACAAGTGTATGCATGGACAAATGAGTGCCTGAGTGCAGTACTCACGCGGACAGTGCACATCTGCTCCATGAAGCACAGGGACGCTGTATTTATTAAGACACATGTCACACTGCTTCCCTGTCAGACCTGCTGCACAATGACACTCTCCTGTGCGAGGGTCACAGCGGCCTCCTCTACACTCACACTCTACAGACCACACACAAATACATCAATAAATTCAACTGACAATGTATCATATTCCATATTCCTGCAGTGTGCATATGTGTGTTTGACTCACTCTTGCAGCCATTAGGGCTGTAGCCCCAGTAACCTGGAGCACACTGGCGGCAGTTCGGTCCATTAACCCCAGGCTGACAGGCACACGTGCCGTTAACAGGGTCACAAGGCTGAACCAATGCCGCTGCTGCAGCACAATCACACTTATGGCAACCAGTGCAGGTATCAAAGCCAAATGCCCCATCCTAAACAAAACAAAACAAAGCAAAGAAAACACTGCCATCAACCTCCGAGACGAAACAATAGATAAAGACAAAACAGACGAGCAGACATACCTCACAGCGGTCACAGTGGGCTCCCAGCACACCAGGCTTACAGTGGCACTGCCCCGTGTGAGGGTCACAACGTTCAGTGCCACAAGGAGAACAGTTGCATCCTGGGTAATACAGGTGGGAAATAAGGCAATCATGAGAACTCTCTGAAAACAGGAAATACCATCCAGATTGGATAAATTGAATTTTTTCCAATTGTGTCTTACGAGTGCAGTTCTTGGCAGTGATGGCATCCCCGTAGAAACCCGGTGCGCAGATCTCACAGTGCGGCCCGGCAGAGTTGTGCATGCAGCTCTGACACTCGCCCGTCAAAGGGTGGCAGTCGCTGAACAGCATGTTGGAGTCTGAGTTTCCATTGCAGTTGCACGGCTGGCATGTGCTGCCAATCACCACTGGGTTTCCATAGTATCCTGGTGCACATCTGTATTAGGTAAAAAAAAAAAAAAAAAAAATAGGGTAATTTTCATTGATATCTCATTTTCTAATTGACAGTAATTACATTTACATTTAATCATTTAGCAGACGCTTTTATCCAAATGAAATATTTAATTATGTATTTAGTAATTCAATAATTTAATTAATTATTTATTTAGTAATTAAAAATTTAATGATTTAATTAATAATAAAAATAATATATTTTTATCATGTATAAATGTATCATGTTTTAATTTAATTTAAAAATTAGTGCTGTCAAATGATTAATCGCGAATAATCGCATCCAAAATAAGTTTTTGTTCACATAATATATGTTTGTGTACTATATATGTTTATTGTGTATATATAAATACACACACATGCATGTATATATTTCAGAAAAATTTTATTTTATATATTAAATATATTTATTTATTTATTTATAATATAAATTATATGAATATAAATATAGACATGTAAATATTTTCAAAATATATACTGTATGTGTGTGTATTTATATATACATAATAAATATACACAGAACACACACATATTATGCAAACAAAAACTTTTATTTTGGATGCGATTAATCACGATTAATCGTTTGACAGCGCTAATAAAAATTATAATTGATACATTTTAATTATTTAATTAAATTTTTTATTGTATTTTTATTTACAAATCATAATAAATTAAAAAATAAAACAAATTACTGATTAAATAACAATAACAATAAGCTTCATAACTGTACCTCTCACACTTGGATCCAGCATAGCCAGGCCTACATAGACACTGCATATGATTAGGCTTCTCCACACAGCGAATGGCAAAACTGATAACAAGATCAAACAAATGACATCCTTTAATTTGAGAATGAGGCATGCTGGGATATCCAGCACTGAAATCAGCTCTTACTGGGAGTAAAAGCAGAAACCAGAAAAGAAACCGGGAATAAAAAAAATACACCGGGACATTACATTTCAAGCAAATCAACAGGAGAAAGACTGAAAAAAAAGGTCTGAGACGAACAGGAAATAGTAAATTAGTGGTACATGAAATAAGACAAACTGACTTGTTTGAAGCCACTTGCAGCGGGCAGGGGCAGCTGGAGCAGGACACCGCGTGGCCATCAACAGTGTTGTTCCCATGAAAACCGCCCAGGCACTGCTCACAATGATTTCCAGCGGTATTGTGGCGGCAGTTCTGTGTAGGAAGAGTTAAAACTTTCAGAAAACACTCTAACTGAATCTGAGTTGTGCTCCAACATCCATTCTTGGAACTTTGAGAGGTCTTTCCCAGGATCTTAAACCTTAATTAGATTTACGATTTTGTTTTCCACGAAGTTTGGCATTTTACTATACCCAGTGGAATCTGAAATAGCAATGTATTGCCCATGTTTAAGTCTGTTATGTGATTTATATATGACTTAGTGAGATGGACTATGGACTCACCACACATATGCCAGAGCCATCCAGACACTCATCAGAATGACCATTACAGTTACAAGGGACACACTTCCCGAGGAACAGCCCTTTAGTGTCTCTGTAGTAGCCTGGAGCACATTTCTGAGTGAAGGACATGAAGGAACGAACATTTTAACAATATCATTTGAACAATTCCACAATATTCTTTTAATAATGACTTGTTTTCCATTAATCTGTATTTCTGATTGGATGGGTAATGAAATGTAATAAATAAAATATACCAAATAATGTTTTTTTCTGTATGTCTTGTATGAGAATTGCTAGTATTCATATACTATTTCCAAAATGTAATTTAAAGCACATTTTGCCACACACAGGGTACTTTTTTTTTAAAACAATAAAAGCACTTCTTGAGAGAGAGAAGTTAGGTAAATAGCTATTTAACTTAAAAATGTAACTTAAGTGTGTTAAATCTAGCTAGTTTTGTCTAGTAACATCTTTTTATAATTTATAAATGTATAAAAATAAATATAATTGTATAAATAATTATAATTGTATAAAAACAATTAAAATATAAAATAAAAAATACATAACATCTAAAATGAGTATTTTAATTGTGTTAAAACCTTGTATTGAATATTTATAAAATAAATAATGTAAAAATAAATATTATAAAATACTACATTAAAGGGGTCATATGGTGCGATTTCAAGTTTTCCTTTCTCTTTGGAGTGTTACAAGCTGTTCGTGCATAGATAAGATCCCTGAAGTTGCAAAGACTAAAGTCTCAAAACCAAAGAGATATTCTTTATAAAAGTTAAGACTTGACCACGCCCCCCTAAAACGGCTCATTCAAACACGCCCCCACATGTCTAAGTCACGGTGTGGGGAGATTTGCATAACACCGCCCAAATGTATACGCAAAGAAAGGGGGCGGGACTTTTATTCTCGCTGTAGTATTGTTGCTGCCGCCGCCATGTTGTGGAGACGCTGTGTTTCGTTGTGAAAGCGAAACTACTTTGTTTGGGCTTCCAAAAGAGGACACAACTAGAAATCAGTGGTTAAGTTGTATTTACAACACTGTTCCAGAACAATTCAACCCAAATATTCGAGTGTGTGCAGCGTATTTTAACAGAGGACTATTTCCTGAACCTGGGAGTAGCCTGCCAGCTGTGCTCAAAGACTTTTTCTATAAAGTGGGGCAATTCCAACTTTGCAAGGACAATCTGGCGCTTCTGACTCACAGCCTGTAAGTATGTTTTCATATTTAAAGAATTTGCCACTGACTATTCAAACGTGAGTTTTGAGCTGTGTAGAGTAGTGCTTGTTGTTTGTAGTTTCTCCGATCACAAATGCAGACATGGTAATATTTACTAGACAGTATAAGTCATTATAATCAGTAATTATGTACCCACTGGATGCAACAAATGCCTCATTTGTAATGGGTTTTATTGTTTTTGTGTCGTCGTGCCGGGACACGGCATCACAATACAGTGAGGGGCGTAACATTTCCGTCTCACACTTGAGGTATTCGGCCAATCACAACGCACTGAATAGCTAGCCAATCAGAGCACGCCTCTCTTCTAAGAGCAATGAGCTTTGTAAAATCGACGCGTTTCAGAAAGGCGGGGCATAGAGGAGCAACAATAATGTACAGTATGTGGAAAATAATGTGTTTTTTGAATCTTAAACTGCATAAACACATTGCATTACACCAAATACACAAAATAATGTTCTTTTTTAGCAACATCATATGACCCCTTTAAAACAAAATGCACCGAAAGATGCAAAATAAACATTTTTGAAGGTTTGACTGATTCTTTGTTGATAAATATATAAATAATTTGGCAACACTTCGGTATAGGGACCAATTCTCACTATTAACTAGTTGCTTATTAGCATGCATATTACTAGAATATTGGCTGTTTATTAGTACTTATGAAGCACGTATTTTGCATGACCATATTCTACATCCTTAATCCTACCCAATACCTAAACTTAACAACTACCTTAGTTAGGAGTAAGGAGTTTATTGATTCGTATTTAATAGTGAGAACAGGACCTTAAAATAAAACTGTGACCAATAATTTTTTGTGTTTAAACCAGTAATGTTCAAACTCCTACAATACAGCATCAATACAGAACTTTTCCCGCAACTATATTTTATTCCAGCTTTAATAAGCAGGCAAATTGGTTTATTTATTAAAATTCACACAGAACTTCTAAAGTAAAGAGACATTAAATGATAGCATAGAAAATTGATTGCATAAAATCATTTGTTTTTGTTAAAACACACTACCTGACAGGAGTCTCCTAGATAGTTTCCTGGGCAGAGACAAATTTCAACATTGTTTGCATGGCGACCAGAGGGCAGGTTGTCGGCCCCCTCCAGCACAGCGGCGCGCAGCGACACAGACTGGGCAGACTGAGAGTGCAGTGCTCTGATCTGCAGGGACTCCAGCGCCACCAACACCATCATCAGCTCCTCACGGGACACAGAGTTCCCCGTCTGAGCGTGCCTGAAACTCTCCTGAAACGAGAAAGAAGAAACTTGAATTGCAACAACTGTGCATTTGCAGAATTATTTTGTAAAGACTTTTTTTTAGAGTTTGGCACTAAGTTCTCCACCTCCACCAGGTGAACGATGCCCTCATGAGGGTCTTCAGGAGAGGAATACTCTCTTTCCATGTACACTAGAGTCATCTGATTCCCCTGCACACAAAGACTTTCAGTTAGGCCTCAAGTAAAAACTCCTGGTAAACTTGACAGATGGAGACTCTTTGCTCTAGTACCTTGAGTATAACGTCAGGCCGTGTGGTCTCAACTATCAGAAAAGCATCACCTCTCATTGTCTGCGTATGCAAGCGGTAGCGCAGATAGCCTCCGTAGGATGACACCTACACGTACACATAGAAAAGAAAACACAAAATCAGCTTAAGACAAGATTTCTCAAGCAGCATAAGACTGCACTAAGCCTGCGTTTAATCTGACGCTCATCAACAACATTTAGCACCAGCCTAAACAAGGTGTGCATGAGTTATCAGATTGTTTGTCTGACCCTCATGTTTCCTGTAGCATTAATGTGAGTTATCTCATGGAGATTCAGTTCAGCTGTCCGTCTGGCCCCTTACTGTCTGACCGCCGGCTAACCCATAAGCTCGGTGGAAACATATGTCACAGCAGCTGCCATGTTGTCATAATAAGACTCATATAGGATATAAAGTATAAGTGTAGAAGATCAGAGCACAGAAATGCTATTCACGACTCTGGTTGAGTGACATGTTTGAAATTGTGAATATCACAGATTGTTGTGGACTCACTTTATCGCCAAGGTAAGCGTGAGGAGCGTGCCAGTGGAGGTCCTGCGAGACGTCGGGTACATCACTCAGATCAGCCTCCACCAGATCTTGATCGAGATACGTGGACACAGGAACTTCCTGTCTGTCACTTCTCAATAGCACCCAGCCAGCCATGTCCATGATCTGTAAGGATGGCCAGATCAAAGCAGAGACATCAGTTAAATGTTATAGCAGTCAGTTATTAAACTGAATTAATTTTCAGGCATCCAGTCCACAAATGTTCACTGAAAAGAATGATAACCTGCAGTTCAAGCAAGTCAGATTTTGATTTTGTAACTGCTCTGACTGATTCAATAAATTCGTTCAGTGAAAGATTTGTAATATGAGGGCCTTATTAATGATACATTAAAGGGAAAGTTGAAATTGAAAATTCTGTCATTAATTACTCACCCTTATGTTGCTCCAAACCTGTAAGACCTTCGTTCATCTTCCGAACACAAATTAAGATATTTTTGATGAAATCCGAGAGCTTTCTGACCCTTCATAGACAGCAACACAACTACCACGTTCAAAGCCCAGAAAGGTAGTAAGGACATCATTAAAATAGTTCATGTGACATCAGTGGTTCAAATGTAATATTATGAAAACTTTTCATATGAATACTTATCGTGTGACTATTTTAACAATGTCCTTACTACCTTTCTGGGCTTTGAACGTAGTAGTTGTGTTGCTGTCTTATGCATTGTCTGAAAGCTCTCCAATTTCATCAAAAATATCTTAATTTGTGTTCTGAAGATGAACGAAGGTCTTACAGGTTTGGAGCAACATAAGGGTGAGTAATTAATGACAGAATTTTCATTTTCAACTTGAGAATAAAAGACTTCTTTAAAAACATTAAAAAAATCTTACCATCCCCAAACTTTTGAACAGTAATGTTTACGCGCATGTATAAAGGTGAATGATTTCTTTATTTATTAAACATCTCTTTATCTTCAGTAGAGTACCTCACTCCTCCGTTTGTCAGAGCTGTGGCAGCGGTCAGTGGCTCCAAAGCAGAAGCACTTGGTGCAGCCTTTAGCATTAGTGGGGTCCAGATGGAACGTTCCCAGTTTGCACTGGTCACAGCGAGAGCCTTCCACATTTTCCTGAGAGAGAGCAGACACATCATTGATATACAACACGAATTCCGGAAATGTTGGGATGTTTTTTTAAATTTGAATAGAATGAAAACTAAAAGACTTTCAAATCACATGAGCCAATATTTTATTCACAATAGAACATAGAGAACATAACAAATGTTTAAACGGAGAAATTTTACACTTTTATCCACTAAATGAGCTAATTTCTAATTTGATTCCTGCTACAGGTCTCAAAAAAGTTGGCACGGGGGCAACAAAGGGCTGAAAAAGCAAGAAATTTCTAAAAGATTCAGCTAGGAGAACATCTAGCAACTAATTAAGTTAACTGACATCAGGTCTGTAACATGATTAGCTATAAAAGGAATGTCTTAGAGAGGCAGAGTCTCTCAGAAGTAAAGATGGGCAGAGGCTCTCCAATCTGTGAAAGAGTGCGTAAAAAGATTGTGGAATACTTTAAAAACAACGTTCCTCGACGTCAAATTGCAAAGGTTTTGCAAATCTCATCATCTACAGTGCATAACATCATCAAAAGATTCAGAGAACTGAACTCAACTGGAGTAATCTCTGTGCGTAAGAGACAAGGTCGAAGACCTTTGTTGGATGCCCGTGGTCTTCGGGCCCTCAGACGACACTGCATCACTCATCGGCATGATTCTGTCATTGACATTACTAAATGGGCCCAGGAATACTTCCAGAAACCACTGTCGGTAAACACAACACGCCGTACCATCTGCAGATGCCAACTAAAGCTCTATCATGCAAAAAGGAAGCCATATGTGAACATGGTCCAGAAGCATCGTCGTGTCCTGTGGGCCAAGGATCATTCAAAGTGGAAAAGTGTTCTATAGTCAGACGAGTCCAAATTTGACATTCTTGTTGGAAATCACGAATGCCTTGTCCTCCGGGCTAAAGAGGAGGGAGACCTTCCAGCGTGTTATCAGCGTTCAGTTCAAAAGCCAGCATCTCTGATGGTATGGGGATGCATAAATGCATACGGTATGCGCAGCTTGCATGTTTTGGAAGGCACTATGAATGCTGAAAGGTATATAAAGGTTTTAGAGCAACATATGCTCCCCTCCAGACGACGTGTATTTCAGCAGGACAATGCGAAACCACATACTGCAGCTATTACAACAGCATGGCTTCATAGTAGAAGAGTCCGGCTGCTGAATTGCCTGCAGTCCAGATCTTTCACCTATAGAGAACATTTGGCGCATCATTAAATGAAAAATACGTCAAAGACGACCACGAACTCTTCAGCAGCTGGAAACCTATATCAGGCAAGAATGGGACCAAATTCCAACACCAAAACTCCAGAAACTCATTACCTCGATGCCTAGACGTCTTCAAACTGTTTTGAAAAGAAGAGGAGATGCTACACCATGGTAAACATGCCAACTATTTTAAGACCTGTAGCAGGCATCAAATTTGAAATGAGCTCATTTTGTGCATAAAATTGTAAAATTTTTCAGTTTAAACATTTATGTTATCTATGTTCTATTGTGAATAAAATATTGGCTCATGCTATTTGAAAGTCTTTTAGTTTTAATTTTATTCAAATTTAAAAAACCTCCCAACATTTCGGAATTCGGGTTGTAACAGATGAGGGAGATTTCTGAATGTTATATTATAACTTTACTGTAATATTCACATATAATATGAGAGGGGCACCTTGCATAAGCAGCGTCCGGTGATAGAGTCACAGACATCTTTCTCAGTTCCTGCCTCGCTGCAGTCACATGGTCTGCAGTTGGGGTATCCATAAAAACCTGGGGCACACCTGTCACACTGACGGCCAACAATGTTGTTCCTGCACCTGAGGAGGGAGTAATGTGCTTTAGCATGATGCAAATAACACAAAGTATATGTATGTATTGTAGAAGTGTTCCTATCATGTCTGGACAAAACCAACAAGCTCTCATGTGAAAGAGGGAATGTGGTTAAGAAATGTGACAATGTTCTGTGACCCAAAATATGGGCATTATACTCTACCAAACCCAGTCCAAAAACAACCTCTTGGCTTGGGCCTAATGCATTCTTTCCAACTATATCTAAGCAAACTGCCATAGTTATTGTTCATTTATCCAGTTATAGTTAATGAACGTGACCTCAATGGATGATGCATGAACAGTTATAATTTATGACATCCTCTCTAAGTGCAGAGATGCTGGTGAGATTGTGCAGCTCACAGTCACAGCAGCTCAAATCCAGCCTGTGGATTTTAAACAATGCCTAATGAGGGGACGGTGCAGCCAGTAGACTGAAATAAAAACTCCTAAAAATAAATACCTCTGGAATTCCTGCACTTAATCCTTATATAGACAGTACTGTTATAACCAGAGACAGTGGTTAATAATATCAGCCCTTCAGGCAGCGCTTCACAGAAAAAAAGATTGGCTCAGGCGTAAAAGGTCAGTTGTAAACACTCCATTAACTCCATTCCAATCCAAACGACTTGACTTCAAACAGCAGACACATTTAGTCTCACAAATTTCAAGATTTTAACAGCATAATTCACCCACAATCAAAAGAACAAAATAAATGACAATGCTTCTATTTTCCATTGGACCATTATTTTTATATATAT
The DNA here is from genome assembly GCA_039654775.1 of Spinibarbus caldwelli. Lineage (NCBI taxonomy): Eukaryota > Metazoa > Chordata > Actinopteri > Cypriniformes > Cyprinidae > Spinibarbus > Spinibarbus caldwelli. Next base: position 20,958,222 of record CM077260.1, read on the forward strand.
AAAAAGAAGCACATTTTTCCCTAAGTTTAATTGTTCACTAGTTTATATGGTTAAAACAGTTTGCCATGCTGACTATAAATGAAAAGAACAAGTACAGGATTCATTTTAAGCTCTAAGATCCCCCTGGACAACTTGACAAAAGAAAGCTACAGATATTAATGGATAGAGAACAGAGTTATTAACTAAAACTAAGATTTAAAAAAAGAATATTAAAAACCATTTTCTTAAATTAAATTAAATTAAATTAAATTAAATTAAAGCTGAAATAAAAAATATATAAATATTAGATTCACAACTTAATTAGAAAAGTTGCCTTGGAAACTAACTGAAATAACAAAAAGTTTAAGTACTAAAATGACTAAAACAAAAACATAAATAAATATAGATTAAAGCTAAAAAGAAATATAGATAATGAAGCTGATTCAAATATATTGTTTTTATTTAATTATTTGGAAAGGGACCATGTATAATGTATTGTATTTATATTAATAAATACCACAATAGTATATAAAAATAGTAGAATAACACTGGTAGAGAATTAATGATGAAGAAATAATACAGGTATTAGCAGCAAAGGTGCAGCTGGGAAGGAAAATGGATGTCAGAAGAAGTGTCACAAGAGTGAGGTATAAGGTCGCATATACAGGTGCATCTCAATAAATTACAATGTCGTGGAAAAGTTCATTTATTTCAGTAATTCAACTCAAACTGTGAAACTCGTGTATTAAATAAATTCAATGCACACAGACTGCAATAGTTTTGGTTCTTTTAATTGTGATGATTTTGGCTCACATTTAACAAAAACCCAACAATTCACTATCTCAAAAAATTAGAATACTTCATAAGACCAATAAAAAGGCCTTCTGGAAAGTATGTTCATTTACTGTATATGTACTCAATACTTGGTAGGGGCTCCTTTTGCTTTAATTACTGCCTCAATTCAGCGTGGCATGGAGGTGATCAGTTTGTGGCACTGCTGAGGTGGTATGGAAGCCCAGGTTTCTTTGACAGTGGCCTTCAGCTCATCTGCATTTTTTGGTCTCTTGTTTCTCATTTTCCTCTTGACAATACCCCACATATTCTCTATGGGGTTCAGGTCTGGTGAGTTTGCTGGCCAGTCAAGTGCACCAACACCATGGTCATTTAACCAACTTTTGGTGCTTTTGGCAGTGTGGGCAGGTACCAAATCCTGCTGGAAAATGAAATCAGCATCTTTAAAAGGCTGGTCAGCAGAAGGAAGCATGAAGTGCTCCAAAATTTCTTGGTAAACGGGTGCAGTGACTTTGGTTTTCAAAAAACACAATGGACCAACACCAGCAGATGACATTGCACCCCAAATCATCACAGACTGTGGAAACTTAACACTGGACTTCAAGCAACTTGGGCTATGAGCTTCTCCACCCTTCCTCCAGACTCTAGGACCTTGGTTTCCAAATGAAATACAAAACTTGCTCTCATCTGAAAAGAGGACTTTGGACCACTGGGCAACAGTCCAGTTCTTCTTCTCCTTAGCCCAGGTAAGACGCCTCTGACGTTGTCTGTGGTTCAGGAGTGGCTTAACAAGAAGAATACGACAACTGTAGCCAAATTCCTTGACACGTCTGTGTGTGGTGGCTCTTGATGCCTTGACCCCAGCCTCAGTCCATTCCTTGTGAAGTTCACCCAAATTCTTGAATCAATTTTGCTTGACAATCCTCATAAGGCTGCGGTTCTCTCGGTTGGTTGTGCATCTTTTTCTTCCACACTTTTTCCTTCCACTCAACTTTCTGTTAACATGCTTGGATACAGCACTCTGTACAGCCAGCTTCTTTAGCAATGAATATTTGTGGCTTACCCTCCTTGTGAAGGTTGTCAGTGATTGTCTTCTGGACAACTGTCAGATCAGCAGTCTTCCCCATGATTGTGTAGCCTAGTGAACCAAACTGAGAGACCATTTTGAAGGCTCAGGAAACCTTTGCAGGTGTTTTGAGTTGATTAGCTGATTGGCATGTCACCATATTCTAATTTGTTGAGATAGTGAATTGGTGGGTTTTTGTTAAATGTGAGCCAAAATCATCACAATTAAAAGAACCAAAGACTTAAACTACTTCATTCTGTGTGCACTGAATGTATTTAATACACGATTTTCACAATTTGAGTTGAATTACTGAAATAAATGAACTTTTCCACGACATTCTAATTTATTGAGATGAACCTGTATATTCTGAATTTATATTCAGATTCTTAGAAAGTTGACCCCATGAGTCATTGCATGTAATATATGTATATATATATATATATATATATATATATATATGTTTGTCTTGCTGTACTATACCTGCACTGGCCGTCGTGTGTGTCACAGCCGATTTCCAGTGAAGCCACTCCAGGCCTGGAGCAGTTGCACATCTCACACCCCACCAAAGGATGGCAGCCAAACGTCTGGGGTTCACAGGTGACACAGTCCGGCTGCAGGGTCCGTGGAGGACAGATGCACTCACCCGTGACAGGCTCACACAGACGAGTACCACAGTTACATTCTAGAGAGAAAAGTAAACAATATCAGCCATCCATCAATCAATCCATCGTTCCACCAAGTGGTTGGTAGTAGTGTTGTCAAAAGACCCGGTACTTCATTACCAAGTCGGTACTAAAAAAATGAAAACGTCACGGTACCAGGTTTTTACAAGTACCGGTGGTACCAAGTACCCAGGCAACCCGGTTCTTGACCCGTACAGCCCTATGATTTCCGCGATGCAGAAAACGCAGACGGAATCTCAGAATCCAGTTATAAAAACGGAATTTACAGTTTAACATGGAATGTCACAGAATTTGTCAAAGTTTAGATGAATTAATCAAAAGTAGGTCATTACACTTAAATCAAATTGCCATATGGACTAGTATCTGTAAATATTAAGCCACAAAAGTCAATTCAGTTATGAATCCTGCATGTTCTGTGAGTCTCTGTGTGAATGAATGAATGAATGAATGAATGGCGCAGACGCACGGTTTTGTTTACTACATAGACTGAAGCGCGCATGACGCTCGCTGTGATTTCATCATCTGCCCTCTCAATGAGGACATAAATACATAAACAACATCTCCAGAACTGATCTGAGAGTCACTTGACGAGCATTTTACCATTTAATTTGAGTAAAACCATTATCAATTTAAAGGTATTCACGGCAGCCCGTCAAAATAAAAGTTTTACTTAAAAGACATTGCGCCAGAAATATATTACTATTATTTAGTTGAATGTATGTGTGATACTACTACTACTACTGTTGAATGAAATTACTAAAACTATATTTTTAAGAAATAATCTCACAATATTTCTTCCATGTTTTAATTTGAATTGTAAATCCCCTTTATCTACCAAAAAATAAAATGTGTTTAAATTTCATTCATTAAAAGACAAATTAAATTTGGGTGAAACTTGTTTACTGTTTTTCATACTTATTACTTGCGGAAAATCTTGAAACACAATTTTAAATAAGTATAAAGAATGGCATTGATTTTTGTACATTTTCTTTTTGTTTGACTTTATTAAAAAAAGTGTGTTTTTTAATTAGCATGCTTTTGTGTTTTTCTTTGGTACCGAAATTGGTACCGAGAACCCTGGATTTTCACTGGTATCGGTACCGAATACAGAAATTCACGTATTCAGGTCTTTCTGATCGATACGCGTGTGTACTGAACAAATCATTCCATTTTTTCAATTTTTTTTGCGCTCTTTGACGTGGCGCAACAGATCGCTGTATACACGCAGTTCAAATGCTGGCGCGTAGCACGAGTTAGCGCAATCATCCCTTCATCTTTACTACTAGTTTTAACGTGAAGTAAACATGAATGAACATCTCACCCCTCACGTAATTGCTCAATTAGTGTTTCAACTGCGGTAAAGACATTATTAAAACAGCTTGTAAACAAAATGTCCCTTAGCATTTTATTTACCTCAGGCAAGTCATCAGTGTCTCCAGCTCGTTATTTGCTAGAGAAATGAAGTCTAGTGAAGAGCATTTTGTGAAATATTAGACTATACTCATTATATTTTGCTTGACCTTTATATTTTACTTGACCTGATGTCTTAATTATTTAATGTATGTTTAAATAAATCTTTTATGAAACAAGTTAGGACAGCTACTATGTAAATTATTATATTTCAACAACAAATAAAAACTATATAATTTAGAAGTTAATTTAAAAACAATTTACATATTTGCATACAATTTTTTTTAAAATTTGAGTGTTGATTATTATAGTTAAAAATAAACAGTAACTGAATTTAAGTTTATGCTCTGTTGTTAATTGTAACCTATAGTACTGTAAAAGGGCTCACTATAGTTTAGAGCAGAAGCTGAGGTAGATTTGTATCCCTAAGAAAACTGTAATTATAATTGAATTTATTTTTAAAAAAAAGAGCAATTTGCTCAGTAAACCATTGTTTAATTAAAAAAAAGAAAAAAAAGCAATTTATGTTTAGTTTTTTTCCTCCTGCTGTATCGAAACCATACCGAACCGTGACGTCAAAACTGAGGTACGTACCGAACCGTCATGTTTGTGTACCGTTACACCCCTAGTGGTTGGTGATACTCACGTCTACAGTTGGGGAAGCCGTAGTATCCTGTGGCACACTGGGAACAGTCTCGGCCAATCACGTTGGGTCTGCACTTGCACTGTCCTCCGAAGGTCTCGCAGGTATCGCTCTCTGCGCCCACCTCATGACAGCCGCAGGGCACAGCGCCGTTATTGAAGAACGCAGACAGAGACACGGCAGAATTACGACAGAACGGAGACGCCGTGGACGGGCTGAAAGGAGAGAGGGAATGTTAAGATGGATGGCACTTAAATAATGTTCAGGATACGTTTATGAACGATACATACGTACAATATTATCAGACGTATTAGAGATTTTTTAAATTTACTGGAATCAGCCATTATTGCATATTTAATTGTGTGTAATTTCCATTTTTCCATTTAAGGTTTTTATTAATTCATTCATTTACTTATTTAAAAACACTCACTTAAAGCTATACTTTAAAAGTATAACACTTAAATGTGATATTTTGCAAATCTCAAATTAAAAATCGTACTATACATTACAAAATAATTTTTATAAATATTTATACTATTATAATATTTATTAATAATTTATAATAGCATTTATTTTTATATTTTCGGTTTTCATTTATTTTTAGTTTGTTTTGTTTGTGCTTTTGTTATTTTTATTATTATTCTTTTTTAAATATTTCAGTCAAACATTTCTAATTTTCGTTTAAGTTTTTTAAACCTAAGCTTTTCATCTCATATGTATATTTATGTTATATCAGCTTTATTTCAATTACCTAAAACAATTTTTAATAGTTTTACTTAAGTAAAAATAATTTTATAAATTAAAATAAGGGTATGTGTTTTTAGTGTTTTATTTATTTTTATATTATTTAGACAATTGTATTAAATTTTAATATCTGCAATGTATTTACTTATATATGGCCTTTATATATGGCCTATTTTAGGCCTTAACATGAATATAATTATCACCCAGAATTTTTTTATATTGTACATTACTACATGTTTACAAATGTATAAGTATCATACTTTATGTAAAAGCTGTTTTGTCCACAGTTGCTGATGAAGTCGTAGGATTTGTCCAGTGGCTCCTCAGACAAAAAGCTGGGGCTGTAAGTGCTCTCTGGCACCACCAGCACATAGTCCTGAAACACAAAAAAGAGAAATAGAAGTGTCATTGTTATTGTCAATTCATATTACCTTCAGTAAAACGTCAATGACACTCACCAGCCACAGTGTCTTTCTGTCTGGAACACGCAGGGTCAGGATGACCTCAAAGTCCGTCACATCCAGGATAATCTGGTTCTCTGACATAACAACACTACGACAACCATAACCATGGGGACAAAAGGATGCATTGACGTGGCCTGAAATACAAAAAATGACCGTTAATAAAAAAGCATTTTCATTGATAAAAAAGAAGAATAAGTCGATAAGTCTGTATTAATAAATTTGCTCACCCTGCCATATGCGTCCTCCGTTGATGTGGACCTGGACATTGTACGTTGGGTGCAGGGGCTGATGGTAATGCAGGATGAACACATAACGGCCCAGTGCATGTACACGTGTTGAAAACATTACAGCATTCTGGGAAAGGAAGCAGACAAACAAACATCAGAAGTGTGCTTTTTTATTACCATTTAAATATCAGAAAGAGACAAACTACAAGACAGGAGCAACAGATGGATAAATGGAGGGGAAAATGTTCTTTTAAAGGTAGAAACAGTAAGACATGCAAGACAGCAATAAGAGTGTAATGGCCCTGATGTACCTGATTAGGATCCAGAAGCATGTGTTCACTGTTATCAGCAGCGGTTGGTGGTCTGGAAGTCATTGGTCTGTCTGTATAAAGGCTGGGATCGGGGGCTGAAGCCATAGTCGAGTCCAGCACAGAAGAAGCCTGACCCTCTTTTAAGACCAGAGACTGAGGAGGATTCTGGAAACGAGACGGGATGCAGGAGCCGCTGGACAACAGAGAATATAAAACATGAATATGAATAGGATAAACCCTACTGCGATAAATAACACACAAATATTCTTCACTTTGATACCTAAAATAGCTAAAAATCACGTACATGTCTTATGATCACGGGTACTTATGACTGTAAATATGTAGGATCATCAAATGTCATAATTTAAAAATGAAACTGAAAATAAAATAAAATAAAATAAAATAGTAGAAATGGTTAGAAAAGTTGAAAACCTAACAATAAATAGTAAAAAAAAAAAATTTAAAATAAAAAAATAAAAATAAAAATAATAATAATAATAATAAATCTACAAAACAAGTGTTTGAGTGTAATGGCACATGATGCAGCACACAAGACTTAGTTCAAGATTTCCATGTTGTATGTGTTAGTCACCTGTCTGGAGAGAAGTGCCCATGTGTGTTGATGCAGTGAACTCTGGGCTTCAGGTACTCCATGGTGAACTGAGCGCGAGGGATGAGGAACACTTTGTGCTGGAAGGGAAATCAGACACACACACTTGTAAATGGCGTGTTTACAGTGGACATAAATAGCTTTTAGGGCAGATTCAAGCTGAAAAAAACTCACAAAGAAAAAACTGCTTCTGTCTGTGGTAAGCAGGATATCTGCCTCTGTGGAGAGAGTGAAGACTGCCACACGCTTCTGGTCATCTACAGACACTGCACGACACAGGAAACTACACACATACACAGAGACACATACACACGAATTGATCAGCAAATGCAGAGAAAAATGAAGAAAAAAGAAACTGAAGAATTAAATTGCAATCTCCTTGTATTTTAAAGAATAAAATGGATGAATATGGCAAAATAGCTCATTTAAACCTCATTGTGGTTGTGATGTTACATTAAAACATTAAATATGAATCATTTTAATGTACATGCAAAGTGCCTAACCAATCATAAACAATGCCATATAAAAGTCTTAAAGGTACAGGATCAAAAACAGCATGTTTAATTCTACGAGTCAGAGAGAGAGTGGAAAATGTAAACTAAATATGACTGTTCTGATGCAAAAAACCTTGACCAACAGCAGAAATAAAGCTTAGTGTAAAAACCAAAAGTACATATTTTGACCCCTTCAGGTTGAGTGTGAATACCTGAAACAAAAGAAAAGGCAAATGTTGCAATGCCATAAAAACACACCTGTATCTGCAGTGGAGCAGGGTTATTTGCTCTTGATGAGTGCTTTCCCCCGGTGAATTAACAGACACACTGAAAGTTTGAGGGAACTGGTCTTCACTGGCGTACTCGACCACCAACACATACTCTCCAGGAACAGGAACACGACCACGCAGCTGAACGCTCATCTGAACACACAAATAGGATTTTATTTGTATGTTTGATATGGATTTTTTATACATTTTATATATATATATATATATATATATATATATATATATATATA
>CM077260.1:20968664-21071164 GCA_039654775.1 Spinibarbus caldwelli
AAGGGGAATTACTATGTAACAAGTTATATCTGTAGCATATCAAGACATAAAACAGCTTTTGGAGTACAGGAGTAAAGTAATTTATCAAAAGAATTTAAAATATAAACATTTAAAAAATATAAGAATTTTAAAAAATACAGCTATGAAAAAGCAATTTATTTTGTGTAATAGTTTATTTAGGGTTTACACAATTGGTACAGTAAAGTAAAATTCATGTCTCGACGAAAAAGTAAATGAAATTGTTGCCCTTTGCTCTAGGTCTTTTTATATGTACAAGAACCAATGGCATAATCATTATAAGCCATATAGACCAGTCTGTTAAATCTTTCCTTTGGGTTCATTGAATGAAAGAATGAAAGTCTTGGAGATCGAACCATCAGACGTACCTCTTCTGCTGTTCTGATAGGCTGTGATTTTACCGTTCGACACGGCCATCCTCGTGTTTACATATCTGAGGATGAAGCGCGTGAGATACACATCTGCTTCACGCACGTGCACCATCATTTTAACCGTATTCTGAGATGAAGGACAAGGAAGACAAGGAGAAGAGGAGAGAGAGGGAAAGAGGAGGGGAGGATGTACAGCACATAACACGGTCTGTGTTAAAGAGCTGAACTGTGGCTTTCTGATCAAGATGGGTGTGATCATGTGATAGATCTGAGATGCAGGTTGCGGTGAGAGTGTGTCTTGAACATGGGGAGAAGAGGAAGGGTTTGTGAAGAAAGCAGGAAGTCACCAGCTCAGAGAGCAAAGGATTTAAGTGAGGAAGGCAGAAAGATAGAGAAAAAGAGATCATTAAAACAGAGGGTGCTCAAAAACTTACAATTCCCACACAGGAAGTGTCTGCCATCCTCGATCACAGAGACCCGCCCCCTCACGTCCACGCCCCCACGGTTCACATAGTGCAAGACCACATGAAACAGGTCTGGAGAGCCAACCAACACCTCAACCAGAACCCGAGGCTAGAGAGCAAAAGAACGGCCCACAACAGACAGATACAGACAGAAAGAGAGACAAATGCAAAGCTGTTGCTCAAAACCACCACCAACCAGCACTACAGCCCAACACAGCAGCCAATGTACGCAAGCAGCACCAATCCAAAGCTGTGATCAAAGCCCTCAGCCAAGCCAAAGACACAGCGCATTTCAATCACACAATGCAACACTACATCTCAGTCTAATTTTACACACAGGCATCAACTTGAACATCTTGAATATCTACAAAATGATGATGATAACATTTTGAAATAAATTTAACTTTAAAATAGGTAATATTTGTTCACAGTTCTATTATAATTAATATTATTATTTTCATAGTATCTTCAACATTAAACAGCATTCATAACGTATTTTGTGAAATTAATACAAAAACTGCTATAACACATAATATAATAATAATAATAATAATAATAATAATAATAATAATATTAAGTTATTATAAGTGTTGTTATAGATTTGATATAGATTTATTATTATTATAAATATTAACAATATTAATAAGAATTATAATTACTATTGTTTTTATAATTTTATTATCAGTATTATATATAATACAATTATCAGATTGTTATTATTATATCAAATTGTTATTTTTATTATTATTAACCATTAAATAATGTTGTTGTTTTATAGATTTTTCATTATTATTATTATTATTATTATCATTATTATTAAAGATTATTATTATTAACAATATTAAGTATAATAATTATTGTTGTTGTAGTTTTTCATTATTAATATTAGTATTATTATTATTACTATTATTATTATTACAACAACAATTTGTTATTGTTATTATTATAATTCTAGATGATTATTTTTAAATAGTAGTAATAATAAAAAACAATGATTATTATTGTTGATAAGTTATAATCAATATTATATATTGTATTATTATTATTATTATTATTATTTACCATTCAATAATGATGTTGTTATAATTAAAAATATTTATTATTATGGATTAATAATAACAATATTAACAACAACAACAATAATTTATAATCAATTATTATTACTACTCTCGTTGTTGTTATTGTAGTTTTTTATTATTACTATTACAGAATTATTATTCTAACAATTTGTTATTATTATTATTATTATTATTTACTATTCAATAATGTAATTTAAAAAATAGATTTCAAGGTGCAAACATAGTCTTATAAGTGTGTTTGTGTACCTGTATAGGAGACATCTGGGCATATCCCCTCCAGCTGAAGCTCTCAAACTCCAGAGGATTGTAACCAAACCTCACTGGACGTCCATCCATGGTGGTGCCTTCCTCCACTTCAAACTTCATATGGTGCAGGTCTGGGAAATAATGATCCGGCCGAGGTCTAAACAAACACACCAGAGTCATGATAGAACCCCACACAAACTGCACACTGCTACATCTGTATGTGTTTTTTTTCCCATCACTCACTGGTTGCATTTGGGTCCCTCCACATTGGGTCTGCATCGACACCGCCCGTGCCTCTCATCACACGCCTGCCCAACAGAGCCTCCAATGTCACACTGGCAGCCTAGATGCACAGGAGCGAGAGTTTAACCCGTTTCTTCATTTGAGTATTTAGAATGTCTGCTTGGAATTGATTTTGTACCTTGGCACCCAAAGTAGTTGTTCTTCTGAAGATTGAAGTACCCATCCTTGCACACGTTACATGTGCCGCTGCACACGTTGGGTTTACAGTAACACTGACCGGTGCTCTGTTTCAAACACAGATAGAGGTTTATTAACTATGCTCTTGGAATTGAATTTGTAAGATGGAGTTATCATTGATATTTCCATACCTGAGTGCACTCTGCAACCTCGCTCATAGTTCCTAATGTATTACAGTCACAGCCTGCAAAATCAATCATACTATACATTAGCAGAGACATATAATGTGTTTTATTTTATATACAGCTTAACTAACAAGCTACATATTTGAAAACTGCACTGTCACTAGAGTCTGATTTGCCACCAAAACAAACAAAATGGCAGTCTTTTGTTTACATGTTGGCCGAATTCCTTAAAATGACATTTTGCGCTGTGTGTCCAAACTTTTCTCTTACTTGAGCATCCATAGACTGTATCGGGAGAAAGATTCCAGTAGAGAGGCTTACAGCGATCACATGCCACCCCCTCTACATGCGGCCAACAGTTGCAGGAGCCCTGAGGAATAAAAAACAAGCACTGAGAGTCTGGAATAGGAATGAAAATTTGTAAAAAGACTGTGACTGATCCTCATTTACAGCGGTAGTTTAAAAAATAACAATGTAAAAGATATGAAAAGGTGTGTCTAAACAAAATCTTGACTCTGACTACAGAACTGCTACAAACTGCACACTGTTGTTTCACATAATCTTTTGATATGTTCACAACATATTCAACATATTTTGTGTAGTATATAATATGATATGCACATGAATAATTTACAGCACAATATGCATTATCCATTCTAAACGCAGCCGTTTAATGTAGAAAGCTCAGTTATACTCACCACAGTGGGCAGGATGTCATTATGAACAGAGCCTGCTGGGTTACAGGTCCCGACTAGACCACAGAGAGGGAAAGAAAACCATCAGAACTACTTTAAATGAATGTAATATACAGGACCATGAATATTGTTTAAGTAATATCACCTTGGCAGAGGGGAAAGCCATATGACCCAGGACTGCAGCTATCACACCTCTGACCCACAATGTTTGGCAGACAAACACACTGACCAGACACTGGATCACAGGAGCTGAAGCGAGAGCCCTCCATTGAACAACGACATGCTGAAACAGAGAGATTTCAATGTAAAATCACCTGTTACCACAGACAATCCTTCTCTAGGTAATGTTGGCCTGTGATTAGAGTCATGTGACTTACGTGTGCAGCTGGGATAGGAGTAATATCCGGGTGCACACTGGTCACATTTGGGGCCACTGTAGTTGGGTCTGCAGTTACACTGACCCGACAAGGTACAGCTGGAGTCCAAAGATGTGCGAGGGTCACAAGTGCACACTGGGAAATTGAATCCAAATAGTTATAATTGAGATAATACAGACAGTGAATCTGCAAACATCAGACTGAGCCTTTCTTTAATGTATTAAATCACTGTGTGTGTGTGTCTTACCCTGGCAGTTTGGATATGAGTGGAACCCTGAGCGACACTGATCACAGCGAGGACCAGTGAACTCCGGCCTGCACAAACACTGACCGGCCGCGTTGCATATCTCAGGCATAGAGCCCACAACACTACAACCGCAATCTACAGACAAAGAGAGAAATTCAATTGAATCAAATGTTAATAGTTTTGAAGTCAACAAGAAATGCTTTCATAATCCATTATACTTCTGTAATGTGACATTTCAAAATGGAAAAGGACATTTAATGAGAATGTTAATATTTAATATTAACGAACTTGCATAGTAGACACAATTTTGCCTGAATGATTCAGAATTTTTAATCAAATAATTTGAATAAACATTCAGTGACTTATAAAAAGTTTTGTTCCTCAATGATTTTTTGAAGAAATTAATTCAGATAGGTAAATGATTCAATGGCTCACTTATAAAGACAGTCCCTTTTTTGTTCCTGAATGAATAAATGTTTTTTAAACAAATCTATTTAGTTGAGAGAATGATTCAAATGATTCACTCATAAAGACAGTCACTTTTTTCATTTCAGAATGAATCAGTATTTTCAAATAAATCAGCTGAGTGACCAATTCAAATTACTAATTCATGAAGACAGTCACTTTTTTGTTCCTGAACGAATATTTTTGAACAAATCAGTTGACTAAAAGGTTCAGTAACTCATGAAGACAGTCACTTGTTTCGTACCTGAATGAAACAATGTTTTTGAACAAATCAACCTGGTCGAGTGAATTATTCAATGACTCACTTATCAAGAGAGTCACTTGTTTTGTTCTTGAATGATTCAGTGTTTTTAAACAAGTCAGTTAAGTAAAATATTCAATGACTCATAAAGACAGTCACTTGTTTTATTCCTGAATAAATTAATGTTTTCAAACTAATTTATTTGGTTGAGAGAATGATTCAGTGAACTCGCTCATGAAGACAGTCACTTGATTCACTTTAGAACAAATCAGTGTCTCTGAATGAATTGGACAAGTGAATGATTCAAAGGCAGTGATAGGAATACGGCGTTATAAATAAACGGCGTTACTAAGGCGTTATTTTTTTCAGTAACGTGTAATCAAACGATTTACTGTTTCCCCCGTTACCGTTACTGACAATAAAATGCGCCGTTACTATAATTTATTATAATATTATTATAATTTTATTTTTCAGTTCATCTGAATGGATGCGCAGTGTAGCTGTATTTGACGTATCGTAAACTCTAGTGTGAAGGCGCACGACTCGCCGTCGCTTTAACACGCAAAGAAAGATTATAGAAACAGCTACATGACAAACAATATCTTAAGCGCCACCACCAGTCCTAAATTCAGTCAACATGACAAATATGCATTCATAGTTGGTTATTCTAATTACTAAAGTTCTATCATCTTATAATGCTAAATTATCATAATATCATATTATAATGCTTGACTGACTGATGCTAAGTGTCAGTAGATAAATAGTGTAGATTAATGTACAATGTTTTATAATAATAATTTATTCTATTTAGTGTCCATTTCATTAATTTAACATATTTAATATTGGGGGCATCCAAGTTTTTTGACATTTGAACACTTTTTTATAAAAAGTAACGCTATAGTTACTTTCCTTGGTAATTAGTTACTTTTATAACTCAGTTACTATTTGTGAGAAGTAACTAGTAACTATAACTAATTACTTTTTTAAAGTAACATGCCCAACACTGTTCAAAGGACTCGGTTATACAGACAGTCACTTGTCTCCACCAACTGGTGTAATGATGTAAACTGCAGAGAGAGTCACTGAAAAATCTCCACCACTAATATACACACTTACAGTCTGTAAATGTGCAAACAAACAAGCAGAGTGAAAAGTCATGCCACTTAGCCAATCAAACTGGTAATATCAACCAATCAAGTTACCATATTTTATAATGTGCACTGATAAATCAAATGCAATAAGACCAAGAATGTGTGTTAAGAAAGTAAATAGGGTCAATTAAAAATTCAAGTTGACCTTAATCAGAGCAGTAAAAGAACAGGAAACAGTTATTGTGGCTGCACTGCAAAGTTCATGGTTTGGCAGCACTCATGGGGGATTTTGAAGTTTAGTGAGATTTGAGTTGGCAAGCACTCACATTGGCACAGTGGGTAGTTGAAGTAGCCGGGCGCACACTGCTCGCATGAATAACCCTGAAACCCGCTCCGACACACACACTGGCCCGTTAGTGCATCACAGGACCCATCCAGGCAACCCTGGCCTGAACACTGACAGCCTGGGGGGAAGGGAGAGGAACAAGAATGTGGGCATGTTTGCATTGCCTTTGTCATTGGGTGGTATATTGTGCTCACAAACACTCCAACTATGTGCAAGATCAACAGCAGTTCAGCAGACAGACAAACACTGATGCAACAATCTGCATGTGTTTGCTCAGATGTCACCTGCTGCAGTGGATTACACAGAAAAGACAAAAATGGACAGAATGAGACAGCTGATCTGATCTGGGACTTAACAATGGACAGGCACACACAAATGCATAATGAAATGACAAATAATATACTAACATTAAAATATCACTGTAATTAACTCAGTGACAATTATAAGAGCCATAAAACCATGCTTACGTTGACAGTTGAGGCCGAAGCGACCAGGAGCGCAGGTGTCACAGTGTTCTCCGGTGAATTCAGGTTTACACACACATGTATTGGTGCGAGGGTCCGGCCTACAGGAATTTCCTTCTGTACCTGCAGCGCTGCACTCACAGTCTGCATAACACAAGAACGTAATAAAATGTATGAGAAATCAGTGAATGAGAATAAGAATCAAATCAGATTCAAATCGAGATGAATCAAACTGAATCAGTTCAATGTCTTACTAATGATTTCCCCTGCAGGTCTGGCCTCTCCACTGATGTACCCCTCTAACAGAAACAAACACAAGCAAATGTATAATAAACAACGAGAATTTCTTTACACATATATATACTAAATATTTGTTTGAGAGCTGTTTAGAGATAATTATTCACACTGGATGAATTCAACTGAAATACACTGCCTGAAACCTTCATGAAAGCTTCAAAGATATATACACACACACACACACACACACAGAGAGAGAGACTTACGGTAGCATTCAGGGAAGCCTTCGTATCCCTCCGCACACGTGTCACAGTTTTCACCGGTGTAGTTGGGTTTACAGTAACAGCGTCCGGTCAGATCCTCACACGTGCCGTCAGTGAACTCAGACTCACACTGACACTCTGCAAAACACATGAGAGAATCAGGAAAAACCAAAAAAGAAAGGAACATGCTTCATCAATATCTACAGATCATTTAAAGGTACGGTAGGCAGATTAAGAGATGCTAAGCTAGCTTTGAAAGCATAAGATCCCACCCTCCCAGCAAATCACTCTCCAAAGCCACTCCTCAGTGGCGCGATGAGAGATGGCGTTGGTGGAGGGTTGAATGTAGCGTTGTCAGATTACCTCATGTCTCATTCACCAGTGATGAAAAATTACAGTAAAAAGTGCATAATATTACAATAATAAAGCTTTCGAATTTTCGCTCGGTCTGCAATAGTGCAATGGACTGCGTGAACAGGGTGAACGGAGGTACGCAAATACATACGTTGACAGGCAGGTAGGAAAGCCTATTGTAATCCTCGGGCCGAGGAATATGATTGGACGAACATTTTATGGTCCTACGCCTTCCACAGACGATATAAATACATATAACCAAATCAGCTACCCTGTCTTTAAATGCATGTTCAATGTATGTATGACCAGTGCCGCTTTTAACGAAAACTATTAAAAAATAATTTTCATTAATTGAAATAGGTGAAAAATGTACACAAACATTAGAAATGTTGCTTCAGCAACTAAAAGAAACCAAATTTTAAATTGAAGCAATATAATGACTAAAATAAAAATAAATTAACGCTAAATAGATCACGGGAGACTCACTTGAACAGGCGAAAGGGGACTCAAGAGGATGATCAGGTGATCTGTAATACCCAGGAATGCAGCGCTCACAGTTGATGCCTGTGGTGTGATGCTGTCAAAGAATAAAAATCACCAAAATTATAGAATGCATTTGCTAAAACATCAACAGCTGTTTCCAAACCTGGTGAGTGTGCAACTGACAACTAAAAACGTTGTATGCTGTCTAGGTAGGTCTTGAGACACAGTCAATGCATCCGCACCACTTTCGTGTTTTTAGTGTGTTTGTACACCTGAGCCCACCTGGCATTCGACGCACACTCCTCCGCCGCTGTATTCTCCTTGCATGTTGAGACTGGCTCTCCTCTGGTCGATCTCTGGATCATAGTAGCACTCTGATGAATGTCTGTGGCAGTTACATGCTGCAAACACACACACAACACGCTGAGATTAATAACTCATCTGTCAATGCAGAGAAAACAATATACAAGCAGGACAGATATAAACAGGGCAGGACATGCACAAAACACATCAGTGTCCACCTGAAGAGTTCAGACTGTCCCGAGAGGAATGACAGCAGAGAAGGGCAAAAGAAAGAGAAAAGAGAACAGTAATTAGCTAGGAGTGAAGTTAGCATGGGGAAAACAAGAGAAAACTGTGAGGGAATCTTTAGATCGCAGCTGGAAATACAAAAACATTTACAAATAACATAATAATTGTGTGTACACTTGCAAAAATTTACCATGGTGACCAAAATATTAGTTACTACAGTTATAAATACTACAACAGAATTAGTCATTTTGGTATTAGATGTGGCAGATTTTAAACAAAATCTAGTTATGGTTTCACAATACTAACAAAAATGGCAGATTTGTATAGATGTGTGTGTTTGTATGATGTGTGATTAGACAATCGCAGAGAAACCTAAACGGGCAATGTGTGACTACAGTCCTTAACATATTGAGATCAAAATTTGATAATAAAATGTGGTTACAAAGTATTTTACACAACGTGACAATTAAAATATTGGAATTATACTGGATATCTGCGTTTGTCTCTTCCAATATACTATTCTTAATACTGAGTACTATTAGAGTATTATTTTTATACATTTACCAATGTTATTTAAAAAAAAAAAAAAAAAAAACATTTTACAATTTGTTCATTTATTATATTTATTTATTTATTTAAATATTTATTTTAAATAATTGGTAATCACTCTAAAATAAAGCTAATTTAGTTTCTGCTTTTAGCCCGGTAGTTTCAGTATTTATGGGCGCAATTAAAAAAGTGCATCACTCATTTTCATAGATAAAAAGTTTAACACTTTATTATTTTTGTGCTTGATTATTTATTTTAAAGTACATTGGGAATTTCCATAGACTTTCCATACACTTGAATCAGCTGTGATTAGCAAACATTATTAGGACAATTCATTATTAAAACATGAATCCCAGCAGGCTCTGATCATGTGTTTTTCCTGTCACACAGTGGAGTCTTTGACAGGACATGTGGTGTGGAATGGCTGTGTTTTGTTAGGGTCCAGTCCACTGACAGCAGAGTGAGGACACTGTGACCCGACGTGAGATGAAACAGTTCTGTCAGATGGGACAGTCTCTCTGGCTTTACTCAAGCCAGCTCTGCTCACAGATGTGCCATAAACCACACTGAGGTCCCTCTCCACACAAAGGAGTGGTTTTATATTTGGGAACTCAGAGATTAGATTAGGTAAGAAACAGCGGATATCAAACTATATACTCAGAGGAAACGTTTTCCAGACTGAAATGGCTCCCAATACACAGATAAGACACCCAGAGAGTGAGTTTGAGATCCTCTTAAAAGCATTGTGGGACTATTTTTACAGTGTGTGAGAGAAGCCAGACTGGATTAGTGTCTGTATGAGCTCACAGCAGGCTGGAGCTGTTCATACAGACTGCCAGCCTCTCTTATTCACACTGACTCTGATGTCTTACTAAAGCAGAGACTACACTGATCCTAAACTGAACCTATAAACATCATCATACAATCGAGAATGTAAATCAAATCATCTTCGCACAACAAAACCAATCCGAGGTCTGAAAGGCTAATATGTATTTACATTTACAAAGGTATCAGGTAGCCACTTTTACTTAGAGGACTAGGAGTGCTCCTTAAAAAAGGTACAATAAATGATCAATTTAATAAATTAACTAAATTATATATATATATGCGTGTGTGTGTGTGTGTGTGTGTGTATATATATATATATGTGTGTGTGTGTGTGTATATGTGTGTGTGTGTGTATATGTGTGTGTGTGTGTGTATGTGTGTGTATATGTGTGTGTGTGTGTGTGTGTGTGTGTATATATATATGTGTGTGTGTGTGTGTGTGTGTGTATGTGTGTGTGTGTGTGTGTGTGTGTGTGTGTGTGTGTGTATGTATATATATATATGTGTGTGTGTGTGTGTGTGTGTGTGTATATATATATATGTGTGTGTGCGTGTGTGTGTGTGTGTATACATATATATGTGTGTGTGCGTGTGTGTGTGTGTGTATACATATATATATATATATATATATATATATATATATATATATATATATATATATATATATATATATATATATAAAACACACTTTTTTAACTTTTTAAATAAACAAATTCAACCTAAATTTTCGATTTTAAATGTAGTTAAATAACACAATAAAAATAAATAAATACATAAATACATTTTAAATGAAAAATGTATAATGAATCCCTTTTTTAATTAGACAAATTAAGACTGAATAGTTTTAAAAATGTTATAAATTAATACATAATTTATGTTTTTTAATTGACATAAAATAGACATTTTAATTAAAATGTAATTAAATAAGAAAATGCAATTATATAAAAAAAATTGTCAAATTGTCAAAAAAAAGCAATTGTCAGTTGTTTTACTCTGTCCTTTTGCTAAAGGTTTTTCTTTATCCACTTGCCAATAGAGTTATAATGCCACTTTACAGTTCATTAGAACTTCAGGAAAAATATATAACACCACAAAAATGTGGACTATGAGTATGATGATAGTCTCATAGTCTTTTACATTTGTTAGAATGACAAGTTGAAACGAATGTAGGTAGAGAAACTTGTGTGATTAAAGTGTAGTGTAAAGACAGAGAAACAGATCGCAGTTTCAGACAGAGATCATTCAAGTTTCTGAGTTTGAGTGAAGATATTATGAACTTTCTGAAAACAAAAAACAAAAAAAAAAAATCACACTCATACTTAATGATTAAATGTCACATCTATTAATACATAAAAAAGAGCACTGTTAGACAGAATAAAGAAAATGCTGTTCTGCCATCAAGAAAGGAAGCCAGAAAAAATGTCCCACAAGAGAGAAATCATGTTTTGAGAACAATGTGTCAAAGAGGGGCCCGGCAGGTACTAAATCTTTGTTTTGTTGGCTCACTGGACGCAGAGAGAGGAAAACTCACGTTCACATTCATTGGCACTGTAAGTCGTGGCTGGTTTCCATGGAAACTGGTTGAAGCCAGGGCAACAGCGATTACATGACGGCCCGCAAGTGTTGTGCTGGCAATCACACTGAAGCCTGAGAGAGACAGACATAAAAGACAAATCACAGGTTAACAACCAAACACAATCGCACAAGTTTAAACCCTAAATCCTAAAACTTGCTACATGCTTTTAAGCTATTTGAGCAATTCTCAAATATAACTTTTTGCTATACTTATGTAAGGAATATGTGTACGTATATTAGTACATAGCTATATGCTACGTTTCTTTACTTTGTTAATGTTT
Organism: Spinibarbus caldwelli; assembly: GCA_039654775.1. Classification (NCBI taxonomy): domain Eukaryota; kingdom Metazoa; phylum Chordata; class Actinopteri; order Cypriniformes; family Cyprinidae; genus Spinibarbus; species Spinibarbus caldwelli. Next base: position 20,980,475 of record CM077260.1, read on the forward strand.
CAGAACAGAATTTTGTAATGAATTTTATATAGAAATTCCCACTTGTCTTCTTTCTGTCTCAATCTTGAGGGGCCACTATATGCAAATACTAAAGTACTTCATGTCTATGGGCCTCAAATGAGCCACACAAGAGCTTTTATTCAAATGTCTAAACTTCTCACTGACCTTGCTGCTTCTAGGAAAAGAATGAATTAGGGAGAGAAAGCGAGAGAGTCTGAACGGGTTAAGTTCTTCACGCTTGCTAAATTTTCCTACATCATCTGAAAAGCTAATGGAATTAACTGAGACTCGGTGTTCTGCTCATGGGTGGCTGCATTCACACATGTGTCTTCATGAAGCTACACAGCAGACAGTAAACAACTGCTACATACGCCATATTCATACATTCAAAAGATAATCATTAATAATGACCATCGAACAGTAACGAAAAAAAGCATTTATAGATTTCTAAGAATGAACTATTAATTAAATAAAGCAAATTGGTGGTTAATTCATACAATCTGCTTATTGGTACATTTTCGTATGAATCAAATGATAAAAATTCATACTAAATCACCAAATCGTAAAATAGTTGCATGTAACAGCAGTGGCATGTGACCAAAAGCACAATTCTAATTGGTTAACCCGTTTTCTTTGCAGTGCGATGGGAAAGAGAGTAATAATTTGTTGCATTGACTGCATGTGAATATTTGTATGGGTCTGAAAAGACTGAATGCTGTTCACTCAAATTAAAATGTTGTTAAATGGTGTGAATGGGCCTTAAAGTGGAAGTGAAGCAGTCAGTCAAGTTTGCATTATTTAGCAAAGTGATTTCCACTTTAATTAAAAATTATGTAACAAACATGATTAATGAAACTGTTTTAAAGAAAAAAGGATGTTTTGTAATAGCTTTTAGAGCAAGGGCGCCGCCATCTTGCAGTACCACCGTGTGTGACGTCAAGGGGTCGGTTCGCTCCGTTGGCCAGCATTTCTTTATATTTTGAACACATAAATGTTATTTTAACACATCAATATTTTGGTTTTCACCATAATTTGGATGAATAGTCAACATAAATATCTATATTACATTATCTAGGCCTATTTCACAAAGTTTTGATCATTAAGTTATATCCCAAACATCGTTTTCATAGCGTGAGGCGCAACGTGATGTAAAAAAACAATGCTTCATACAGTATCGTTCATGTGGCACCTTGTTATATCAGACCTTTCAGACATATTTGCATTACACTGGCTCGATCACCAGTATTAGTATGTAACACCTGCGAATGTACCTGCTGTTAGGAGAATGCAGTGGTTTAACTAATCACCTCTGAAGGATCGGGCTAGTTCTGCTTTATCATTCTCGTGTGTTTTAAGCCTAAGTTTAAGTTTAAATATTAAACTGTTTTAAGCCATTTAAATTGCGAGTCAGCACGAAAGATATTTCAATGCAGTACTCGCACGCTGTGACAGATTTTTCTTTGCACACACACACACGCAAAAAGCGCTCGGCTCGGACTGCACGCGAATACCAAATTGAGTCCACTTTCTTGCTTGTTTAAGCCAATGTATATTATGTTAATGGCTGTTTTGATGAGTATCCATGTAAACGCGATTTGTTTCCGACCCGCTCTTCACCCCAAACCAGAGCAGATTCAGAACTTCTTCCACCCATAACGGCGGTACTGCTCGGCCCCCTCGCCGTATCGGTTCAAATGCATAAGCAGCTGCACTTATTATGGGCTCAACAGTCCTTTCAAGTTCGTCTTCCTCCATTTAAACAAGTGTGTGTACAAAAGTAAAGAAATGCTTATATATTACTTTACTGGCCAACCCTGTGACGTCACACGTGGTGGTACTGCAAGATGGCAGCGCCCTTGCTCTAAAAGCTATTACAAAACATCCTTTTTTCTTTAAAATGGTTTCATTAATCGTGTTTGTTATATATTTTTTAATTAATGTGGAAATCACTTGACTGACTGCTTCACTTCCACTTTAAAGGGTTAGTTCACCCTAAAATAAAAATTCTGTCAATAATTACTCACCCTCATGTCTTTCCAAACCTATAAGACCTTCGTTCATCTTCAGAACACAAATTAAGATATTTTTGATGAAATCCGAGAGCTCTCTGACCCTGCATAGACAGCAACACAACTACCACGCTCAAGGTAGTAAGGACATCGTCCATGTGACATCAGTAGTTCAACCTGAATATTATAAAGCTACGAGAATACTTTTTGTGTGCAAAGAAAACAAAAATAATGATTTTTGGGTGAACTATCCCTTTAATGGAGTGTAATATGCATAAGATGTCTTAAAAACTAATCACAAGATCATAAAATAAAACTTCTGATATGTTCACTGACAGTTTCTACAATGACTTTTCACTTTCACTCATTTGAGTACTACTGAGTGCACACATATGGAAGGATGCACATTTGCACTCAAGTGTGCATTTTAGTTTCCCTGAATCTGTTTGGATGGTTCAGCTTGAGCAGCAGTTTAACCCTTCATTAACACCCAGCCACAATCAGAGCAAGTGTTCCAGAGCCTCACTTCAAATGAGCTACAGCCAGCCATACTATCCAACCCCATCCACAGTCTATTAACCCTCTGTTGCCTTCTAGATCTCCTCTAAGACTTTAACACACATGCCTAAACGTCTTAAGCTTCAAGTTCAGCTTACAGCATGGAAGAAGTTATCTCACTACACAAATCTCCCCATAAATCAACTGCACACTGACATCAGTTTAACTCCTGGTACCTGTGGGGCAAACAGGTGCACCTGGGAAGCTTAGGTGGTGCACGCTTTAGTGATTGACCTCTGACCTTCAGCATCTGACTCATTCTTTGAGTCATCCTCATTTAGCTCTGTCAATCAAAACCCACCACCCTTCACTATCTGTCTGTATTCATTCATTCAGTCATTCAGTTATCAGCAAGAAGTCTCTTATGGTCACCATGGCTGCATTTATTTGATCAAAAATACAGTAAAAACAGTAATATTATGAAATATTTCTACAATTAAAAATAATTGTTTACTATTTTAATACATTTTAAAATTTAATTTATGTGATGCAAAGCTGAATTTTCAGCATCATTACTCCAGTCTACTATTTTTGTCTTTTTAACTGAATACAAACTTTGTTATTAACACTACTGTTAAAAATGTTTACCATTGTATAATGTCTATCGTTTCACATACTATTTAAAAAAATATATATATTATTGTTATTTTTGTATTCTCATAGCTTCATAAAGTTACAGTCGAACCACTGATGTCACATGGACTATTTTAACAATGTCCTTTCTACCTTTCTGGGCCTTGAACGTGTCAGTTGTGTTGCTGTCTATGGAGGGTCAGAGAGCTCTCGGATTTCATCAAAAATATTTTAATTTGTGTTCCGAAGATGAACAAAGGTCTTACAGATTTGGAACGACATGAGGGAGAGTAATTAATGACAAAATTTTCATTTTTGGGTGAACTAACCCTTTAATTCCACCCTTTGTATAATAAAAGAAAATCACCACAGAAACACTCAATTAAATTGCCAACACCTAGAAAAAATGTGTGTTGCATGTTGAAATATACAGATGTGACAGTCTCAGAGGAAAACATCTGGTCTCCTGTATCCCCATCGCATGTATGTTAGTAAAACTCCACAATATCAGTTACACATGCACATAATACATTTCCTATACAGAGGAAATTACAAAGAACAGCAGATTTAACAGAGATCCATGAAGGTTATGAAAACTCTCCCTCCTCTCCAAATGCAATGTTAGCATCTGTTTCTTGTTGCTATGATCTGTATTAACCCTCTGGGTTTTGATAAGTCCCTCACAGGAGAGTTTCTTTTTTCAAACTGACACATTTGACACCTTCCAGGTGGTTTATATTGCTGTTTGCTCACACCGAACGCTGCAGGAATCTGTGGAATGACCGAATACAGTAACCGACTATTTATCAGCAGGGACAAAAACTATGACCGGTGGATATATCTTGATTACAACATACAAAGAGCCAGGAAAATCTCAAGATTCCTGAAATATTACATAAACAATGTGATCTGTTTTATGTCCAAAGGTCTGCTGCACTAGAGGACCACACACCACATATTTTTGAGGATTTCGCTTAAATGTTTGTAACATTTCATTACTCTTTAACTTCTGGAACATGATCAATGTAGCAAAAAACTGAACCCACCGGATACATTCCACAAAAACTTCTTCAAAACGTTTTACCTGAGAGAATAAAAACCTTCTTTTTTTGTGAACTGATACTTTAAGGCACTGGTCAATTAGCAGGTAAACAACAGAAAGATCATTCACAGTCTCATGGTACATCTTCTGACAAGCTAGTAAATCCAGACTCCTGCTGGGCCTCAGAACTGAAGAATGTCCCTCCCCAGCCACCATCACTCACTGTCCTGAGACACGCGCCTAGAGGAAGCGAGCTGCTCTGACTATGAGCCTTCTAGCTAAAAACCTTAGTGCAAATATCCTAAAAAACATCCTGATCTGGCATTGGTTGTTTTGTGGCATTAAAGGCCCTGTGGCTATTTTCTAAAACTCTGGATTACGTGATAGCTCTTGTTAAAATATTGTGCTTGAGGTAAAATAATATTGTAAGATGAAAATATGTGCAAAAAGTGAAGAGTCCTTGGAGCAGAGCGTCAGGGGAGCATGTATGTGCCTGTGCTAGTGGTCTGCTGTGCGAGTGGAAGCTAAAGGTAATTTTAATACCCTCAGGGAACAGGAAAGAGCAGATTATGAATGCGTATGATTTCAGCCTCCTGCTTTGGCACACACACATTTACAGAAAGAAATGGCCCTCAGCTCTTAGTCATGGAAATATGAAAATGTGTGGACAAATCTGTGAAATATTTTTATAGTTTTAAACGACATCATTATGGGGGGAAAATAAAATAAATAATAAATAAAATAAAAATATTATTAAAAGTCACTTACTTGTATGGATCGTTGGGATCTTGGGCATTACAGGCCTCAGCGTGCCCATTACACACACATCTCCCTCCAATACTGATGTCCTTAATACTGTAGTAATACTGAAAAAAAAATACAGATAATATTTTACAGTTAGAATGATTTATGGTTTTAAACATGTATCTGATGGAGCTTTGTTTGTAACTTCTGTCTATTCAAAAAAACTGAATCTTACTCTTCGTGTGACCGTGGGGTCTCTCAGGGCTTTGCCCATCAGGTGACCCAGCAGCGTGTTGGTGCGCAGGAAGCGCAGGCGGATGTTGGTGGCCTTGGTGAACTCCCTCAGAACAGGAGAGTAGGAGAAGTTCATGGCGCCCGGACGTCCGTTCACCAGAGACACCACAATCTGAACATGAGTGAGAGGGATTTAGGAATCATAAAAAGTCAGACATCACAATAATACCTAAAGTATAAGTACTATTATTACATAAGTGCATCGACAGAGATGTAAGCAGGAAAATTAGGTAAGTGGGCAAGAGCCAGTGTTTGGACAGAGTTTGTCTGTGTCCGTACCTCTCCATTCTCCAAAGGGACGATCCGTGAGTACTCTGTTGTGCAGATGACATCGCCATCATGGTTGATCCTCTCGATAGTCCTCTGGCCAAACCGCTCGATACAGTCTCTCTTAGAGGCTGGAGCAAAAACAGACACATGAATAAATCAGTTGAGAAAATGTCAAATCAAAATAATTTTCCCTTGCAATGACAACTCTGTCACTCACATGAGATCCAACGATACAATCAACCCCCAAGAGAGAAAATCAAGCCCTATCCTTCATTTTTTCTCGTTTGAGAAGCTGTTTCACTTGGATGAATATCTCAACAGGGAAGAAATGATGAGTGATTAGTGGACTTTGATTTGGTTATTAATATCTTTAAGTCCAGTGTCATGTAGAACTGTGTAATTACAAATAATTTAACATATCAAAGAAAGTACTATAAACATAAAATTATTATAAATTAAAACATAAACATAACATAATAATATAATAAATTAATTTTAATTATTATTATTTTAATTATTATTGTTTGTTATATTAATAATATAATAATTTCAATTAATATAAATGTAAATTATATTTATATTAAATTATATTTTATAAAATATAACAGTAAAATACCATTCAAATTCATATAAATTACAAAATTAATCATAAACATAATATAAAGTGTTTATATATATATATATATATATATATATATATATATATATAAGAAATGACTCATTTTACCCAACAAAATAAATAATTCATTATTAATAATGAACGCAAGGCTGACTCTAGACTGAATTATCATCTATAAAATCTACCACTTATAAAGTCACACTGTAATCTGTCACACAATGTTCTCTCTTCTCTTCATCTTTCTGCAGCATTCTGCCTTTTTTCTGTATGGAGTCATGGAGGCAACTGTGGGCTGATGGATTGTGAGTTTAGCAAAACAACTGAATATTACATTTCATTACGCTGATACTGCCAAACCTCCAAATCCCAGCCAAGGACTGTAGTTATTGTTGCCAGGATTGTGTTGCCACCTACAGTACCGATGGCCTTTAGTGACAAACAAAACAACTCAATATATGTGTGTTGCAAACACGAATGCCTGAGAACAGAGAAATGGCCAAACTTGACCTTTCTCACTTAACCCACACTATCATTAAAGGCCATCTTCACAAAGTTATTTTCAGTCCATAACACATAAGAACAAAGATAAAATACTTATTTCAGTATTACTCACAGGCGAAGAACTGCCATGGCTGATATGTTTTCCCAAAGTCAATGGATCGCTCCAGCACCCACAGGTCCGGCCGAGGCGAGTTGGCAAACTTGATGAGCACATATGCTACATGGAAAAGCTGGAAATAATAAAAAGAATCACACCGCAAGTTCACATATGAATAATATCTTATTTGCATGAAACTATAACAGCAATCAGTCAACTTGGTTTATAAGTATCAGCAATAGCCAGTAATTAACCCCATATTGATAACATCGCCACCACCTTAACTTCCTGCAACTTTTCACATGAAGTCATCACATACAAACTCAAAAACAGCTGAACTCTTCTGTCATATCAGTCCTGTCTCTCACTCTGTTTGATGGGAGTGACCCTGCATTAATAAGCATCAGTTATGACTGTGAGTTCATATTAATGTCAAAGCAATGTTGTTTTTACATGACTGATGGATTGATAAAGTCACTGAGGCTCACAGATGTTTTCCCACAGTGACTTAATCAAAGACACTGACGTAACTGGACTGCTTTCCCTGAACTCACTCCATTAGTGTGACTCAATCAACACACAGTCATTCTGCCCCAGAGAGAAGGAAAGGTGGAAGAAAGTAATGACAAGGTAATGTTGAAATTTATCATTAATTATCAATGATCACCAAAAACACATCCAAATATCTGATTATGTTGTTTTATGTGTGTGTGTGTGTGTGTGCAGTATATAAATAATTAATAATAATAAAAAATGTAATAATAAAATATCACATCTAGCAAATTTATAATTTCTTTAGACTTGAATAAGATTAAATAAGTCTACCAAAATATTTTTTTCTTTATTATAATCTCAGGACAGTTATATCACCAAGACATTTTTACTTTAAGCCCCACAAAATGAATTCAATTCAGAAATTGAAAATGTTCATCATAAAAAAAGCTGTAAAGTCATTATGAGAATTGCATTTCTAACATTTCTAAATGCATTACCAGATATGTAAGAACTTTATCATTCTTCTCTGAAGATAAATCATGGAATTAGATAAAAATGTTTATTTTAAATACTGTATTTACGGCACATTTCCCTGTAACATCTCTGACGAAAGCTAAAACTGTTTCAACTGCCATTCATTTGTGTTCGTTTTACTATCTCTACCACTCCCAAAACACCAATGCCACATTCTCATGGGAACGGCTGATCTGTCTACTAAAGACAAGGAAAATATAACGAAAAAAAAAATCAATGTGTGATGCACATATAAAACTATAAGAGCAATCCATAGTGGAGCATCCTACCATAAACATCAGACATTCTTCTTCTAATCTCTCTGGAAATGTGTCTTCCTTAAGAAAGCCAAGGGCTTAATGCTTAAACATCCATCCACTTCCTCTCTAAGCCCCTCAGCTCTGACAACACAGTATCCCCTTCAACACACACACACACACACACACAAACCATCCCCCACCATCTATACTAACTTCCACAACCCCTCAATTCAACGCAACCCCAAAGCCCCTCTGCTACAAAGAAGCACTTCAGCCACGTCAGGGGCCTTTGTCAACGCAAGCCTCCTCACAGAAACACAGAACAAAAACACATCTGTGGAAATATCTGAGGGGAGAGGAGAGGTGGAAAGGTGGGCTCTTTGAAATGGGGATCAGATGCTCTTTCTTCCATCCATCAGACGGGCGGTTGGTTACAGGGGTGTGAATGAACCTGAACTTCAGACTGCAGAGAAATCCCAGCAGCCTGTCTGTGTGTGTGTGTGTGTGTGTGTGTGTGTGTGTACTCCAAGTATATTAGGAACTTGGCAAAAGATGCAACATAAGGCAGGACGTTTTAGATGAGGATGAGATTACATCCAGTGATTTGATTGTTTGATGGTTACTTATTGGCAAAAATAAGTTGCTGTGTCAGAGTTTTATTTGGTTTGGCTGGGTTGGGTTTGCTGCAGCTTGAAGTAAGTGTGTTTGAAATATTCAATAAAAGTCTATAGCTGTGTCCAGACTCCCTTGGCTTAATGGACCCTTTTCACAAGACTGTGATGACGCGTTTAACGGTCATCAGCATCGTAAATCCTCAAAAGTTTTTCATATTTGTATTTTTTTTTAAATGTATGTACATTTATAACACTATTCTTTGTATTATATTACCTTTGCGTCAAATTAAAAAAAATAGTTTACGCTAAAGCGAGGGTGTTTCTAATGCAGCATCTACGGGAGGAACGGTAAATTTGACATCGTTCGTTCTTCTGACTGCCGTTATCAGTCTCTCTCAATTTTTTTCCTTTTATTGAAAGTCATGAAAACACTATTGTAGAGTTTTTCTTTTGCTATTTGAGCAAATGGGAATGCAAAAAAATATATTTGTTGTACTATGACGACTTCCACTGCTGAGAAACCAGGAAATGTGAAAAAGGTCCATGATTGAATAAATTCCTCGCTTTCTGCATTTCTTGTGTTTCCATAGCGATAAGAGTGGAAACACACAGTCAGAGGACACATGAATGCTTGGCCAATCATTAAGCACCTGAGAAACCAGCAACACCTTGGTCAACAGGGCAAAAGAGCACTGTTAAACAAAAGGTTTCATTCTGGATTAAGTTGTCATGTGTTACTTGGGGCATATTGAGACTTATTTTATTGGGCCCCTGATACACTCGTTGCTTGTTGCAGGTATAAGTGAACAGCATTGGTGGGGTGATCTGTGTGTGTCTGTACATGCTTCAGCATGACAGAAATCCGATGTATAGAGGGACGTCATATTCATTCCATTCCCCTCACCATCATCTATACTCTTTTCCCACTTATATTTTCAACTAGATTTTTCCTTAGGGTCTTAAATGTTAATTGGTTATTTATTTTCATAATATTATGTATCATAATATTCAGAGACAAATCGACTTACACTTAAAAGAACAATGTAAGCAATTTTTCATGAGTCAAAAAATATTCACATACCAAAATTAAAGTATATATTAGTATACATGATAAGGAAGAAGTGAAATGCAGATGAGAAAAACAAATATGTAAATAAATAAATGAGATTATGAATTCATCAACCCCTTTTGATGATTTTTTTATTAAAATGGAATTACATAAAAAAACAGAAAATCTATAAAAATGTAAAAAAAAAAATTAAAAAAAAAGATTTAAAAAAAAAACCATGACAACAGGGGATGCCATAACAGCTGCGAGAGTCCGGTCACACACATGTCATAAATCCTGTAACATGGTGAGCTGGTATGTACATGGGTGGCTGAAGTGAACCTGCGATGGGTCACTCCAGAGTTCAAAGCTCAAACACAGCTGCTGCCCCCCAGAGACAGATTGTGATGGGGGATAACAGATCCCACCCTTACAGCCCATTCCAAACATGCCTGTGAGAGCTGTGTTTACTGCTATCAATTCACAGCTACACTCTTTCAAAACAGCACAGACTCTAGAGCATCTTCTTACATGTAACCTCAGGACATACTGGATACTTTTTCTCCTTCAAAACACAAAAATGTACCTCAAGTGCCTTTTTAAAAAATATATATATAAATAAAGGTAAAAACTGCACACCTAATTGCTACTTTCTTCAAATTCTTATGCCCAAGTACAAGTAATTGTAATAATGATACTGAGCAAAACACCACTAATTATGCAGCTGAAAAATGCCTTGAAGAAAGAACATACAAATCAAGATTACAGCATAGATCAGCCTATAAGACCCCAACAAAACAAGTTCAGACTTGAAGTCAAGAGGCACATGGGTACAGATAAGGCATTTTTGGCTCTTCAAGGCAATGATGTCAGTAAGAGAAGACAAAATAGTGAGTTTAGATAAAAGATTGAAAGGACAAGTAATGCAGAGCAGACAGAGGACAAGACAACAGAGAGAGAGAGAGTAATGTAAGCTAAATATGTCTGCAAGCCAGGATTTATGCTTACACATGCATAAATGTGTGTCCTGACACACTGTGCTGTTGAATGCTCTTATTCATAGCTGAACTCTCGCTACTGTAAACGTCTGAGCAAGTGTGAACATGAGTAGACATTGGTCATCTGCACTCAAAACACCACACCGTGACAAAACATACAGCACTGAAGAAAAAGCTTGCATCACTTTCCGCCACGCTGATCGGAAACTCTGCAGACTGCCAGAAAAAAGGACATGAGGGCAATGCTAGACTGAATGTTTGATAACTGCAGCTCAAGGAGCTTAAAAGACAAGTTTAATAAAAAATTAAAATTGTATTTTTATTTATTTATTTTATTTATTTATTTATTTTTGAGTGAAACAGAATTTTTATTTTAAGATGAACTATTCCTGTAGGCCAAAAGTCTTTAAACTAGACACACACAAGGGGGGTCCTCAGAATGTTTGAGAGAATAAAAAGAAAAAAGTGTTAACAGTAAAATTTATTTTAACAGCAAAAAAAAAAAAAAAAGAAAGAAAAAAAAATCTTGCATATATTCAATATATTCAAGAAGGGTTTTATGAACTGAAAATGTTTATTTTATAGAATAATATTGGGTAGAAAAAAACAGAGTTAACTAGACAATAAAACATTTTTTACATAACATATTTTTCCCATAATATCCCAATAGTATATTTTATATTTTTGGCAAAAGAAAGCATTTTGGAACAAACAAGTTACATTTGTAGTATCACACTTACTGTTTCACACAGTGTAAGTTTGGGGCCAGTAAGATTTTTTTTGTTTTAAAAAAAAGCATGGATGTATTAAGTTAAGTTAAGTTTAAAAGTCACTGTAAAGACTTTTACATTGTTACAAAAGATTTTTATATTCATCAAAGAATCCTAAAAAGTATCACAGTTTAAAAAATATTTAGCAGCAAAACAAATTGATAATAATAAGAAATGTTTCTTGAGCAACAAATCAGCATATTAGAATGATTTCTGAAAGATCATGTGACACTAAAAACTGGAGAAATGATGCTGAAAATTCAGCTTTACCATTACAGGAAAAAAAAATACTGCTGAAATATATATATATATATATATAAAATTTATAATATAATTTATATTTTAAGATTAAAATATCTTTTATATTTTTATTTGTTTAAAATCCTACTTTAAGCCATGACCATCTAAATGTACCTGAGATTGAACTGACCTATAGTCAAATGTAACAGTCGGCTACTACATACTGCAGCTAAACTACTAAACCACATGCTATAAAAATGTCCAGAGGTGCAAACATCTCATAAAAAATACCAACATTCACAAACAGGTGTGCCTCACCGACCCAGTGCGGGAATATTCAGAAAGCACAACACAACTGAAAGAAATCTATACTGCCATAAACCCTCACTGACAAGAGAGCTCTTGTGCTCATATGAGCTTACATCATTCCTGCAGACAGTAGAGTATGAAAAAACAACATGCTGTTCTACATGAAGTTCTCAACTTCTAGACAGAAGGATGTCACCGATGACATGTATAATCACACCTCATTTCCTGGGAATGCTGAATGGGCAGCTTAGAGATAAATGTGTGTGTGTGTGTGTTATCAGCCCTAAGGCACATGAGGAGGGGTAAGATGAGTTTGAAGGATGGTCATCTGTTCACACCTGCTCTGCATGCCTGAATCCCATCCTCCCCTGCTGCAAAAGCACTACTATCAGTCCGGGCTAATTTGAGCATTCCAGCAGTATTGATTAGGAATTCCTCTGAGGACCACGAATGGATTTGGGAATGCTTGCTACAGGGTATGAGGGAGGGTTGAGATGGTGGGATTTGTAAATTCCAACCACAATTAACCATTAACTCCTGAACAGGCATTTTTATAATTATAGTTCCTTTGGAATGACATGGGAAGATCAGAGGGAGTGGGCTATCTGTGTTTGTCTTTTCTAAACTGGGAGGTCAAGTGGATAATTGTTGCTAGTTCAGTGTTCAACCTGATGGTTCTGCTCTTAGCATCTCCTGTGAGTCTCTGGGAAAGAGTGGTGGGTGTTTTCTGTGTCACCGACGCTATCCAGACTCTATTTAGATATTCCTGCCAGAGTGTCTAATCTGTGTTTCTCCCATCTGCTCTAACACACACACACACACACACACAGGATTCAAAGGGAGCTCTCATGGCTCTCCCAAACAAATGAAACAAAGTGAAATATGCTTCAGGTACTTCCATGTAGTTTTAATATTTGAAGACCACAAAGGGAAAAGAAAGAATGATTCAATGACTCAATCATAAAGACAATCGCTTGTTTACTTCCTGAATGAATGAGTAGTTTTGAACAAATAAATTGAATGAATGATTCACTTTTAATTCCTGAATGGATATACATTTTTAAACAGATCAATTAAATGAATGATTCAATGACTCAAAAAACGGTCACTTGTTGCCAAATACTGGTGTATTGATGTAACCTGCAGAAAGAAAAAATCCCCACCTGACCATATAGCCAATAGAATAGTCTGCATGATGAGCATGTTGTACTTAAGTGCAACATAATTACACACAGAAATAGACTAAAAAGGACAAGCTGAGACTGATAAATGCAACTCATAAAGTAACCTCTGAAGTCTCTCTCCCTGCCCTGCTCAATGTCCCCCTGCCCTGCTCAAGTCTTTAAATAAAAGTGAATGTATGGGCTCTGTGTATAGCCTTGATCAAGCATTAAGAGTCTTGAATCATTGGTGGACCCCCAGCTCCTCTGCCATTGAAAAGTCCTGAAAGAGGAAGCAGGAAACAAGAGGCAGTGCCCTCCTACCCAGCGCAGTCGGAAAGCCTTTTGTGCTCCTCTGGGAACTCACTGAGAGGTTAGATGTGGTGAAGGCAGGTGCCCTGTCATTCAGCACCGTGAATCACCATAGTGCTATTTTAGACATGGTTCAGTCTCAACTGCGACCAGTTTTAATTTGTGGTCTAGATCCACATCAAGAAGGAACAGCTGTGACTGACCACTGAAATGACACAAGATCTCATATCATCTGCAAGATCTTTATTAATTATTAAATCATAAAAACTTATCCAATTTAACAACAATTTATTAAAAGTTTAAAGGGATAGTTCTCCCAAAAATGAAAATTCTGTCATTAATTACTCACCCTCATGTAGTTCCAAACCCGTAAGACCTCTTTTCATCTTCGGAACACAAATTAAGATATTTTTGTTTGAATCTGAGAGCTCTCTGACCCTCCCATAGACAGCAAGGGTCCTTACATGGCGCAAGTGCGTGGTGGCGCATGCGCTGAACCAGATCCAGCTCCAGCATGATGACGTTGAACACATGCCTTGTGTTCAACGTCATCACGCCGTGTGTTCAGAGTCATCACGCTGGATCTGGATCAGCGCTTGCGCCGCCACGCACTTGCGTCATGTACTGTCGTGAACGCGCATCCACAAGAGAAACAGTAGAGATGAAAATGTGGAATAAAATTGTTATTTTTGTTTTCTTTGCGCAAAAAGTATTCTAGGGGCTTTGTAAAATTACAGTTGACAGACTGATGTCACATGGACTACTTTGTCGATCATCTTGGTACTTTTCTGGACCTTGATCGTGTAAGGACCCTTGCTGTCTATGAAGGGTCAGAGAGCTCTCAGATTCAAACAAAAATATCTTAATTTGTGTTCCGAAGATAAACGAAGGTCTTACAAGTTTGGAATGACATGAGGGTGAGTAATTAATGACAGAATTTTCATTTTTGTGTGAACTATCCCTTTAACACAAAGTATATTTAGGGCCATATGGAATATTTCAATTCAATGTTTTGTTTTCATTCAATACGACAATAGTTTGGGCATCACATGTGCTTTAGTATGTGCTTTAGTTTACAAAACAGCATGTCTCATTTATTCATATAGAGACACGCAGAACATGCGGGATTCATATTTCAATAGCAGTGTTTTTGCGGTTTAGTATTCACAGACTCGAGTCCATATAATGATTCGATTAAGTGTACAGCTGTACTTTTGATTAATTCATCCAAAATTTGCCAAAGTTTCATCCCGCGTTATACAGTAAATTCCATTTTTACTGGATTATACAATTCCGTCTGCGTTTCCAATATAGCCAAAATCACATTTCCCTGAATTAATTTTGCGGATCCATTGGCTATGTGTCATGTGTTAAAAAACACGTCTTATTTATGGCGACCTGATCTCCTCGGGTTTTTTTTCTGTGCTTTTTGACCTGTCAGAAGTCTTTCTTTTTCTTTTTAAACCCTGTCTTGTCTCAATCTGACTTTCTGAGTTTTGGTCAGGTGCTCTGGATCCTCCAGTTCTGGCTTCATTATTGTCTCTGACAGAACATTCAGGTTGGTCATCATTTGAATCAGAACCAGAGCGGTGGTCTAATCTCTTTTTTTCCTTTCTCTACTTTCTGACCGGTCAGAAGTCTTTCTTTTTCTTTTTAAACCCTGTCTCGTCTCCATCTGACAACCTGAGCTTTGGTCAGAAGGTGCTCTGGATCCTCCAGCTCTGGTTTCATTGTTGTCTTTGACAGAAGGTTCAGGCTGGTCATCATCTGAATCAGAACCAGAGCGGTGGTCTATTCTATTCTTCGTGCTTTCTCTACTTTCTGACCTACTACAAGTCTTTCTTTTTCTTTTTACTCCTCGTCTCATCTCATCCTGACTGTCTGAGCTTTGGTCAGAAAGAGCTCTCGATCCTTCAGCTCTGACCTCACTGTTGTTGACCAGCTGAGACAGTTCATCATCTTTGTTGGACGATTTTGTCTTCCCACATGCTGCTTGTGGGGTACTAATATACATTTGAGAAAACTCTGAGATCAGGAAATCCATTGATGAATCAGACTGGTGGTCAGATCTCCTTTTGCTTTGAGTGTCTGGGAGCTCAGGAATCTTTCTTTTTCTTTTTACCCCCTGTCTCGACTCATCCTGCCTAATCTGGTCAGCAGATGCTCTGGCCTCACTGTTCTCCCTGTGAGAAGGTTCAGGCTGTTCATCATCACTAGATGTTTCTTCAAGTGTTGCTGGAGAAGAAAAGCCTGAGCTGAGGGAATCACTTGAAGAATCAGAATTAGAATCAGAATCAGACCAGTGGTCTGGTCTCCACCTTTTCCATTCTTTCTTCTGTGACCTGTCAGAAGGTGTTCTGGACCCTCCAGGTCTGGCCTTACTGCTGTTGTCCAGGTTTGAAGGTCCAGGCTGTTCATCATCTGTGCTGGATCTACTCATATGTGTCTCCCAATGTGTTTCTGGTGAGTTATCGATAAGCATGGGAAGAGTATTAGGGTTGTGGTCTAATCTCCTCCTTTTCCGTTGTCGGCTCTCTGACCTGCCACGCTCTCTTTTTTTTTTAACGCCCTCTCTCGTCTTAACCTGACTGCCTGAGCTTTGGTCAGCAGATGTTCTAGATCCTCCAGCTCTGTCCTCGTTATTGTTGACCAGGACAGAAGGTCCAGGCTGTTCATCACCTGTGCTGGACTCACTCGTATATGATCCTCCAGCTCTGGCCTCATTGTTGCTGACCAGATGAAAAGGTCCAGGCTGTTCATCATCTGTGCTGGACTCACTCGTAGATGGGGTATTAATATACATGGGATAAAATGCGATTTCCAAGGCCTCACCTGATGCATAAAAAGCGATGGACCAGTAATCTGCATTCCAGGCCAGCATGTAGAGCAATGGATTGTGGTAAGGACCAGGAGTCAGGGGATATCGAGCAAGTTGATTGAGGGATCTTCGAAGCAAGTCTACAAAAAAACCTGCGTTGACAGCAGTGAAGCGACGTGGTATGCGTATTTGTGGAAGAGCCCTACGGATATCCCCGTCTACGACTGTTACGTTAATCACATATTGTGGCCAAAATTCCATCAAAAATAACTCATCGTCCTCATTGAACTGAATGACAACTTGAGGGAGGTTATCATCGAAAGGGTCACCTTCAGCCATCTCAACTAGATACTAATATACTAAACTACAAACTGCTTTTTTATCTGTAGAAGTCATAGAGCTGATGCCCTGACTCAACTCCGGCTATCATGAGCCTCTGAGGTACACCTGCTCTATTTAAAGCTTCTGCTTGGAATCCTGGCAGTGATGTCATTGGTGTGATCATTTGAATAATCTTCATTTAAAAAACAACAAATGCTGCACAGCTGTGAATGTTCTAAGCTATATTAATTATAAATGAATTATCCAGTAAGCCTGTGTGTGTGTGTGTGTGTGTGTGTGTGTGTGTGTGTGTGTGTGTGTGTGTGTGTGTGTGTGTGTGTGTGTGTTTGTGTGTGTGTGTGTGTGTGTGTGTAAAAATGCTTTACATAAATATATAATTTTATGTTTAAATATATTAGCTAATAAATAATAACATAATAAATATATAATTTACATACACAATTTTTAAATTCTGGGTTGAAACAAAAATTGCAATGATTGACACTAACCATAGAAATGTATTGAAAAAATCCCTGATCATTCAAACTCGTGATAACATCTGAAGATTACTGAGGTTTGATGGAATCCATCAAAACATGGAAGAATAGGCACTAGAGCAATGTTTTGGTGGTACACAAATATTTTTCTAAATAATTTTCATGTTTGGAGTCCCACATAGAGAGGAATAATCTCAAGACCCAACAAAAACATGTTAGAGTGAAATACGGGAAAAACGCATTTGCTCTCTTTTAGTTTCCATAAAACTCCCCTGAAACTGCCACCTAATCAGCAAGGAATTAGGCAAAAATGCATGCTCTTGCTCTTAAATTGTTGAGAAAACGTAAAAATAAATAAATAAGGCAACTTGATGCAGTAAGACTTTTGAGTTCTTTCAACAATAGGTTTTTGGATCTACTCAGTAAAGATACTTTGAGACAATGTAAATTTGTTTGTTCATGCAATGCTGATTGTCATATTTTGCTAATAGAAAAATTATTTTCACAACAACTGAAACAACAATTACTGTCATTGAGGTAATTATTATTATTTATTTTTTTTTGTTTCCTGGAATAAAACAAAAGAATATTTAATAAGTCACCACATTATCAATTTTATGTTTGTTTATGAATGACAAACGTTAATGGATAAGTTAGTCTAATAAGTAAACAACATTGTCTTTGTATGTAAGACAACTTGCAAGACTAAAATATCCAGAAAATTGATATATGTGGTTGAACATACTCTAGGCCTCAAAATTAGACACACTAAACTCAAGAATGGTGGCAATCAACAAATGTTAAAAAGATGAGCTCTTTACATCACAGTACAACAAATAACTAACAATAATGATAAAACAACAACAATAACAATAACAGTAACTGCATAATTTATTCATGCTGCAATGCATGCTGGGAACTCACAAAGCCTTAACATTTCAACAATATGAAATTCTGTTAAGACAACTGTGTTTGACTAGTTGGGACAACATTTGGGGTAATTTTGTTGGTCTGACAAGGGTTTTTGTGTAGTTTCAAGAAAATAGCATTTTTTAGTATTTGAGACTCAAAAGGTTTCGTAAACTGGAAAATGTGCAGTTGCATTTTTTACAGTATAGCTGTTTAGTCCTTTTTGTGGAAACTGCCGCAAAAATACACAAAATACAAGGTTTGAGGAGTGATGGGCTTTTAAAAGCATGTACCCCCAAGTCAAATTCGGGAATAGCTGCTTCACGTCATTTGTATTTGGAGCCCTCCTCTCTCATTCAACCTTTTATGGCCCTTCAAATGGAGGTCTTTTTTGGCTTGTTTATCTACCCTGTTTATCTCAGATGGAGAGAGGGATGGATTTATCACTCTTTCTGTCATTCCTCTCCTGGGTTCTCATGCTTGGGGGCAGAGTTTAGAAATCCTCTTAAAGGACACCCTGGAAATTTATTTCAGAACTGTGGCGCCATGTTTTAATGCATCTATTGTATACTATATAGACGACATACAGAATATAGTTGCTTTCATGGGCATCAATGGCATGCTGAAATCTACTTATGAGACTTATAAAGTGCCTCCTTCAGTATTTTCTTGGCTGCCCAGATTCTCTCTCTTGATTAAAAGTGGGGCCTAAAAAAAGGGGAAAGGCCAGTGAAAAAAGCCCCCTTTGGGGCAAAGGGAGGGGGAAATGGTATTTATATCCCTTTATTTGCCCCCTTAACCAAAGTCACCCCCTCTCCGCAACAAACACACTCCCCCTCCCCTCTAAGACCCAACCCAACCAATGAGCCATTGAATGGATGAAAGACTCCAACAACAGCTCTTGTTGACCCAACAAAAACAAACATTTACTCTCTCATTAACAAGGCCAGCACTCTGTTCTCGCGTTCACTCTATCCTTTCCCATCTTTTCAGGATCCTGTACTTTAAATTCCCAATCATCTATCAGTGTGGACAGGGAGGATTCAAGAACAAAAAAGGGAAAGAACGAGAGAGAGATGAAAGGAAAAGAATGGCCACGAGGAGCTAAAAATTTAGCACATTCAAGCAAATGCGAATAATTCTGTTTCTATGTAATGATTCACTGCGTACTTGTTACCGTCAGCAGTGCTGGGTAAAGCTGCCAGTTCAGCTGAGTGTGAATTCGCATCTATTCATCAGAGGAAATAATATGAGACATCAGGGCCTAAACCACAGACTGAAATTTACGCCAATGTGCCCAAAATGTAGAAAGAAACTTTTGTGCATGAACCGATCACATTAGCATTAAACTATTAATAGCCTGACTTCATAATGTCAGCTCATTCAGATGACTAAGTGCTGCTGAGAAATGAAATATGGAAAATTCAGATAACATTCTGATCAAGTGCAATGCTAGTAATCTCACTATATAAAGTCTAAAGGGGAATGTGCTTTGAGATTTTTGTTTACACCACTAGTCAACCTGGAAAATCCAGATAAAAACATGGCAGCTGGTTTTACAGTTTTTAGCTGAATGATGACTAAAATAAATTTAACAATATAGCTATGAAAAGTCTGATGGGCTATCAATATTTTTTTTCTTTCATCGAAATGATTCCAATGATATCGTTCCTCTGTGTCATTGTTATAGTTAAAACGTTGAATATCAATATTGACACTGTCTTACAGCAGTCCCAAAAAGTCTTTGGACACTTTAGCCACATTTAAAAATTGAACAAAGCATGTGCATTACATTTGATATCAAAATATCAAAACAAAACACTTTTATTTTAAAGAAATATAGCACAAGCACAGTTTTCAGTCAAAACATTTCACAAAATAAAGTTTGTTAGGCATAAAAATTTCAAATGAAGATAAAGTGTTTTGGACACTATATGTTAATATAATGAACTACACCAGTGGTTATTCTTTTAAGACACCTGTGAGAACTTAAGGGGGAAATTACTTCAAACATCCACAAAAAATAACCTTTTTGAAAAATTCACTCAGAAAGTGAAGACAGTTGAGAAAAAAAGCTCTGTTAGCAATTGTTTGCTGGTGCTAATTTGTATCTAGTGCAATGGAATTCAGGCATTTTTAGGTGTCCAAAAGAGTCCAAATACTTTCTTGGGCCACTATATATTGGTCAAACACTAAACTGGTTCACCAGCTTGACCGGCACAGGCTGATATGAGCTTATTTACAACACAGCATTAAGATCATCCTCTGACGCCAGCCAGAACTTCCGTTTAAAGTAGAACCATCAATGAGCAGAAGATTTTACTTTGCCAAAATACACATCATTTGCCTTTATTCACAGCAAGCGAGAAGCCACAGCTGTATAGTATAAGGATTGATAATGAGCTCCTAATGTGTGAACATGAGCTTGAACTGTGGTTTTAGGAAACCAGTGTCCTATATTTAAAAAACCAAAAAAGAAACATTTTAGATCTACATATTCTTGACTGACCATTCCATCAGTCAACTTTGGTTTGCGACTAGTAGTTAATCAGCAGACTTATGAAGCAGCAATAGGTCTTAAAACCTAATCTATAGACATGTCACCTGCGAATTAGAGATATCTTGCACTCAAGGCTCAGATAAGCAAGCTCACACTGAAGGTTTGTGTACCTATCTGCTGAAAGGCTGCAGGACCTCCCTTTTGTCTCGGGCATGAGAGAGGTCTTGGAGACGTGGAGGTGGGTTTCTTTCTCTACAGCATGAAGGAACAGGTTTCAACAGGAATCAGGGGCGTTGCTGAACTCTGCCACATATCTGTTTGAAAACCACTACGACAGCCCCCACAAGCCATCTCAAAATCTCCCGCCTCGTTTTGGGGGTCAATTGTTCATTTGGGTTTGACATTTTTCTTGAAGGCTACCACCTGGCCAGAAGGAGGGGAATGTGAGGATCCCTGAGGAGGTGTGAATTGTTCTCATTCATTCCTATGTG
This sequence comes from Spinibarbus caldwelli, assembly GCA_039654775.1. Classification (NCBI taxonomy): domain Eukaryota; kingdom Metazoa; phylum Chordata; class Actinopteri; order Cypriniformes; family Cyprinidae; genus Spinibarbus; species Spinibarbus caldwelli. The sequence goes on from CM077260.1 coordinate 21,001,437, forward strand.
ACATGAAACAACAGCTTTCATGTCCAACAAATCTACATGCATGCTTTTGTTAAAGTTGATGACTAAAAATTATTCAGGAAATGTACTGGGCATGGATATAAAATTAACATGCTAATTTAATGTGATTAATCAAAATAATGTCATGGGAAAAAAACTGAAATTAATCATGTTAATCATTAATCATTAGTGGTTTTTGTCAGCCAATAATTCAATGTCTCTGAATTATCTTCACTTGGGAATTTAAATAATGTAATTATTCATAATTATGATTTATTGTAATGAATTAATTAGCAATTAGCCTAAAAAAATTTTAAGCAATTTACAGTACGAACATTAAGCAATAACATCACAGAAAACAAGTCTAATATCAAAGTGTTTCCTCACAATGCTTGGAATTTCTGAGCTAAATGAAAGTGAGCAGAAATTAACTAATGACCCTGAAGTTCAAACAAAAATCAGCCAATCTTATCTTCAGTTTCACTATTCCTGACTATTGTCACGTTAACCTCACGTATTTGTCAACAACCTCTCCTTGAACTCCTCAAAGTTCACTGCTTCATTATGAAGACGAGTGATCTACTCCTTATCCTCTCTTCTGAAAAAATGCTGTTGAAATGCTCTGCTAATATTTGAGAGGGGAGTGGAGGAAACTCTGAACTGCCCTGCGACACTTACAGCCAATAAAGGAGATAAGAGCAGTCTGTTCAAGACTGAAATCAGGAAAGGAAGAGATAGAAAAAGCAAAAAAGCTAAATCAGTGCTACTATTTGGAGAATGCATGGTGAGATGAAGGCTGTGGACCGGTAGTGACCTGTAGATACACTATGAGCAAAACCGGAACACGAGCAACCAAACTAACAGAATGACTGGAACATGTCAATAAGAAACTCACACTGGTCAACTACTTTCAAAGCAGAAATGTATATGAAGAGGTTGTGTCTGCTGATCCTTCCAGCAGAGATCCTCCATGTCTCCAAAAAAGTCTTTCCAAACAGCATCCTTTCCAAAGAGGGCAAAACCAGCCATTTTTGAAGGGAAAATGCTGTTGAGAAGTTGGGATTGGATCATTCATGATCTCAGTTAGAAATGCATACAATGGCAAAACGCCTATAAATAGACAGTAAAATCTAACAGAATAAATTCTATAAGACTCTGCACACACATGCTTACTACCCAATGCAAAGGAGATTATGCCAAGAGAACATGCAAGCAACAGTTAGACTAGACGTGTCTAATCTTTAGATCTTGTTTACCTACTAGAGAACCTTCATCCATGGAAATGAGGTGAAGGTTCAGAATCAAACACATCTGCCACACAGGGAGATGTGCAAAGTTCTCCCAGATGTTCAGATGATCTATTTAAACCTGTCAGCTAAGTGTTTCTTTGTAAAGAAACCTTACAATGAAACCCTAGCCCTGAAAATAAATAATAAATATAACAAAATACAATAAAACATAAAAGTATTAAATTGTATTATTTAAAAAAAAATACAATAATTTTTCAAAATGTATAATTATTTGGGCTAGTGAAATCCATGACCATCACAATCATATGCACATTAACATACGAATGCTTGTGTTTATAGATTTACCCCTATTCAGTATTCAGCAACTTGACTAGCCCTGATGAATGATTTTATGAGCTACACTGATACACAGAGTTTAGCAATCATAACAGATATTCACATATAGAAAGGGTTTTGCTCAAAAGGTATAGTACAAGTCTGTTTACTCTGTGGGCTTGCACCTTTCGGATGATGTATATCAAAATTACAACAGTTTTTGGCACCAGAAGTCTTTCTGAACATTAAAATGGACATCTGGGAAATAATAAAATGCTACAAAAGTGTAGAATATGGCCCCTTTAATAAATAATAGGAGGTGAGCAGAGGTCAGCAAGTGTGTTTGGTGTCAGTGAAGATATATGCATCTGGGATTTAAATGGGGCCACTGCCATCAAGGATGCTGGGGGAAAGACCACAGACAAAACCATTTGTCATGATCGATGGCTGAAGTCGAGGTAGAGCGCTCTGAAAAATCTAGGCCAAGAGTTCAGATCCCTGCTGTTTCTGAATTAATGATGGTTCACACTCATGCACGAGACACTTTCAATCACAGACGTCTGTTTTGTACTAGCCTGCTCATATTAAAGGGAAGGGCAACTAGGGCTCTGACTAACAGGAAAGATTGGATCATAAAGTTTTTCCTTGTGCCCTTGTCTCCATGGTTCCCTCCTATTATGGTCAGATTGCGCGGTATTGTCTTTTCTTCTCTCTCCCATTAATAGGCCCATTTTCATGCTTGGTAAACTCCAAGAAAGTGTGGGTGAGAAAAAGGGCAGACATTTGTATATGCATGTTTGCGTGTGCATCTGTTAGCGTGTGCATTACTGGACAGACATGAACGAGACAACTTCAGTTTAAACAGAAAAAGAGTGAAGGAGGAATGCAAGAGGAGAGGTGCATCATAAGATGCATGCATAGAAGCAAGAGTATCTCAGAAGAGACATTATCAGCTCATTCTGGATATTGATCTACAGGTCTGACAGATAGAAAGCATGTTGTGCTTTCCAGTGGAAAAAATAAAGGAAAAGCAAGGGAAGATGCTGAGAACTACACAATGGGAACTTTGTTTGCCAAGGTATGCAGGCCACACACTGGGACGTCCCATACCTGAGACTATGGAAAACACACACACACAAACTTTGACAAGGTAGATCTTGTACCGGAGGCATAATGCACTGACAGTGGAAAATTAGTGTCAATGTACATACAAAAAATGTATGAAAATCAGTTCGTTTTCCTACTCTTTCCAAACCTGTATGACTTTCTTTCATGTGTGGAAGACAAAAGAAGATATTTTGAAAAAGATTAAAAGTGTTTTGTTCATACAGTGAAAGTCAGTGAGATTTAATTTATTTTGGACCCCACTGGCTTTTAATACAAGGACAAAAATAGCTGAAATATTCTTCAAAATATCTTCTTTTATATTCAACAGAAGAAAGTAAATCATACATTTTTGGAATGACATTTTGTGTGAACTGTCACTTTAAGCTAGCTCTTGATCACATGATCTCTACATAATGGTAGGAAAACTGATGCCAAGCAAGGATAGGGAGAGCAACTGACTGTTTTAATAGACCAAGATAGAGAGAAAATGAGTGAGAGATCAATACATCCAGCTCTACAGCCTTGCCATTGGATAAACTCAGTCCTTACTCAATAAGAGAAAAACTTTAGTTCTGTCCGGCTCTCACGACTGGCATCATGCCCATCTCCGCACATGGCACACAATGGGGCACTTTAGTCCCCATTGAGTCCCACTCAACCCCACCCTCCCACAATACACTCAAACACACTCACTCAGAGTACGGTGCAGCTCTGGATTAGACTTCGCCTATTTTTAACTATTGTTTCATATGCAACAAAAGGGCCCAGAAAAGGGCACAGGATTCTTGCTATGGTTATGAAGAAGAGTATTTTTAGGTATTCAATGTTTAAAAGGTTCTGAGAACTTGCAATATACTTTAGCATAAAATGCAAACTTCTGCACAGGCTATTTTACTTGTGTAAACAAACATGTTTAAAAAATAGAAGGAAAATAAGAAATAAACAACCCTGTATATTTAAAAGAGTGATGAAAGTATCCCTACCAGGCTTGATTATTGTTTTGATGCAGTGTGGGGTATAATTTAGACCTGTTTCCTGATGGGACGGGATCCATCCATGACCTTCCGCAAATGATTACAGGTTGATGTCTGAATACTTCAGATATGAGCATCTCCAAGTAATAAATCATCACATTTAGGCTTAGCTAAGTACATTAGTGGTTATTTCCCAAGGCATTCATGTGCTATTAACAGCAAGACAGAGTTTGTTTTTGTCTCTAATACTTAACTCTGAGTGATATTAAACTAATGTGCTCTGAGGGATCACACATACAAATGTGACCCTGGACCACAAAACCAGTCTTAAGTCGCTGGGGTATATTTGTAGCAATAGCCAAAAATACATTGTATGGGTCAAAATTATTGATTTTTCTTTTATGTCAAAAATCATTAGGATATTAAGTAAAGATCAAGTTCTATGAAGATATTTAGTAAATTTTCTACTGTAAATATATCAAAACGTAATTTTTTATTAGTACTATTAGAACTTCATTTGGACAACTTTAAAGGCAATTTTCTCAATATTTTGAGCACCCTCGGACTCCAGATATTCAAATAGTTGCATCTCGGCCAAATATTGTCCTATCCTAACAAACCATACATCAATGGAAAGCTTATTTATTCAGCTTTCATATGATGTATAAATCTCAATTTAGAAAAATTGACACTTATGACTGGTTTTGTGGTCCAGGGTCACAAATGAGGTTACATTAACAGTGAGCATTTGGCTAGGAGAGGTCCTGCAATAAAGTGGAAAACAATTTTTGGCTTAAAGGTACTGTAAGTGTGTGTTCCATTAGACTGCTGCCCTGCCTTCAACCGCACAATTTTCTCCAAAACCTGCCCTAGCTATGTCAGCAAACCTGAATACATAAAATATTCCATCAGGCAGTCCACATTGTCAAGGCTTGCACAGATTTCATTTTGTTTTTGCATGTATAGGCTAATTTAATTATTTTACCCAGAGAATTTTTTTTTTTACTAATTTACTGACACCAAACCTGAAATGTGTTTCTTTTAACTTTTTCAGTATCTTTAAAGTAAAGCTTGTTAACATGAACGAATCTGTTGGAAAAAACCTGCATAAACACTGGTTAATACTCCATTGCATATTGCAGAAAAAATGTGCAAAAAGTGTTTGGGGTCATTTAACAGACAGAAAAAGAGAGCGAGCGAGAGAAGCAAGATATGAACTTTGGTTGTGATGGGGAGGGTCGCTTTCTCCCTGAACAGGTTGAGACAGATATTGAGTAACTAACATTCCAATCTAATTCATCTGCTCTGAGGGGTCAGAAAAAGCCTCATACCTGTGTTAGAGGAAAGCAGCATCACTATTACTGCTCCTCATACTCCAGTTATAGCTTTGAACAAACCCCTAACTATACAGTATTAAACTTCTGGTGTTTAACTAATTCTGCTCTGCTTGTGGTATTGACAAGAATGGTATTTCAAACCATGTGGAATGATCTCTTACTCTTAAAATATATCTAACATCTGTTTTAAACTTAAGACACACTATAATGGGTGAAAAATTTACTTGGGCCGAGCAACCATCTATTAACCATTATTCATTCATTAGTAACTACATAGCAACATGCTAAAAACCACTCAAAAGCCACCTAGAACAACTGTGCAACTCACATTTTCTACAGATGAAGATTTGATGGCATTAATATACGTAGCACATCTCTCTCACTCTCTCTGGTATGAAAGCTCATGTATTGCTTTTTAACAAGCTGGTTTAAGTGGCACTGAAAAAACACCAGCCACATAAAAGAACTCCGTACAAAGCCAGTCACTGCTCTCTGCCTCCATTCAGAGAGAGAGAGAGGGGGAGGGAGAGAGAGATTGAGAGAGAAAAGAAAGTAGGTTGTACAGGGCTTAGTCTGTCACATATTACAGCCATGTTCAGCTGAATGAGACCAAAACTACATAGTCAGGTTATACATATGGCAAGACTGCTCTGAGAGACAAGACTAAATATATAACAGCTACTCAACTGATCAAATGTTTAGAGCCAGTAAGTTTTTTTTTTTTAATGAAAGAAATGTATATTTTATTCAGCAAGGATGCATTTAATTGAATGAAAATAAAAGTGATGCATTTACTATGTATTATAAATGCATTTAATATGTAGTAAATGCATTTATAATGATACAAAAGATTGCTATTTCAGATCAATTTAACTTATATTTAACTTTCTATTCATCAAAGAATCCTGGAAAAACAAAGAAATGATTCAGCACAACTGCTTTCAACATTGATAAATAAGAAATGTTTCTTGAGCATCAAATCAGCATATTAGAATGATTTCTGAAAGATCATGTGACACTGAAGACTGGAGTAATGATGCTGAAAATTCAACTTTGCATCACAGGAATAAATTACATTTTAAAATATATTCAAATAGAAAACAGTTATTTTAAATTGCAATAATAGTTGACAATACTGTTACTGTTATTACTGTATTTTTGATAAAATAATGCAGCTTTGGAAAGCATAAGAGAAAAATGTACAAATCTCCAAACTTACATAATGGTAGTCTCTAAACAATATTTTTGTTTTTGTTTTTGTATCACTTTATTAACGTTTTCTGCTCACATAATAAAACAATTACTCAAAATTGAATTACTATTACATGTACATTTATTCAATTTGTGTTGTGGTTCTGCTCAATAAAATTTTTAAGCAGTTTCAGACAGAATGTGCAGACGTTTCCCTAATTTCTACATTGATTTTTATGGAAATTTTGTCAAATGGATTCAAACATGGATTAAAGGAAGCAGTAATAATACGTAATAAAAGAATATTGAATAGCGAATCTGTATAACTTGACAGCCTTTCAGGTTTTTCTGTGTGTGCCAAGGTAATACATCTCTTAACAAAAATACAGTCATTTGGAATATAGTCATAAAATAAGATGTGATCCAAGCTTCTCAAAGTAATGCCTTGTAGCTTGATCGTTAATTGCTTCCCATTAAATCCAGACAAACCACCAAAGAGCCTGGAACTCAATAGAGAAACTTTAGTTGGCAGTAAATATCTTCCCTTCCTCTCTTTCTCATTTTGGCAGCATATAAGCTATATGCAGCAGTGCTGACTGTTTATGTAGAAGCCACTGGGAATGCTGCGATGAGTAATGTTTATTTACCATGACAGTTAGAAAGTAATAATCTTAAATGGCCCCTGGCTGTTCTGCTATTCACAAACAACAACCTTTAATACACAAGACCAAGACATGAAGTGTTCAGAGCAAAAAAAAAAAAAAAAACACCTCTAGATACTCCAGACTCGAGTATGAATGGATGAGATTCAACTTAGGGTCCACCCTTGAAATTCTACACTCATGTGCAATCCACAAAAGCGCCTGCTGTAGCCGAGTATCAGATGACTCTACTGTACGCTGAATAATCTGAACACGGTATGTGCGTGTGGGTGGGGGTGTGATAGAGAGTTGACAAATGTAAGGAATGCATCAGTAACATACCTGTCCTAAGTCCAAAGTGACGTTGACCTCGTTGTATTTTGTACTGCGGGAGAGAGGAGGGCTTTGCCACCATCGCTCGGTGCCATCGATGGCATTGTTGATGGGATGCGCTCTGTTAGTGTCTTCTGAGGTGCAGATGTCACAGTACTGGCCCTGATAACACAGGAAGTTCAATTCAACTGTAAATGAAGTCCCTGCCATAATAAATTGCACAATCATGTCAACAATAATTTATCAAATTATGATGGAATAATAAAGTAAAGAGTTATAACTGAACACTTAAAGCATTTTAAAGAGCTGATACCTGTACAAAGTGATCTGCAAAGTTAGAAACTGAAATTCAGCACTAAATTTTTGGGCATGTTTGCACCACTACCTTATTTTGCATATTCTTATTATTTGATTATTTGCATATTCTTTTAGTGATTCTTATAGTGGAAATAAATGACTCTATTTACAGATGCAATTCCTTCTTTGCATATTCCCCCTTCATTTCCTTCAACTTTTATCTGTTTAATTCTGATAATACAGACTGGAGGACAACATTAAAACTTATTTTCTATGATAAGCTGAGTTGTAGAAACTGTGACTGAAAAAGATGCACAGACTATAGGCAAAATAAAACTTAATTTTGCTACATAAATACCATATAGTAATCCTTTGAAACGGTGATCAGCAAATAGTTTTAGACACTTGTTGCTTAGCTGGATTTGTAGGGGTTTACTCTGCAGGACATTTTAGTGAAAACATCGGAAGAAACCAAGGAATTCACTCCCTTCATTATCCAACTTCTGGCAACCCAAACCCATTTTTATTATTATTTATAGCTATTTATACTTGGCTAGGAAAATAGATTCATGTATAACAGTATAAATGAACTAACAGGAGTGAAATCGATCAGAAATTCACCAAATTATGTTAAGACCACCCATGTGTGAAGGTTTCAGAGATTGATGAGATAAGATTTCCTTTGAATAGCAATCAATTTAGCCTTTACTTACAGCCAATTACCATGGTGACTATAGTTGCTGTTATTACTGTAAAATAATCATAAATTAATTAGTGCTGTCAAACGATTAATCGTGATTAATCGCACCCAAAAGAAAAGTTTTTGTTTAGATAATATATGTGTATGTACTGTGTATATTTATTATGTATATATAAAGACACACACATACAGCATATGTTTTGAAAATATTTACATGTATATATTTATATTCATATAATTTATATTATATATAAATATATTCAATATATAAACATAACATTTTTCTTAAATATATATATATATGCAAGTGTGTGTATTTATATATACATAAATATACACAGTACACACACATATACTATGTAAACAAAAACTTTTATTTTGGATGCAATTAATCGTGATTAATCGTTTGACAGCACTAAAAATAATATGAGATCTCCTTCAAACGGTACTTCCAAAAATCTTTGTTTTCACTAGTTTTACTGTAGTACATCATACACATCTAATATAATATTTAAAATACCTGAATCATTCTGACTACATTTGGCATTTTTCTTCAAAAAGGTAGAAATAACACTCTAAACAAGTGCACATCACTGTTTTTTATTGCATAACATAATAACAGAAACTAATAGTATAACTATGGATAAGCAAAGTTTGGATACTGATGAGTATAAAATGATTGTGACTTTATTTAAAGTGTAGTAAAAATGGACTGCAGGCATGTCATGTTGTGTCTTGAGAAGACAACCACAGGTGGTGCCTGCAACAATTGATCAGGTCGCAACATTTTATTAACACATTCTTTGAAGTGTGGTGCAAATCTGTGTTTGTGTGTGCCTCCCTGAAGGTCTTATATGAAATGCCACACATTCCTCTGGGAAAATCCCAGTAGCAGTGCTACACGGGGGCTGCGTTTTCCTCTTTACAATGTTTAAACATTTCACTCACTCGCCAACAAGCTAAGTCGAGTCTCCTAAGCCTGCTGCTTATGAAGCTTCAGTGGGGGTCTCTTATGAGGAACCATAGCGCTTTATAGGGGTCTCTGGCCTATTCACCTTAAGCAGGTGCTCTCAAAAAAAAGATCAAGCCCCAAAGCACTGTCCTGACTTCACAAAAAAAAAAAAAAAAAAACTTATAAAAAAAAAAATACCATGTTTTTGGACAGGGTACTAATAAGTCCAATATACATGATAAAATATTATGGTAATAAATCTTTAGGACGTGTATTATGGCAGTTGGAATACCAAGTAAACTAATATGTGACCCTGGACCACAAAACCAAGGGTCAATATTTTTGAAACTGAGATTTATATATAATCTGAAAACTGAATAAAAATAAGCTTTCCATTGATGTACGGTTTGTTAGGATAGGACAATATTTGGCCGAGATACAAGTATTTGAAAATCTGCAATCTAAGGGTGCAAAAAAATAAATAAAAAATAAAATAAATAAAAATATTGAGAAAATCGCCTTTAAAGTTGTCCAAATCAAGTTCTTAGAAATGCATATTACCAATCAAAAATTAAGTTTTAATATATTTACTGCAGGAAATTTACAAAATATCTTAATGGAACATGATCTTTACTTGGCATAAAGGAAAAATCTATAATTTTGACCCATACAATGTATTGTTGGCTATTGCTACAAATATACCCGTGCTACTTAAGACTGGTTTTGTGGTCCAGGGTCACATATGGTAATTCAGCACTATGGTAGCATCTGTTATGTAGCTACAAAAACAATAAAAAGCGCACTTCACAAAGTCAAATAGAGTGCAATATTAGCTAGAACTAAAAACACACTAACATCAAAATGTGCTTTTATCCATTTTTAGTAACGTAAACCTCAGAAAAGTAAGTATTTCCCACATCTTTACCTGAATAGTCTGGCTTGGGTCCCCTGACACGGGCCCCCCGACCAGTTTGCAGTACAGGTCTTGAATCGGCTGCTGGCTCTCGTCCACTCCGCAGGTTGCGGTGGCCGTGATTTTCGTCCCCTCCGCGAGATTAAAATACGGCGGGTGCAGACTGAATCCGTTCACGCCGTTGATGGGCAACTCCTGCGCGGTTAAAGCTTCAGTGAGCAGCAGCGACAGAAACACCAGCTCCGGTCCCCTCGCCATCTTCACCTGTGCCGCACACTCAACGCTGCTACAGCCGGTCAAAATATCCACTCAGAGCTTGCTGTGGGGTTAGTCACGGACATTTGGAGAGACCCGGTACACGGAAAGCAGCTTCGGTTTCTCTGTGTGAGTAAGGCACAATAACAAGCAGATATGCAGCTCGGTGGGCACCTTCTCTCTCGGTCTCTGCCTCTGTGCTGCCGGGTTCAGTTCAGAGAGGGCAGTGCACTGAGTGTGTGTGTGTGTGTGTGTGTGTGTGTGGAGAGAGAGAGAGGGCAGTGCGCTGAGAGAGTGTGTGTGTGTGTGTGTGCGTGTGTGTGTGTGTGGAGAGAGAGAGAGGGCAGTGCACTGAGAGAGAGAGAGAGAGAGAGAGAGAGAGAGAGAGAGTGTGTGTGTGTGTGTGTGTGGAGAGAGAGAGGGCAGGGCAGTGCACTGAGAGTGTGTGTGTGTGTGTGGAGAGAGAGAGAGGGAAGGGCAGTGCACTGAGAGTGTGTGTGTGTGTGTATGTGGAGAGAGAGAGGGCAGTGCACTGAGTGTGTGTGTGTGTGTGTGTGTATGTGGAGAGAGAGAGGGCAGTGCACTGAGTGTGTGTGCGTGTGTGTGTGTGTGTGGAGAGAGAGAGGGCAGTGCACTGAGTGTGTGTGTGTGTGCGTGTGTGTGTGTGTGTGGAGAGAGAGAGGGCAGTGCACTGAGAGAGAGAGAGAGAGAGAGTGTGTGTGTGTGTGTGTGTGTGTGTGTGTGGAGAGAGAGAGAGGGCAGGGCAGTGCACTGAGTGTGTGTGTGTGTGTATGTGGAGAGAGAGACGGCAGTGCACTGAGTGTGTGTGTGTTTGTGTGTGTGTGTGTGTGTGGAGAGAGAGAGAGGGCAGGGCAGTGCACTGAGTGTGTGTGTGTGTGTGTATGTGGAGAGAGAGAGGGCAGTGCACTGAGTGTGTGTGTGTGTGTGTGTGTGTGTCTCTCACACACACTGCGGGACCCAGTGAATATAGGTGTTATGTCATTGCTGAGGACCCTGTTTCTGCACATTTATAAAACGAGGGACAAAAATTCTGTCATTTATTCACCCATATTTTTCCGTATCGCTTGCTTTCTTCTGTGGGACAAAAAATGATAACGTTATCAGTCTTTTTTTGGCCATGAATGGACACAATAACGCCATAAAAATATTATAAAGTTGCGGTCTACACGACTCGTGCGATATATTACCCTACTAATCATACATTTTCTAAAGACATTAGATAACTTCTTGTGAGGAAAAAACTTAACTCTTCCCGCCCTCGATCTCAAATAGGAGATGATGTCTGATTCATGGACCGAGTCGAATCTTCTGAATGATTCGTTAATGAATCTGAGTAATTCTGTTCTCCCATTCAATCACAGCTAATTAATGCAGCCGTGACTGTATTCATAGTAAAGCACGCCTCCAGTACCTTATTACTTTTATAAAATGATTGTCACTTTAGATTCTAACGGCAAAAATATTTATTATTATGTTACTTTAAGTAAAATCATTAAATGCTGCTTCAGCCGCCTTCAGCTAGAAATTCCTTGAAATTAAACAAAAACTAGAATGGAGCTCAAATAAAAACAAAAACTGTTCTCATGTGAGTTGTGTCTTTTAAGAGCATTGATAGGCCTATTATCTCACATACATTTGTATTTTTCAGGATGACAAAACGTTTTATACTATACTAAATACATACAGGTCCATCTCAATAAATTAGAATGTCATGGAAAAGTTCATTTATTTCAGTAATTCAACTCAAATTGTGAAACTCGTGTATTAAATAAATTCAATGCACACAGACTGAAGTAGTTTAAGTCTTTGGTTCTTTTAATTGTGATGATTTTGGCTCACATTTAACAAAAACCCACCAATTCACTAACTCAACAAATTAGAATACTTCATAAGACCAATAAAAAAAAAAAAAAAAAACATTTTTAGTGTATTGTTGGCCTTCTGGAAAGTATGTTCATTTACTGTATATGTACTCAATACTTGGTAGGGGCTCCTTTTGCTTTAATTACTGCCTCAATTCGGCGTGGCATGGAGGTGATCAGTTTGTGGCACTGCTGAGGTGGTATGGAAGCCCAAGTTTCTTTGACAGTGGCCTTCAGCTCATCTGCATTTTTTGGTCTCGTTTCTCATTTTCCTCTTGACAATACCCCATAGATTCTCTATGGGGTTCAGGTCTGGTGAGTTTGCTGGCCAGTCAAGCACACCAACACCATGGTCATTTAACCAACTTTTGGTGTTTTTGGCAGTGTGGGCAGGTGCCAAATCCTGCTGGAAAATGAAATCAGCATCTTTAAAAAGCTGGTCAGCAGAAGGAAGCATGAAATGCTCCAAAATTTCTTGGTAAACGGGTGCAGTGACTTTGGTTTTCAAAAAACACAATGGACCAACACCAGCAGATGACATTGCACCCCAAATCATCACAGACTGTGGAAACTTAACACTAGACTTCAAGCAACTTGGGCTATGAGCTTCTCCACTCTTCCTCCAGACTCTAGGACCTTGGTTTCCAAATGAAATACAAAACTTGCTCTCATCTGAAAAGAGGACTTTGGACCACTGGGCAACAGTCCAGTTCTTCTTCTCCTTAGCCCAGGTAAGACGCCTCTGACGTTGTCTGTGGTTCAGGAGTGGCTTAACAAGAGGAATATGACAACTGTAGCCAAATTCCTTGACACGTCTGTGTGTGGTGGCTCTTGATGCCTTGACCCCAGCCTCAGTCCATTCCTTGTGAAGTTCACCCAAATTCTTGAATGGATTTTGCTTGACAATCCTCATAAGGCTGCGGTTCTCTCGGTTGGTTGTGCATCTTTTTCTTCCACTCAACTTTCTGTTAACATGCTTGGATACAGCACTCTGTGAACAGCCAGCTTCTTTGGCAATGAATGTTTGTGGCTTACCCTCCTTGTGAAGGGTGTCAATGATTGTCCTCTGGACAACTGTCAGATCAGCAGTCTTCCCCATGATTGTGTAGCCTAGTTAACCAAACTGAGAGACCATTTTGAAGGCTCAGGAAACCTTTGCAGGTGTTTTGAGTTGATTAGCTGATTGGCATGTCAGCATATTCTAATTTGTTGAGATAGTGAATTGGTGGGTTTTTGTTAAATGTGAGCCAAAATCATCACAATTAAAAGAACCAAAGACTTAAATCACTTCAGTCTGTGTGCATTGAATTTATTTAATACACGAGTTTCACAATTTGAGTTGAATTACTGAAATAAATGAACTTTTCCACGACATTCTAATTTATTGAGATGCACCTGTATGTTAACTTATATATGTTAACTTTCACATATACATATATACACACACTATTTATAGGCTACAAGTTTATGTTTGCCTGCAACATAAATCCCAAGTATTTTACCATTTTTTGAATGGCTTTTGGTGCTTTTCTGTGGTGTTACAAATAGCACAGCCAAGAGAAAGATCATCAGTTTTAATGATATAGGCCTACTGTACCAGGCGAAACACTGTTGAGCTTTATCTTATTTTCGGTGCTTAAAAAAACTCTCAGAACCTCTGCTCATACTTTAAAAGGCCATTTTATTGCAACACAATACATGCTATTCTTTTTAAGAGTTGCGAAGGTTAAAAGTCTCAAATCAGTGCAGTATAAATCAAATGTTGTCACAGCAGACAAGTAACATTTGTAATAGTGATCAGAGCGTGCACTATACACCGTCCAACACTGTGAGATTTCCCACCAGAGCTCGTTCACATTCCTCCAGTCCACACCTCAGGCTTTCATTTTCCTGTCTGCAGAACCCGAGGTTTAATTAAATGGCAGCGCTCCAGAGAACAAAGTGAGAGAGAGGGGACAGAGGGAGGAGAGGAGCAGGTGTTTTCTTCACCCATCATTTTGGCCACCTGAAACACAGCCAGCATAAAGGCGCCCCTCTGACTACGAGTCATAAAACACACAAACACACACTATTATTCACACTCTTCTCCAGTCCAACAAGTTTATCTTTAATTGCTGCAGAATAATAAGCTTTAACAAGTCATATTTTGGTCAAAATGAAAACTGTCATCATTTATTCAACCTCGTCATTTCAAACTCTTTTTTTTTCTTTTTTCTGTGAAACATAAAAAGGAAGGATGTATAAGCCGCTTTTTAACATGCACTCAAATTAGACAGCAACGAGTGGCTGTCAAACTGTAAGGATAAGATGGCAGATGTCTGAAGACATTTAGTAGCTCTCCATTAACAAAAACAGACAAACATGGCTTGTTCTTACCTCCCCTGCTGATTCAGGTCATTTTTAATAAATGAAGCTTAAGGCTGACACTAATATTTTCATCTGTCCTACACATGTTGACCTCTGAACTTTGCTCTCAGGGGAGTATCTCAACTAACTGGCAGGGGTCAGATCGGTGTTTGACTTTGGAAGTCTAGAGTCTGACTACTAATGCAACCGAAGTCTCATTCACTTCCAAACAAGAACACATTCCACACGGCAGACCAAAACGAAAGAAGAGAGAGACAAATCTCACAACAGAAGGATGAAGGAAATGCCATCCGGCTGTCACATACTTCCTTTATGGACAAGAGAGTCAACTCGCAAGACAAGAGATGAAAGAGAGACGGAGGTTTGCTTCTTTTTGTCCGAAGTGTCTGTGTCAGTGTATTAGTCTCTAGTCTTCTTAACCGAGGACTTAGTGACCTCTTGGTTGCCAGGGATTTCTTTTAAAGAGTGTGAATGATGTGGAAACGCCCCGTTACACCCTTACAGACTCAGAGCAGGTCAGTGACTAAACTAGCGTTGTTCTTATTTTACAAGATGGATATGTTCTAGTCACATGTTTTTCCTTCTCAGATAATCTGCTGAGTGACAGTGAGATTGTTTGATAAAGTTCAGAGGAAGCAGTGTTGTGTCTAAAACACAGTTATTATGTGGCATCTTCATATACTTCAAACACAGACGTAACCAGACAGGCCTGATCTTAACTGTGATGTGGTTCTTAACTATTTTTCACCTGTCCAAGCTGGACTGTTCAGGATGAGCTGAGTCAATGTTTTGTGCACATGAGAGATGGTGAAAATAAAATTGTAAAAAAAAAATAAAAAAAGTGAGTGATTCTTGGCAAACTCTTTATTGCATGTAATTACTAGGTAGTTGCTTATAGGCCCAAATCAAAAGAACATGAAAGGAAGTTTATGCCTTAGAGTGAAAAATAAAACAAGTAACTTGGAGATAAAGTTTATAAGAAATAAAATAATAACTGACCCTTCTTAGTTACTGTTGCTGCGTCGGACAAGCCATGCCAATCTTAACGCCACACATCATGTTCCCACTCAGTGAAAAATACATTACGGAGCAAAGAAGAAACTGACAACACGCCGACAGACAAGACAGAGCAGGTTACTTTTAGTATGAAACAAATGGTCAGCTTTTAAATTTTGTAATTTTTTTAATAAATTCAAACACTAAACACCGTTTTTTGGCTCGCTAATGTGTCGTCCCACATGAAAAAATACTATAGTAATTTATAGTAAATACTATAGTGTTTTTGAACCATACTATAGTAAAGTACTTGAATTAATTTATTGTGGTAATTCTATAGTTGCTGTGGTAATAGAACAACTATAGTAATATAAACAAATTACTTTACCCAATACTGTACTAAGTTTTCTACAACTATGGGTATATTATACTACAATACACTACAGTTTACTGTAGTAAAAACTAAAGTATACTATATTTACTATGTATACTTATTATTTACTATAAATTACTATAGTATTTTTTCATGTGGGGTGACAGATCACTGTAGTGCCTTCAAGTGTCTCATGAACCAATCATCTCTTCCTCTTTACTAGTTATAGCACAAAATAAACATGAATGAACATCAGAAGGTTATATTATTTCAACTGTGGAAAGACGTCAATATAAACCATATTTCAAGTTCAAGTCCACCGACATAAATCTACTCTCCAGTCTGGTTTGTTTGTCGGACAAAATGGCAGATTCAGCATTATGATTGGTCAGATTGCCTGCCAATCAAACTCCCAGCGAAGGGTCAATTATGAGATTGTTGCAATTTTTTAGATTTTTAGATTTAAATTTTTACATTTTTTTAGTTGCAATTACAAGATATGAAGTCACATTTACAAGAAAGTCACAACTGTGAGAAATAGTCGTAACTGATATTGAAGAGATATGAAGATACTATGATATATAAAATTGCAATTATGAGATATAAACACAATTATGAGAATTAAAATTACCATGAGAAGTCACAACGTTGAAATATAGTCACTTATGAAATACAGTTGCAATTATGAGATATGAAGACAATTAGAAAGTCACAACTGCAATTGAGATATGAATTCACTATTATGAGATATAAAGTTGCAGATATGAAGACAACTATGATATAAAAAGATATGAGATATGAGAAGATAGGAGACAAATTTGAGAAATAAAATTACAATTATGAGACAGCCACAACTGAGATGTCACTACTTTGCGATATAAAGTTGCAATCATGAGATTATATAATGTGATTTTATTTCTCATAATAATAATGTGATCTAATAACATGATTTGATTTCTCGTAACTGTCTTCACTGTTATGAGAAAGTCTCAACTGTGAGAAATAGTTGTAATTAAAATATGAAGTCACTGCGAGATATAACAGAATTGTGATATGCAGTCTTAAATATGAGAAATAGTTTCAAATCTGAGATATAGTCATATTATCTTAATATATTATTTTATTAATGATGGTATTTTTATATTATTTTCAATACAGAATTATATTCATGACTATGTTTACATTTAATTATATATTTCTAACTAGAACTTGTATTGTTTATACTCCAGTGGAAATGAGCCCACCACTAAGCCTCTATGATATTCTGATTCAGAAAGTCTATGAGATTTTTTCAGCTGTTTTGTATGTGTGTGTTTCGACAAACTCCACTAATAGATTATGAGATAATGAAGAGCATGTTGATGTGAAAGAGACAAAAGCACACTCAACTTTTGTCTACACAAACACACCACTTGCTCAATGTGTCAGACCCCTCAATCCACACGTTAATCATTACAGCAGGATCTCAACACCTCCGCATTAATACAGACAAAGAGACAGATATCCCGCGCTAAACATCCACCAGCATCCTGCAGCACCAACAATAAAGAGCAGAAAATCCTCTTGAAACCAAACTCATATTAAAGGAAATAGCAAAAGACAGGACCTCAGAATGTTTGGCCCCTAGCAAAGACACGAGTGAGGAGTGCTGCATTAAAGTTTCAACAACAAACTTGGTTCCAGTTGAAACAAATGGAGTTTAAATCCTAATCCCTGAGTCAAACAGGCATGATGGGTACTAGATTAATCTTTCCAGCAGCCTAAAGCCTTTTTTTTTTAGCAAAGAGCGAATATCTGGCACTGATGACATTCATAATCCAAACAAATTTTAGCACAGATACTGTATATATAGCCTTCAGGCATATAGTTCATATCTAGATTTATTATACTGGCATCAAGCCCAGAGAGGTTATTGTGTTAGCATCTGAGCGTCACGTCTGACTGGATGGCAAGTTCATACAGGTTTGTAGCATCTTTCGCACTCCTTCAGACGGCTGATTTAACAAAACAGTGCTTCCCACAGTTTTAAGATCACATGCTTTGAAGTTCAGTCTGCATGAAAGGAGAAAATCAGAGTGCTAACTGCAGATAAGGAACAAAAGGCCGGAGGTCTCGCTAAGTGAGCGGTGAAGCATTTCACCCAGACACTCCATAGCCCTTATAATGATGAGAGAGTTTATATCTCACAAAGAACACGCAACAGACATGTGGTAAACGAGACGTGGATTTCCACACACATAACAAAGTGATTAGAATTAGCAAGTGAATGGTGTTTTCAGACACAAGATGATAATGTTGAAGGGCTATAATGGTTGCAGCTCTTTGGTGTCTGAG
This sequence comes from Spinibarbus caldwelli, assembly GCA_039654775.1. Classification (NCBI taxonomy): domain Eukaryota; kingdom Metazoa; phylum Chordata; class Actinopteri; order Cypriniformes; family Cyprinidae; genus Spinibarbus; species Spinibarbus caldwelli. The sequence goes on from CM077260.1 coordinate 21,019,652, forward strand.
AGGAAGGAAGGTGAGTCTTTTGTCATGGGTATGATGCATAAATTAATTGGGCAGAATAAAAAGGCTAACTTGTTTCACCCTGTTTAGTGGTCAGCCTTCACCCTGCTCTCTCACTGAATCACTGGAGCCATTGATGATCTGTAACCGCAGATTCTTACATAATTAACATGAATATTTTTCCGCTTCAGGGTAAAAATAAGATGATTGTGAGAAGGTTTAGCATAAAGTCAAATTTTGAGATATAAAAAATGTAGAAATTTTTCTAAAGATGCAAATGCATCATATAAATTATCTGGGCACTTTTGGAACACTTGCACTAATTGTAATCCTGCATGCTAGGATAAAATACAGAAATAAAATGTATAAACTGACAGATTAAGTTAAGTACTGAAGGATTGTCATTGTCTCGTCTACATGATATCAGGATGTTGTGTATCTCCATTAAATGAATGAATCCAGTCATTATATCATTGCATGTTTTAGATCTTTCTGTCTTTTTGAGGAAAGGCCATAGGCATTTTGTGACCTCTGTAATTGAAGGGAGATAAGCTCTCTAAGAAAAGCTGTGTGCCCAGCACTGACAAAGCACTGAGAAACAAGTAAGAAAGATGGGAGAGAGTAAACCCAAAGTGTCTGAAAATAACAGCATGTCTTTCTGATAAACAACAGACTGTCAGCAGCTGTGTAAATGAAGAAGAGCAAGACACTATAAACTGAACAGGACAACGACTGCAGCAGGTGAAATCACAACAGTTGTCACAAATATACAGCAAAAAATACAGGTACTCTGTCAAAAACATGCTTGAGTGAATGTAAAATTTTCCACATTGTACTTATGTTGCTACTGACTAAAACCATTGAACAATTTGTTGTTAATTTATGTAAGGCTGAAGTAAAATAAAAATATTAGATGAAAAATTTAAATATTAAAATATTGCATTGGCATATAAATTTAATAAATAAATATGTTAAGGTAAATAACTAAAATTACTAAAAAAAAAATAAATAAAAAAAATTAAAAGTTAAATGCTAATCACTAAAAATTAAAAACTGAAAATATGCACATAAAGCTAATAAATATAAATTCAATATTAAATAATACTAAAATCACATTGGATTTTTACTTTGTATTAAAATAATCTTAGAAGGAATCTTAGAAATAGCCCTAAATTTATAAAAACCAAAGACAGAGGAGATTTTCTTATTAAAGTAACTTGAAAAGCTCAGTAGCTCAACTAATTTTACAGTTGTTTGCCATTTGAAGTTTTATTTGATATCATATGACCAGTTACGCATTTAAATACGTTGTTTTAAATGAAAACATATCCAAGTAAATGCATATAATAAGCTAAAATTATTTTATTTGGCTTTTTTTTTCTTTTAAAATTTAAAGAAGAAAAAACAACTTGAAATGAATGTCTTAGTATTTAGTATGTCCCCCCTAAAATAATACTTCCAAATAATAGACTTGCAATCTCAGATTTTCATGTGATATCAGACGTTTTGGATCTCATTGTACATGTTATCAAGGGGAAAGTGTCATGGTACAAAACATGTATTACATATTAAAAGTAAAAAGTTTTTTTTTTTTTTTTTTTCCTCGATGAAAACTGCCCTCTATGACATGTAGGAACAGGAAGTAACACAAGTAACCAGATTTTCTTTCAAACTATATTGTAGTACAGCATTCCTCCAAAACAAACGTGTTATCAGACAGAAGCACATCTGTTTCAGAGGTGTGTGAAACAGTTATTAGTTCCACACTGAGAGGAAGAGCTGTAATCTCCCACACACTCTTTAATAACGGACTAACACTCCTCAAACCCCACAGTGCTTCCTATACTTCACCTAAACCTCCTCAACTAATGACTGCTTTAAAGCAGCTCTATTACTCAAACCTAGCAGAGAGAGACAGAGAGAAACAGCCTAGTGAAAGCACAAGCATGTTCAGTCCCACGGCCTTAACTTTTGATTAGCATTGATCACTAATGCCACCTAGTGGTGATATGTTTCCTGACTGTGACAGAACAATAAATCAACATAAACACAAGCTATATACAACACACTGAATACACATTCTATACAGTACAGAGCAACACGTCCAGTATATAGACTCAAGTATTATTTCAAATGATTTATTTTACATATATGCCATACTTAATAGTTTTTTGAGGTCTTTACTATTGCTCAATTGCCGTTCCTAATAAACAGAAATGAAGACACAAACAGAAAGACATGTAAATACTGTTTTATTGTAAGAAATGGACTTCAGTTAAAAATGTGGAACTCTTAACAGCCTGCAAGTACAAAATCAGGGAGAGAGAGACAGTTTGGTCGTGGTGCGGGGCCCACAATGTACTGAGTACCTTCGCTACAGATTGTTCTTAAAGGCCACAGAGCATTGAAAGAAAGGAAGGAAGGGTCAATCACTGCCTTTAACAGACATTACCTGCTTCCAAACTACTTCCTTCCACATTTTTACTTGCATCCATCTTGTGCCAATATTTAGCAGTTCGGCTTATGTGAAATTACAATGGGATATTTGTCAATGCAAGCCCAGAAATATGAGTGTCACTTGTTTTCCTATTACCTCCTATTTAGATCAGATCCAGCACTGTTATATTCACCCAACTGCAGCAATATTTCTAATCCAGTGAACTAAAACATCTAGCAAAAATGCTTGTCTAGCTCAAACAGGCAAGATCTTAAGGATCAAGGTATTTGATAGCACCAATAACAACTCTGATTGCCGGTTTTGCATGTACTATTGATGTAAAATGCAACATTGAGGACTACACACAGAAAAACTGCTATTGATTGAAAATGACCGGTGCAAAAGAAAGCTACACGTCGGAGAAAGTCAGAGTTGGCACAGTGATCTAAAGTCAGAATCATGTTGAATCTTCAAAAAATGACAAATGAAGTGAGCAAGCATTGTCTGGAAAGATCAAATTCAGAACTTTCCAAAAATGAGCGAGAAGTAAAGCTTTCATCTACAAAGCTCATTTAGTCGATATTTTTAGTGTTTTTGCATTTGTATGGTTATTTGGGGAATGGTCTTGAAAGAGTGCAATATTTGAAAATAACTCAAAAGATTTCACGTTCTCATCTTGTGTATTTAAAAGATTTAGGTCTGAAATAACCAATATTCTGCTGCTGCCGCTACGTCTACAAATAATAATTAAAAGAAAACTTAAATTTAAAACTTTAATAACTTGAATTACAAACATTTGCCAAGAGAGACAGTGCGAAGGAAAGGATAGAAAAACGCATTAAATATAAGGCAGTAAAACAGGTAGAAAACGGGCAGTGTTTGTCTTGTCAACTCAAATTTTGGCCGAGTCTGCCAACGTAGAGGCTACTAACTTCATACGGATAATTCTTTAAAATGAAAGCAATAAAATTATAATAAAAACATTTAAACTTGTGCAACCGTGGCGCCACAGTACATCGGCGTCCTGTAGGCCAAAGCGCACGACTGAGTGTTAGTACGTGCGTCGACTCGAAAACGACGCTTCACTATATCCATAAAATAAAGAAAAGACAAACGTCAGGCTGGGTCCACTCCCTCCAGACAGTCTGTATAAGGCACAGTCACTGAGGATAGACTGGAGCGGTGGTGACTGCTACCTGCCTTATGCTAAAGCAAGCACCAAAACCATGAGTGGAAACTAGGAAGTGAGAGAGTTTTTGCAATGAACAAATGCACGTTTTATCATTCCGTCCCTCGGTTTTGTGTCAGTAAGGTACGGTTCTAAATAAGACGTGATCACAGATATGTAACACAGCAGTGAGGGGGGGAGACGCCGCCTATAAATCACTACAGAGGATGTGTCCAAGACATTTCAAATAAGATAAATACATTTGCAGGTGTCTGAAGTTGCTGAAAGAGGAAAGCAATATTAGATTGTATATTACAGACGGGAAACACACTCTTCCTCGGAGAGAAACAGAAGTATCGTGGCAGCCAGAGGTCTGAGGGCATTAAAACAGTTTTTTGACATGAAGTGTGTCTATGCATGCTTTAGCAGACGCAATGGGATTCAGTATGGAGTTTGTTCGGAAGTCCAAATGCATAATATGGTGTGGATGGCGGGGTAGTGACTGTGTGGAGAGTACAGGAATGGAAAGGTGAGAGGAGGGTAAAACTGCAGCGAGTCACGAGCATTAGAACTCCTCCTGGTCCTCTGACTCAGCGTCTGGTATGACAAACCCATCCTGAGAGAGAGAGAGAGAGACAGAGAGAGATTGAGTCATCTGATAAGAAAAGTCTTGCCATTTAAAGATTGTTCCACTGTTTTCCACTGCAGATGTTGTTAAACAGCACTAGTCTGTGTTTACAAGTTCAGTAAATTAATGAACAAGACAGTCTAATGTGGATCTGCAACATGTCTATTCATACTTTCTCCAGACTGTTACTTGGGAATTCTGTGATGTCCATTAAAAAAAAACATTTTTATTTAATCATTAGAGGGTTTTAAGGTCATGTAAAAACTGGACATATCTGAGCTTTTCTAAATTAATGTAAAGCTGTAATATGCTTAAAAAAAATAATAAACCTTGACACTGGAGGCTTTCACTCGTGAAACTAACAAATTATGACTGACTACGAATAGCTAATTTTACCAATAGAATCAGTTTAAAGGGACAGTTCCCCTAAAAATGAAAATGCTGTCCTCATTTACTCATCCTCATATTGTGCCAAACCCATCTGACTTCTGCTCATCTTAAATATACAGTGATGGCCAAAATGATTAGAACACTATATTTTCACCCGCTAAAAAATGGTTTTAAGTCAGTTATTTCTATCTTTTGCTGTAGTGTGTCAGTAGGAAATATCAGTTTACATTTCCAAACATTCATTTTGCCATTAATTGTAATAATCCAGTGAGATTTTTGTTTTCACAAGGAGTCTGACAACAACTCCACACAGAGATCTGATCTCATCATTATCCAGTCTGTCTGGAATGACATGAAGAAACAGAACAAACTGAGAAAAACTCAACTAGAACTGTGGCAACGTCTCCAAGATGCTTCAAGAAACCTACCTGCAAAGCTACAGTACTGTTAAAAGTTTTAGGCACTTGCATAAAAATGCTGTAAAATTGTAGATAACCTACCTGCAAAGCTACCAGAAAAACTATGTGCTTTTAACAGTACTGTAGCTTTGCAGGTAGGTTTCTTGAAGCATCTCGGGAGACATTGCCACAGTTCTTCTGGATTTAGTCTGTCTCAGTTTGTTCTGTTTCTTCATGTCATGCCAGACAGACTGGATGATCAGATCAGAACTCTGTGTGGAGCACTGGCAGTTGTGAAAACAAAAATCTCACTGGATTATTACAATTAATGGCAAAATGAATGTTTGTAAATGTAAACTGATATTTCCTACTGACACAGTACAGCAAAAGATAGAAATAACTGATCTAATCATTTTGGCCACCACTGTAAATGGAGAGATGAATCATGAAAGATTTCTGTCCCTCTGTTAAGCCATTAAGCACATCCAATATGGCAAACAGAAGATCAAACGTGCTTGCTCGTCATCCAAGGTTGTAGTACGGTTATGCTTTGCTTTACCATATTTGATGAGCTTGGTGTATTTGTCTTGATCAATGTTTATGCATGAATAAAAGCCCAAATTAAATCTGTTCATAATATAAAATGAGCATGCCTATTCAGAAGACTTGGATTAATCAGACTTTTACAATATCTTTATTATGAAGCATCTGTTTTGGCGGAATTCACCTTCAATGAAGGGGCAGAAATCGCTCAGGTTTGATGAAAATATCTATAAAGTCTTATGGCTTGTGGGAATGGGAATGGCATAAGGGTGAAAAAATTTTCATTTTTGGGTGAACTATTCCTTTAAGTTTAAGAAGATGCCATATCAGCCAGAGAACATAACATATATTAATATATGACTGAAAAGGTCATGAAGAAATCATAAAATTCATTATTCAATAAGTATGGGAACACAGTTAATTACTAATATGGTCCGTTGTGGCAAATGTGTCTCTTTGGTGAGACTGTAGTTGTGTTTGACTCACGTCTGTGGCATAGAGAATATCCACAATCCTCTGCAGGGTGGGGTCTCCCTCCCCCTCCTTCTCTTGACAGATCAGCTCAATGTTCCTCAGTTTTCCAAAGTAAAAGTCCCGCTCCTTCTCCATGTCCTGGATTGTAGACTTCAAGATGTTTAACTGAAAGTCACCAAACAAACATTTTAGTCATAAAACCCAAAGTACACTTATGTTTTTATGCATACGTTACGTTACTAGGTACTATGCTGATGACAAAAAGTGCAGACACTAGACAAAGATGAAATTTGAAACTGCACGTCGAGTGTCTTTGCTTGTTTCATATTATAAAAAGTGACAGTCTCACAATGTGAGAGTGTATATAGCACAACAAACCTCTTGAATAAGCTCCGCCCTTTCCTCATCACCACCAGCACCAGGTCTCCGCGCAGAGCCAGGCGCCACCTTGGGTGTTACCTTGGCAACGGCTGCTCTCTGTGGTGCTGTTGGGAACAAGTAATAAGTAGTAAGATGCCAACAAACTAGTTTGAAATAGAGACAAGTAGTTAATAACATTCTGACAGTATAACAGAACATCACTGGACCTGTTACTGAAATGCACTGAAGTGCAAGTCATTGTGTTGATAATAAAGTATTTAACTGCAGTGAAGTGAAAGCAGCAAGCTGGCAATAAAATCAACATGCAATCAGAGCGGACCCATCAATTCAATTAATTCTCAATGAATAAAGTCAAGCACACCCCGTTTTTCTCCTTGAATATCCAGCTTCATTTAGAAACATGTCAGGATTATGGAAGTAAGATGGGTTGTGAAGACCATTTCATACTGCTTTTATGCCCATCTATGCCTACATATTGAAATGACTAACAGTCTAAAAGCATATCAGACTCATCACGTTCCCTTCTCAGAAGAGTTTCTGTCCAGCGCTCTCCATGTGGGTGGGTTAGCTGACACTATTTAATGTTGCGACTTTTAAAATCATTTAAACGTTCAATTTACTAGAATGACTGCAACAATGTCAACTTCTTCAGGAACCAAAACCACGTGTATTTCTTAGCTGACACCTCTCATTGTCTATACTGCCTAGACTTCAGCGAGCAGATGGTGACTAGTCAGTAAAGAATGAGATGTATCAGCAGAAACGGGACCAGACTGAAACTGTTACATAAACTAAAGTGTACAAACTACATTCAAAGTGATCCACCATTTGAATCCCCTACAGACACTGAAGACATTTAAAAGCCCAAAAACCCAAGACACATCTTAAGCAGCTGGCGTGGCAGTCTTAACAGGAGAAGACTGATGGACTGCAGTAAGCCAATGAACACAGACGTTTTTGGCAAGTCAAAACGAGGTCAAGAACAGAATGATCAGCTCATGCACATCTTACAGAAGAATGCATGCAAGTGCACATGAAAATAATGCAATGCCTGGTGGATATCAATAAAATGGGAAAATAAAATATAAAATACACTATCTTTCAAGATTTTGGGCTCAGTAAGATTTTGTTTTTAATGATTTTGACAGAAGTCTCTTATGCTCACCAAGGCTACATTTATTTGCTCAAAACTACAGTAAAAAGAAATATTTTAAAATATTACAGTTTAAAATAACTGCTTTCTACTTTAATATATTTAAAAATGTAATTTATTCCTGTGATGGTAAAACTGTCACATGATCCTGCAGAAACCACCAATATGCTGATTTGCTGCTCAAGAAACATTGTCACTTCCTGTTGAGATTACGCACATGAACTTCTCTTATTTTATTTAGGTTGAGGCTTCTAGGATTAGCACAAGTACCATTTTGATGAACAATACAACACAGGTATCCTCTGTTGTAAACAAGCACAGTGTCAGCTCACATGACAGTTTGCTTCATTATGCTCCAGACTCTGGTGAACATGCTCAGGACTGCTTGCCTGAGGCTATGAATTACAGGTAATGTTGGAAATAATGTTGAGTTTCTTGCACAGAATTGCTTAGTTTTGTGCTGCCTGATATGCTTTTTTTGAATTTCAACGTGACAGTAGTCATTGACTTGCATTTTATGAATCGCCAAGGACCACGGTTTTAGCTAAAAAAAAAAAAAAAAAAAAAAAAAAAAAAAGAGTCTTCTTTACTGTTCTACTGAAGAAAAAAAAAAAGTCACCTACATCTTGAATGGCCTGAGGGTGAGTAAATTAAAAACAAATTTTCATTTTTGAGTGAACCATCCCTGAGTGACTATCGTTCTGAATATCTGTTCTTTTTGGGCAGATGTATAAAACATAAAAATGTATGTCTAATCATAAATGCTGAGATCAAACTATGAGGTGCAAACAACTGGTGCAATGTAACCAACCTGCATTCAAGATCTTCTTGGGCTTGCTGAGGGCAGACATGGAGGGGTTGGGTGGAGGCATGGTGTCCTGGCCCTGTCGCGCTTCCACTGGGTCATAGTCTTTTCCATCGTAGTTGGCATCAAAGAACTTCTTAAACCACTGAACGAATTCAAAATTGTCTTGAAATTTGCCCTTCACCAACTTGTCAACCGGGATAATCTGATGGGGAAAACAAATTCAAATATTATTTCATGGATTTATTAAGGTCATTGTTTTTGTTCCTTGATTTCACCAGTAAAACAATGTCTACATGGTATAATTAGTTCCAAACTCCAGGAATGATAGCATATTCTAGTCAATAGAATTTGTGATAAAATGGAAATAATTAACCTAAGTGTCTCTAAAAAGTCTCTTAAAACTCTGTTTTGCTCAACTTGACCAGACAAACACTGCTTGTGCAGACAAGCTTGAGAAAAAGAAATTAAGCAACTCACTTTGTCAACGCCCATTCTCTTGAAGGCGGCCTGCAATATCTTAAAATTGTGAATGTATTCATGCTCTAACTTTGCACCAAATTTAACTTTCTTCAAAGGTATGCAGCCTGGAAACAGCATGTCCATAAACTGGCAGTAGGCTGCACCTGTAGAGAAAATCAGATTACAAACAGTTGATAAATTGAAAAAAATGCTTCCATTACTCCGAAACACATCCATTATAATAAAGTGCACGCCCATTTCTTCAGCGGCATTGGTTCTGGAAGTATTTTTTCCTTGATAAAACAATATAAGCCAGAAACTAAACCAACCAGCTATTTCCTTAAATTTCCTTATGAAAGAAATGGAGTTTTTACTTTCAGAACCCAGCTGTTGCTCTCTTTACTACAAAGCCACATACAACTCACCTGAACATAAAAGCTCGATCTTGGTAAAGTTCATCTGTAGAGACTCATTGATCCATGCGAGCATGTCATGGCGACTCAGATTGTCGCTAGTCACTGAGGTGGAATATACGTTCACAGCCATGTTCTAGAATGGAGCAAGAGATAAATGAGACATCATGATGAGTAACCATGTGCTGACGCAGATTGAAAATTAACAGTGCTGAAACTAGGGCATATAATATTAGGTTATTATAGATCAACATAATATTATAATACTATAAGAGACGTATTCTGTCTCAATTTTACTATAAAGGATGCTCTATTATTATCATACATTAAACTTGACAGAGTATAAAGAAACATAAGCACTGCAATGAACGTATTTCATCACATGGGTGAATCCTAAGGGAGTGTATCTCGGATGTTAAATCTCACATTTCCTCTTCTATCCGTCTATCTAAAAACCAACCATCAACAAAACACAATATTCTTGATTTTAATAAATAGTCAAAGCCTTCATAGTGTGATATAAACTATAAAGAAGAATGGAGCTGTAATACATCGTAATGGCATTAAGCCAGCCAGAGTCTCAAGACAGCTAAGCAGATGCTGAGAAAGACATCAGTAATGTCAGTCCCTTTATCTGTGCCTTAAAACCTAATAAGTTGCCCTATCTAGACAGCAATCCATTCGAAGTCATTTTTAATTATAAGCACGTTTGACTCAAATGCGCCTTTGACGCACAAAATGCTTTTTTTAAGCAGCTCGCAGGGTTTTGAGACAAACACCGCCTCAGCTGCTTTTCTACATCCAGGCCTCGCCTTCCACACTATAACTCTTATAACAGACGTCTTTACCGATACTTATTAAAACAAGAAGGCTAAAATGAATACACGTATTTACTTAAACCTCAAAAACCGGCCTCATAGACCAGACTACCGACGAAATATAAGACAAGCCTAGCTAATTCTTTGTCCCATAAAACATCAGCAGCAGCAGCATCAGCTTCCGTTAGCGGCCGGGGCTAACCGTTCATTTCAGCGCACTCGTTTAAAATAAACCATCCCCAATGAATATATAACGCTTTAACGACGTTGTCACAACATAACATATCTCTCTGCATCATTAGTTTATAGAATAAAAGAAAATAAAGAATATCTAACGGTATTTGAGATGTCTTAGCCGAGCTTTACCTCTTGTTCGCCGGCGCCTCTTTCTCTCAGATCATGCGTCGGTTTGTTCTTTGGGCGTCTTACGTCACCACGTACAGATACGTAGGAAAAGTGGCAAAATAAGAGTCTTTCCGTCACGTTGCTTTTATTTGGTAATATATTGAAGGAATTGTATTTATGTTAAAATGAGATTTTATTGGTGTACGCTTATTTATTTATTAAATAATAAATAATTATTGATGTATTTGATGTACAAAAAAAGTTATAGACCATTACTGGTCAAACGAACGAAGAATGTGTTATGCTTTAGTTTGAGGACCAATTCTCACTATTAATGACTTTTGACTGAATAAACTCCAAATTTGCTGCTTATTAATAGTTAGTAAGGTAGTTAAGTTTGAGAATAGGGTAAGATTAAGGGATCTAAAATATGGTCATGCAAAATAATGCGCATTATAAGTACTAATAAACAGCCAGTGTACTAGTAATATGTATGCTGATAAGCAAATTTGAATTGGTGGTCCCTAAACTAAAGTATTACAGTAAGAGAAATGCATACACAGCTATTCTTGACACAAATGTGTCAAACACCAAAGACTTGTCTCATGAAGACTTTATTTTTCTTACAGATATCATCTCTGCTTATTCTTTTGTATTTACAGTATGTAAACAAGAGAGTCCACAAGACAAGAGAAAAAAGAAACATGCCCGCAATAAGTATAATCTTTTCCTTTACTCCTCTAGACTTTTGCTCGTTTTTGTTTATTTGTTTGTCAAGAAGCCTTTCACGGGTGAAAGATATTAAAGAATTAAATCTTTGAATCTTTCCAAAAAAATAAAAAAAACGTAGTGACAATCCATTAGTACTAACAATCATATTCCGTAAGTTTTTGACCTTGTACAAACACGCTCTTCATTTGATAAAATGAACTTACTCTTTCGGGGCACTTCTAAGTGCATCTTTCACATTAAGAGAAAAAAAATGATATCGATCAAAACACATTTGAAGTTTACAAAAGTTGATATGTATAAAAAAAAAAAATAAAAAAAAAGGACAACAGTTTTACAGTTGCATATTTTATATCAAAGGGTGTTTCTGTCTTTGTACTAAAGTCACAAATTCAAATATGAAATGTATGTAGAAATGAATCAAACTTTAAAGGCATTACCCTAATGTTGTGTTGGATGTAGTGAACAGGAAATGACACCATGTCATGATCACACTGAACAAGGAACAGTCTGTTCGAAATGAGTCAAGGTCCTTTTGTGTTAACATCTGACTCTTTGAATGGCACTGTTCTGATGACAAAAAGATTTCGCACTCGGGTTATGAGACAGCGACGGAGGAGCTGCCTTTAGTGTTGTCCGTGGAAGGGGAGGGTCCTCGGTTTGCGGGGGATGTTCTTTCTCCGGTTGGTGAAGTTTGGGTTTTAGGGGACTGTCCTACAGGTTTTCCGGCTGCGTCTGAACTGGCTTCTGCTTCAGTTTCCTGCTGAGATGCTGTGGCTGAGGAGATGAAAAAGAGAAAGTTATAACTCAATTGCTATTCAGTAATAAATGCAAAAGAAAATAGAGTGGCTATGTTTAGAATGGAATACTAGCTTGTATACTGGATACTGCCTACTAGTTAAAAAACAATTGACCCTTTTCACAGACTGTTCTGATGCATTTTTACAGTTATTAACATTGTAAATCTATCTTTAAAAACAGATAAAAGTACATTTATAACACTATACTTTTGTGTTTTATTACCATGGCATTAATTTACACACACACACACACACGCACGCACACACACACACACACACACACACACACACACACACAAAGGTTAATGCTGTTGCATGAGTGTTTCTAATACAACAGGTGAGAGAGTAAGGGCAAATTTAAATTTCAGCTTTCTCTTTTATGATCAACAATCTCTCAATATTTTTTTCCTCTTTTGGAAAGTCATAGAAACGCTATTGTGGATTTTTTTCTTTTGCTACTGGGGCAATGAATGCAAAAATTATATGTTAAAGTGTTTATTTACCATTACATAAGTTTATCCAAATATGACAACCACTTCAAAGAAACCCCCTAACTTGAAAAGGGTCTATAGTAAATGGTAAATAAAATGGTAAAAATAAAAATAAATAAATAAATAGTAAAATAGTACCTATTCAATGATGTGAGTGGCTTTCAGTTATCTTTCTGGAGTTAAAATTTGTTATTTAGTATTTTTTATTTATGTAAAATGCCTTAACATCACTTAAATAGTATTTTAATCACACTACAAAAAGTGAAATAATAATAATAAAGACACAGTTACACTGCACTACACTGGAAATGAAAATTCAATGTATACTGCACTTTTTGCCAAATATATTCCATTCCATGTATACAAAAATTGGCATTCTGTGCACAGTATACACACTACATACAATGGAGAAACAGTATAAGTGGTATGTTAGTATGCTATTAGCCATTCAGAGTTGAGGTCTTGCATTTGGTGTATATTGACACACTGAGCTTTGGTGCTAATTTGGTCAATAAAAGTTTGAATCTGGCCTGTTTCTTGAACCCTGTCATTTCTTGTCCTCTCTCTTCTAGTCTTTTGGTAAAAGTGGTACACTCTTGGAAATAAAACTTCCAAAAGCAGTTTTTAATTGCATTGCCATCTAAAAGAACAACTTCGTGTGAAGAACATACTGATTATTCCATTATAAAGGACCTTTAGTGCAATAGAAAGTTTTCATTGATGATAAAGGTTCTTCATGGAACCACAGACTCATGGAACCATAAAGAACCTTTATTGTTAAGAGTGTAAAAAGCCAAAAACGGAAAAAGAGAGTAAGGTGTAGAACTGGTTACCTGACTGTGTGCAGGATTTCATGTGTTCGGGCCAGTGTGCCTGCTGGCAGGGGTAGTCGCAGTAACTTGTGTTCCAGCAGCAGTAGAAAATGGCCTCTTTCTTGCAGTTGGCACACCACTGCTTCTTCTTTGTCTCGTCCACTGCCTGCTGTTTCTCCATCTCCATCTGTTTCTTCACCTCTGACACCAGCCGCTCTCTCTCCTGCTCCAGACTCTGCCTCATTTCAGCCATGGTCAGCTCTACACACACAAATGCACATATAATAATGATATATCTGTGGCTGAAGCTCTGGCTTGGTCATCTAGAACTTGTAGGAAAGGAGTTCTGTAGTGATCTGTTCTCTGTAAATGTTCTATTCATTGCAATGGATAAAGAAAGCATTTGTTATCACAAAACTACCATAAAGCAGTTTTCAGAGCTATTGTAAGTCATAAAGGAGAGTTACCGAGGTTATGTTTCATCTCTGACAGCTCTTGCTGATGCAACCATTGGAGTTTCTCAATCTCAATCCGCAACCGCCGGATCTGCAACAAAATCCACAGGGAATGTCAACCAAGAGAACCATAAAGTATTGCCATTATAGAAATTGCATCTGTCAGCCTGCAACCTATAAGTGTACAACCTATAAAATTATTTTTTTTATAAAATACATATTGAGAAAGAGTATGAATGGTGGAACAAAATCAAGCAGAAAGGACATAAAAGCACAAACCTCTGCAATGGTGTTCCCCGTTGTGCTCTTAGAGAGATCATTGTATATCTCTGTCATTGTTCCCTTAATCACGTCCATCATCTGCCATTATGATGGAAAACACAGACAACAGTCAAATTCATCATTTTTAAAAAATTATTTAGGCACAATTTAAGTAACAGTAGTTCAGCAGTAGAATTAATCAAGGATCAATTCAAATAATTATCCAAAAGCCATCTTAATTCATTCCATATAATGAATTTACACACTAGAACGTTTATATATATATATATATATATATATATATATATTTTTTTTTTTTTTTTTTTTTAATAATGATTTTCTGAATAATTTTCCTGAATTACAGCACAGGGAGCTGTATCTGTGGCCTGCAAATGTGGCAATTGAGGTTTTGTGTTTGAAAACAGACTATTTAAAATTTTCATTTAAAAATGTTCTATTGCGTTTTATTGCTTCATTGTACTATATATGCTATTTAGCTGAATTGTTTGATTGAACAGTATTTACATCAGAAGTGAGTGAATATCGGACTCACCTTAGTGGTGTACTTGGCGATATCAGCGGCGACATCAGCAGAGGCCGGAGGGGTGAGGAAGTCTCCAGCCAGACTGGAAGCAGACGTACCAGAGCCCATGTTAACAGGTGAGGTGTCTTTGTGTTGAACAGCTGGTGGAACAAGAGAAAGGTTTAATGGCACCTTGAACCAACATTATGGGTTCAGTACAAATTGAGCTGCATAATTTCGATCACCATAGAAAATACATTTGTCTTGTCTTTCAGTTTAATAATTGTTGTTTTTAAAAGCAAAAATCACATTTGGAAGAACGTGAAGCTGGAATGTGAAACTATACACTACATACATTTTTTTTTTTGTGGTAAAAGCACGTACTTAATTTTTTTTTTTTTTCATAAAAGAATGTATTATTTGAGCTTTAAAATTGTCATTAGCCTCACAAGGATGGACAGATGATGAGCCACGATGTCCAAATAAAGTTGTGACTTAAGATGTTTATAAGATTTATAAGTGAAATAAAGATGATTTATTTCATTAGGTTGTGCTGACACTAGCATCCAGTCGACTTAGAGGTCTCAATGTTTATGTCATTTCTGTAGACTAGAGCAAAGGATTTGCGTATTACAGGAGAAATCTATTTGTTTTAGATATACATTTTTATATCTGATTTTTAAAAATCTAATTAAACAGATTATTAATCTAAAGGTTATTATACAAATTATAGTCAACAAATAAAACAGATATTTAGATATATTCATCTAGATTATAAAAAAGTTTGTCAAAACTATTTTTATAACTATATATATATATATGTGTGTGTGTGTGTGTGTGTGTGTGTGTGTGTGTGTGTGTGTATGAAGAGTTCATTTGCAAAAATAGATAACTTTTTAAAATGTTCAAAAATAGTTTTTTTTTATCCTGCTTTCCAGTTAATATCAATCAAACTGCAGTTGTGCTGTTTCGATTAAATAATAACTAAAAAAAATACAGCTAACTAACACAATAAAACACAATAAAAACATGATTTATGATGATGATTTATAATGATTTAGTTTTCTGTTTTTGCAAATAAACTCTTCATATATATTTTTTATTATTATCGTTTTATATCTTAAATAGATTTATATAGATTATTTCAGGGCAGGGATTTTTATCATCTAGCGGTATTCGTCTAGATCAGAAAACAAATGAATATTTTTTAAATAATCTATTAAAAAACATAAAAGTTTAATTCATATATATATATATATATATAACATTTTAATTATGATGGGAATAAAATTTATTTACCTTTGACGGACTGTCTGGTCTGGTAGCGAGTGCTGGAGTTGTTGGCTGAGCTCTGGGTCTGCGCTTGGCTCTGTGCCACTATCTGAGGAGCCGTCTCACCTTGTTGTTGCTGTCTCTGCACCTTCTGAGACGAGGACTGGAATTTACCACCAGCCGGGGTCCAGGTCGCAGGCCGCTGGGCCGGCTGTGTGCTCTCCTTAGGCAGCAGAGGGCGCTGTTTTTTCACCACATTGGAAGCGACTGGGACAGCAGACGTGGCTTGAACAGCAGAGGTGGAGGTGGCTTGAGTGGTAGATGAAGTTACCACGGTGGCTGGAGGCTTGATGGCTGATGCGGCTGCATCTTTTGGACCGGGATTGAAGGAACATGAAGTGTTATCTGTGGATGAAGGAGCTGATATGCTGGTAGATGCAGAAGTTTTACCTAGACATAGAGAAGAACAAAGATAACATTATGTTTAGAATTCTAATTCTGAATCTTTTTTACAGAAACAAAATCCAAACTGTTAGGTACCTACCATCTGTTTTAATGCCTGTCTGATCTTTAGTTGTGGAGATAGGGGCTGATGGGGTCTCTCGCTTGGCTTTCTTCTTTTCCCTCCCACCTTGTTCTTCACCGAGGTCAATCACCAGCTCCCGCTCGGAGTCAGAGTCCAGCTCTGATCCAGCAGGCCGAACGTCCTGCCCAGGCTGTGACCTCTCCTTCTGGGTCTGCTGCGGGGGTTTGCTCTTCTCCTGGGAGTCTTTCTCCACACCACCGCTTAACTTCTCTTTGGGATCTGAGGATTTCTTGTCTGCACCTGGTGTTCCTCCAGCTTTTGGTGGGGCAGCATCTTGGTCTTGTTCTTGAGCGGACGGAGGTCTGGGTCTCTTTTTGGAGTCTTTGTGGACACTGTTGTTGTGGTTAGTGTTCTTAGGCTTCTGTTCATCCTCAGACATGTATTCGCTGTCGCTGGAGTCAGATTTGTCCGAGTCGTCCGAGTCACTGTGCTCAACATCATCTGAGATCTCATTGATTCCTGTGGATAGAGAAAGAGACATTATTTTCCGTTTTAATTTGACAGAGCTCAAAAGCAGGGTTTCAGACATATAGCACCGTTCAAAAGTTTGGGGTTGGTAAGGTTTTTACACATTTTTGAAAAAGAAGTTTCTTATGCTCACTTATCCTCCATTTATTTGATCAAAAATATTTGTAATATTGTGGAGTATTATTAGAACTAACTGTTTTCTATTCCCTGTGAAGTACAAGATTACTAATAATACATAACCCACAATTCTTGACGCATAATCCACCAATCACCAATAAGTGAAACAAAAATCTAGGCAATATTTGCAGGTTACGTACATAACTTTAGTCAATAGTAGCCAGCTTCCCTAAAAAAAAACCTATGCCATAATTTATTTAATTTATTATACTCTATTTGGAGTATTTCCTTATTGCACAATGCACATTACTTAATATTAAGTTTTAATATGACTTTCACTTTCACAATCAAATATACTTCGGTATATCTTTAGCTGGACTTCAGCAATACTTCTGCACAATTAAAGTGCATTAACCACAAAATTAGTTGTTCCAATTTAGCAGACTTTAATTATATCAGTTTAGTATATCAAAAGTACAATAGCAGGGTATTTTTATTAAGCACATGAATATGAAAAAAGTATTTGTAGTATACTTAGCACAAAATAAATGTATTTCAAATACTACATATATATATACTCACACACACATATCCCGCTAGGGTAGTTAAAATGCTAGCTACCTATGAAATGCTGATCTATACAGAATTCTGTAGGGTTGAGCATAAAAACAGTAGTAGTGTTTTCTGATAAGACAATAAAACTACACAAAAGCCCAGACAGATTAGATGATCATTCACAATGCTTTATGTGAGTTGTAAGTGTAGTTTATTGCCTCATAAAAAGAATGTTAAGGTTGCGCAAAGTGTAGAGTTAGAGAACTGGCTCCCTTTCAATTCATAAGTTGGAATTTGAACTGAGTTGTTCACAACCAGCAGGAAGTTAAACTGGAATATGAATTGGAATAACAGGAAGAGAAATTTAAGGGCAGTTAATGGCATTCTGGGAAATGAAGATTTCTTCTACCCTGGTTTATAAACCTGTTTATCCATCTGTCTGTAAGGCCTGTAAAAACACCTAGAATTTTTTAAAGTTTCTTTTTTACTTTCAAACAAGGTTGTCAAACCAAAATTAAAAAAAGTTTTGACAAGCTTTCCCTTTTCGTGTTAATATTACACTTTTCAATCCATTCAATCCATTATATAGGATTAATTTGAATTAAAATTAAAGTGACGTGCATCCAAGACTGACACGGAAGAGAAGAAATGGTTGAATTTCTTTCCACACAAAAAGTACTCTCGTAGCTTCATAACATTAAGGTTGAACCACTGATGTCACATGGACTATTTTAATGATGTCCTTACTATCTTTCTGGGCCTTGAACGTGTCAGTTGTGTTGCTGTCTATGGAGGGTCAGAAAACTCTCGGATTTCATCAAAAATATCTTAATTTGTGTGCTGAAGATGAACGAAGGTCTTACCCTCATGCCGTTCCAAACCCGTGAGTAATTAATGACAGAATTTTCATTTTTGGGTGAACCCTTTAATTTTAATTCTTCTTCTTTACTATTTAAATTTCAACGCTAGCTCCTTTTGCTATCTCAAATTGAAGAATTGAACTAGAAATGAAAAGACATTCCCAGTTCAATTCTGAATGCTGTAAACCCTGTAGTAAATATAATATTCATAATTTTGCTTCTCGAAATCAAATATTGTAATAGTGGGATTCATCTTAACTTTATAATATATGAACTTTATGATATACATTTCCGAAACCAAGGTTGCCAAAAAAAGCGGATGGTCTTTGTAGAGGTTTACTGCTAATCATCATTTGCATGTGTGCACGTGTTAATTACCCAGCTGAGCTTTGCAGCTCTCTATAGTTTTATCCAAACTCCTAGTAGGTTTTTTGGGAGAGGTGAGAAGAACCGACGTTCCTTGCTGCTGCTGCTGCTGCTGTTGTACAGTCTCACTCAACTCCTTCAGGTCCATTTCAGCTTTAATGCGATCTGAGGGAATACATCCAACACAAATATTCAACAAACACAGAGAAATAAAGGATCAGAGAGCAGTGGTCATTTCTGTGGGCCTCAGGTTGATTCGAGACTCACCCAGATTGAGGTTAAGGATGCCTCCCGTGCCCGAACTCCTCTCCTGTTTAACCGGCTTGGGGCTATTGCTTGTCTTTAGAGACGCAGGAGATGCTGTGGGCAAAAACTTTCAAACTTTAATCACCCACTATTAATCGTAAAACAAAGCACTAGCCATTTTAAGGCATTAAATCTAATGAATCACCTGTATAATCCATTGAGTCTTCACCACCGCTATAGTGACTCGATGACACTCTCGCCCCTCGTTCGTCCTGCTCGAGGTCTGACCCCGTGTGGACTGAGGAGTTGGTACTCATTGGTGATCTGGGCACGTCCGTCACCGAGATCCGCCGCCCCGCCCCTCCTGACATCACTGTCTTACTCAAGAGCATCTTGGGGGATGCGGTCATGTCGAAGCTGAACTTGACTTTGTCCTGTTTCTCAGGCTTCACTGTGCCTTTTTTAGGGTTATTAGGGTCCTGTAGCATTTGGAACTGGTTGCTGGGTGTGTAAGGTGTCCGGAACGGGGCGTAGTTGAACACGCCGTATTTCTTGCGCACGTTTTCCACGTAGACCTCCATTTCTTGCATGGCGCTGTTGAAGATGCTTTTGGTCTTCTTCACAGAGAAGGGGATCTCCTTAGACATGAGGTAACAGTTGTTTATGGGCACCCAGGCTCTGAAAGGCAAATGAGCAGGAAAGTAAACATTCTAATGCATATAAAAATGGTGTATGGCAATAAAATTCCATAATAATATTGATATTGTTGTGAATAAAACAAGTCCTTGATACAATAACCATTAAGAATTATTAAATTGGAATGTACATATAAATATAGATGAAGAAATACTTAAAAAATAAAAAAATAAAAATTTTCATGATATTCTACAGATGCATTTTCCCTGAAAATTGTGTCTATAATGAATCAATTATTTATTAGTTTTTTATTTTTACTAATACAATAACAGTAATGTTAACCCATTTTTTAAAATGTAAGACTATATAGACTAAACACATTGTAGCAATTGTAGCCAAAATTTGAATTTGATTTAGATTAGATTAGATTTGCTGGATGTTCTTGTTTATATATTTTTATATTTTGTAAATGTTATTAACAGATTAAGTCTCACCTGTCATGCTGGCCAAAGAACCGTGCGTCCACCTGACCGTCCTTATCCCTCAAGGCTTTAGCGGGCCAGAAGGGAAAACCTTTCAGTTTGGCCCACACTAAAGGATGAGGCTGGGACTACATGAAAACAACAAATATGACCATGAAATACAGCCCAGATATTTAACTAGATGATTTTCTTTTTTTAAATATATTACAAAATTAAAAAAAAAAAAAAAAGGTCATCCTCTTACACAAGGTTCACAGAACCAGTTGTCCCTCTTCTGACAGGCAGACAGGTAGCACTCTGGACAAACCTCAATTTCATTCATCTGTGGATGATTTATTAACACTGTAATTTTTTCCCTAGGACCAGCTTATCATAAATAAATTTGTACAATTCTACCATTCAAAAGTTTGGGGCTTATTTATTTTTTGGAAAGAATTTAATGCTTTTACACACCAAAGATGTATTCATTTAATCAAAACCGACAGTAATGGCATTTATAATGTTACAAAAGATTTTTTTTTTCTTGAATAAATGCTGTTCTTTCAAACTTTCTATTTATCAAAGAACCCTGAAAAAACATTACAGTCTTCATAAAAATATTAAGCAGCACAACAGTTTTCAACACTGATAATAATTAAAAAATTTTCTTGAGCAGCACATCAACATATTTGAATGATTTCTGAAGGATCATAATGTAATGATGAGTAATGATGCTGAAAATTCAGCTTTGCCATGACAGGAATAAACTAGATTTTAAAATATATTCAAACAGAAAACGTATTAAGTTATTTTACATTGTAATAATAGTTACTTTACTGTATTTTGTATCAAATAAATGCAGTATTTCTGAGCATAAAGAGACTTTAACATTAAATCAAATCTTACAGACCCAAACTTCTGAAAGATAATAAATAAGCTTGTATAACTTGCTTTATATAGTGTAAGGATTAGAATACTCACCTCATGTTCACAGATCTTGACAATAACTTTAGCAGTTGCTGTTAGCTTATGGTTTCCTGAAATAGAGCCATTGAAACTTCATGAATGTACAGATATGAGTCAAGATACATGCACACTGATTTCCGAGACCGGCACTAACCTCCATTATATATGATACAGTTGTGTAAAATCCACTTCATGTCAGCCAAAAATGCTTCTGTGCAACCGTACATTTTCTTCTTGATATTCTACAGACACATATTTTTCAGTTACGTAATTTTTTTTTCTACCTTTAGGCACATACAGTGGCCTCAATCTAAACTTTAAACAAAATGTTGATGTTTATTCAGTTTTGCATGATTAAAACAATAGATATACTCTTCAAAATCAACACTTCAAATACCTGGACACTTGTAACACAGAAAGCTTGGCCTGATCTACCTTCTCCAGAGTGCACAGGTCCATGGGGTGAAATATATACTCGGCATAATCCGGGTGCTGTTCTAGTGACACTGGCTTCTGAAACGGTTCGGTCTGCAAGATAAATCATTCATAATGATACACCGCAAGGGTTGAATCGATGTAACCTAATCACATTAAAACCGAGACCACCAAAATGAAAGTATGGAGTGATTAAATAAACTGTGAGGGTATAATGAGGTATAGTTGACTCACCCCTGGCTGTTTCATTTTCTGTAAAGCGAACTTCAGCAGGTAGGACAGCTGCTCCAGGTTCAGCATGGTCATAGCTTTACTCTGTGTCTCTATGCACTCAGCCACCGTTATTTTCTGAAGTAGAGAGTGAAATGACTACTATATTCATAAATCACATGCATACGGTTCATAATCATTCATGTGCTCTCAAACATTCTCAAAGTGACTGTTGATTCAGTTACTGTCTATGTAACTTGATATAATAAAATGTATTAAAATAAATTATTTCTAGGGGTGTAAAAATGCATTGATTCTATTTTCAGTGGTAAACATATTACTTGTGCCAGAATAAATTGATTTGTGAACAAATTTCAGATTTTATGATGCATGACAAGATTTGGTAAAAATGTTAGAAAAACTAATTGTTGTCAGGGCAAATATCTACACCCATATAGCAATTTCAACCTGTTTAACTAGTTTCTGAATGGTCCCCACATGAAAAAATACTACAGTAATTTATAGTAAATACTATATTGTTTTTGAACCATACTATAGTAAAGTGTATTATACTGTATATATTTTAGTATTTACAACAATTTGTTAATGAATGCTACAGCATACTGTAATATTAACTACAGTGAACTGATAAACTGTTATAAATACTGTAGTATACTTTAGTTTTTACTACAGTAAACTGTAGTGTATTGTAGTATGATATACCCTATAGTTGTAGAAAACTACAGTATGGGGTAATTTGTTTATATTACTATTGTTGTTCTATTACCACAGCAACTATAGAATTACCACAACAAATTAATTCAAGTACTTTACTATAGTACGGTTCAAAAAAACTATAGTATTTACTATAAATTACTATAGTATTTTTTCATGTGGGAGTTGATTCTAATCCAAACAAAATCTTAAAACCCTTAAGTAAGGAGTAGTGAAGCACCTATGTCACACTGAGTTTTCCAAAACCTAGTAAGCTTGTGTCTACTGCATAGACAGCGTCCTAATTGCTATGGAACCTCATAAATCAAAAGCAGATAAAAAAAATAAATACATAAAAAAAAAAAAAAACGACCGGTCACACAAAACGCTCGAGACATTCGCCTCAATGATTCTAATAGAGTTTAAGGTTAGCATGTCAAGCTAACAACATAATACGCGATAACACGATAAGCATAAAAATATATAATTAATATGCTCAAATACTGGTCAAAATAGCCAATTTAATTATACCGGTAAGCGACTTTTAATCAACACTAGTATGGTCTGAAAACCGCTGTTAATTTATAATCAACATTTATTGACAACACAATTGACTTGTCTGCCATTTTGGATTAAAAAAAAAAAAAAAAAAAAAAAAAACATCCAAGGATTCTCCAAGATACTGCAATATTTTGAGCAAAATGATACATCTTTAAAGGGATAGTTTAAAGTTCGAGAACACAAAAAGAAGATATTTTGAAGAATGTTGGGAATCAAACAACATTTGAGCCCGCTGACTCTCAAAATATCTGATATAAAAATATCTAATAATAAGAAAGTCATGTCAGTAAGTGTCATTTTAGTACTATTTACATAATTTTATAGTATTCATTATTTTTTAAATTAATAATTAAATTTTAGCTTAAGTTTTAGTATTTTTTTGTGCAAAATTTTGTGCTTTTGTCATTTGTATTAGTTTTTAGGGTTTTTATATTTCTATATAGCTTTTACTTGTTTTTATTTACGTTTTAGTAATTTTAGTACTTTCCACTTGTTTTCAGTTAGTTAAGGCAACATTTAAGTTTTTCAGTCAGTATTTATATTCTATTTTATTTCAGCTTCATTTAAATTAACAAAAAAAAAAAAAAATAATATATATATATATATATAAGATAGTTTTAGTTAACATTAACAAGACTATAGGCTACAGTTTTGGAATGACATGAGAGTGAGTAAATAACAATTTTCATTTTTAGGTGAACTACCCATTTAAGACAGATTAATCTTGCCTACTTTTTGAAACAATCTTCACATCAGAACTGTGCCTGTCCCTCAAAATAAGTAGGCAGCTCAAGCTCACTAGGTTTTGGAACAGATCTTAAGTTTCCATTTGCCTGCTTATGGCCAGTATTTATTGCTATTTAGCAACGCTTCATGTTCTGAATATATTTAAACTGCCAGAAGGACATTCCCATGACATAACAGCTGACATACAGTATACAGTCCTCAGTACCTCACACTCTGGACAGAACCAGTCGCCCTCAGGCTCTGCGGCCAGTTTGAGGCACTTGGCGTGGTAGACGCGCGGGCAGAGCTCACAGCAGAGCACCTGGCCCTCGCGGTGACACACCCAGCAGTAGAAGTCATTCCGCCCGTCCTGCGGTACAACATCAACAGGGTCTGTGGTGAGTACGGGGTGCTTGACATAGTAAAAGGGACCATGTCTTAGCTCACACTGAAATGCAGGCAAGAGAGACAGGGCAAGGGGTCAAATCACAAGCCACAACACTCGCTGGGGAAACGTAGCAAGGCACTGCAATAAATCAAGCATGGACAGGTAAGCAATCACATGACCACTGGGTCAAAAGCGGCACACTGGGAAGACACTGTAGGATTTCATTTAACATTTCTGTAAACACACATCATGACCCATGTGTGATCTGAAAAACACGTGGTGTCTGAGATCAAGTGTGTTTCGCCAGGATTTGAACGAAATCCTAAATTACCATCAGATGCCAAATACAGATTAGCAGGATCAAGAGACAGGGGCAATATATACTTCAGACCAAGTTGTGACTTAATGGAAATAGATTTTTTCAATTGACAGCTAATAATTAGTTTTCAATATCTGTAAGGTATCAAAAGAAATCGATTAATATAAACATGCTTAGTGTGTTTTTTTTTTTTTAAATAAGATCAATTAGCAAATCCACTCTTGGCATCTTTCATGAAACATTGTTCATATGCATTGCAACACACCACCACAAAGACAGCACAGCATTCAATAAAATCAGTGCACTTGATTTTTAGCTGTAATAAAGTGAACATACATTGGGCACGTGCGTAACCTTTTAAAAATATGTCATCTGCAAACAAATGATTAGTAACGAAAGCAACAGCTTTTCTCAGAACTAACTTCCCTTTAAGCTATTTTTGCAGTGACATTAAACAGCTGGAAACCACAGGTGCAAGTATATACACTACAGTTTAAAAGTTTGGGGTCAGTAAGATTTAAAAAAAAAAAAAAAAAAAAAAAAAAAAATTAATACTTTTACTCAGCAGTGATACATTAAATTGATCAAAAGTGACAGTAAATACATTTATAATGTCACATTATGTTCCATTTCTATCTATTTCTAGATTTCTACTCCAAATAAATGCTGCTCTTTTGATCTTAACATTCCTCAAATAATAGAAAAAAAATGTCTCAGTTTCCACAAATATTTTAACCTTGGTGAGGATAAGAGATTTTTTTTAAAAAAAACATCAAAAGATCTTATTGAATACCGACCGCAAACTTTTGAACGTTATGTTTATTCATTTATTTAATATTAAATATTCTATTTTGTTTTATTTTACTATCTAATGCAATGACATAAATTCATCAAAGGGATAGTTCCCCCAAAATTAAAATTCTGTGTTCATTTATTGACCCTCGTCTCTTTCCCAACCTTTATGACGCTATTTCTTATGTGGAACAGAAAGAAATTTATTTTTGTCTATATATTGTTGTTTGGAACCCATTCACTTTCATTGAACAAAAACATGTTCCACTGAAAAAAAATAATATTTAGAACAACATCGAGGTGAGTAAATGACTGAATTTTTGTTTTGGGGTGAACTATATCCTTTAAATATGCCTGTGGTGTCCAAATGCTTTTTGAGGCCACCCTGTAGCTTATGGGACAGAAATCCCCACAGGGGGTCGACTTTGTTCATGCAAATCAGTACAAGCATTCGGCCCTTTCAGTGACCAGTGTTTTATCATTAAAAACTGCACAATGAATGGAAATTAAAATCAAACACACATTTACAAGCCACAATCAATCCTGATTATTCCGATTGGCCATTTGAATAGAAAAATGCAAGAAAATGTAAAAGGACACAGGAAGAGACAAGAGTTTGATTTACAAACCAAAGGTCTGTTTTGGATACTACAAATGTTTTTAAATTAATTTGAGCAAGAATTCTCAGCTCAAGCCTATTAAAATTCAACAAAAGGGCATCGGGATGAGAGGGAAGCTTAGGAGGGAACATACTTGGTCTTTATTGTTGTTGACTAATCCCGGTTTCTTCTTCTTCTTTATGGGACTAGGTGACGTGTCAGAGGGAGAATGTCCGTTTGAGGAATGTGGAGGACTGGGCGCTTTCCTCTTCTGCACAGTCAGTGCCTGCTCCGCTGATCCTAGATCAGGGACCGCTAATGAAAAAACCACAGCTGCTTTATTATGCAAAGCCACATGGATAATACAACACCTCACCCAGCTGGGCCTGTGATTGTGACCTTTCAAAGCATCGACAACACAAACCACCACTGACCTCCACATGCACAAAGAGGGTTGCCTTTTATGCACATCTTAAAAAATAAAACAAAAGATATCGTATCAAACGTCTGACTAACCTACTAACACGAAGCACCAGATAGCAGCAATCAGTCAGCATAATGAAAGAGAAAATTAGGTTGCATGCCACATTTGATGTGGTTCAGATTGACTTGCTTTTTATTCATTTCAGCTGAAGAACTGTACTCACACAATCTGAATCTATTTTTGGAGTCTGTTATGTAAGATTAAAGCATGAACTGAGAAGCTAAAGCAAAAGAATCAAAGAAAAAATACCTTTGGGTGGCATGGACACCTCCATCCCATCAACCGCATCAGACTCTGTCTTTATTTCCTCCACAGCCAAACTAAATGAAGAAAGAAAATGCTGGAATAAGACACTGAAATCTCATGAGGTCTCCCCCTGAGATAAAAGACTTGGGTGATGTAATCTAATCTCCAGAGTTATGTTGTTGTTGTTCATAGCAATCGTCCTCCATTCCACATCTGAAGCACTTTTGCTTGTGCAAGGAGACCCTTGCATGAGAATTGCTTTTTCTGAACTGTGCTGCAACCAATCATGGGCCTGTAGAGTGAATTTACAAGAAGATATTAAGCTGTTTAACCTTACGAGGGAAACTCGTCTGATCGAGACGTGCAAGACGTAAACGCTCTCTCTCTGTTTCTAGTAATAGCTCAGCACCTCCTTCAAATGAAGCAAACATGTTCGTGGGGAATACTGCCGTGAACAGGTCCACTCACACAAGGGATTATGGAGGAGACGTCTGCTGAGCACTGGAGAGTGTCTTTAATTCAGTCTCATTAGTCTACTTCTAAGAGGATTTGGCCTCGTCCAAGTTCAGGTGTAATCGGTACTAAAATACCATCAGCTACTGACACGGATACATTCAAAATGTGGCCTATAAATCATAACATTTACATTAGGCTGCCAAGCTGACATTAATTTTTCTGAGTAGTAGGCTTTGCATCGTTTAATTTAGCAAAAACAAATGAAATGATGACTTAACTTGTAAGGAATTTTAACAAGAAGTTAAAACAAACCACTTTCATTATTTTGAAACCCTTCACACAATATGAAAAAAATTCCTTCACATTGATTAATTTTTGTTATCCGCTCAAAAAAAAAAAAAAAAATAGATGTAGGCCTCAAAAAAGACCCGTACTATAACAGTGCCCTAAGTCACTAAACAAAGCACTAAAGTGCTAAAGAGTGAATTTTCTGCAACAAAACGAGTGGACATCGTAAAAGGTTAAATTGTTATTAAAAAAGACAAAATTTGGACTACCAATAGGAGCGATTTGCCACGATACATTTGAATACTACTGCAGAATAAGAACGACTAAAAAACCATCAGCTCAGAGATTCGAAGAACTCCAATGATTTAATATTTGTCAGCGTAAATGCCGTTTAACCAGCCATCACACAACGACGTGACTACTCTATTTAACACTCAACCACACATATATTGACCACAATGAGGACTTATTTACCCCATACAGGGGAAACCCACCGTGGTCAATCAATTAACAATAACCTTCTCAACCGCAAGGGTAGGATGGAAATGATGGGTACCAAAAAGAAGCTCGTAAATGACAAGTGAAAGAGAAGAGGCGGTACAAGGCCAACGGTACAAACAAAATCCTACAACGACGAGGCCTTGATCCCGGTCTTTGTGCAGAAGAAAATACCAGCAAAGATTAGAAGCTGGCAACGGTTCTCCATTACATGAGGTCAGGATTAAGATCAGTGTTGAGAACGACGAGCACGATTGAGAGGATTGATCATCAGGCCACAATGAGGCCTTAGTCTTTCACTAATTCTCATTGTAGAACAAAAATCCATGTACTTTCACTGTTTAGATATTCAGAGACTTCCTCCAAGAGGACGATAAAAAGGAAAATTCATCAAATAAATCCAAAATGGCACATAATCCTCTGTGGAGATGAATAAAACTCACCTTTCTCACAAGAAAATATTCCAGGTTGTTCGTAAAAATCATAAATAATATGTCAAAAACGACAATAATGGCATTAATCTGGAGAAAGAATATCCTAAATAAGACATGCAATGTCTGAGGTGGGAAATGCACATCTAAGCGTGT
Organism: Spinibarbus caldwelli; assembly: GCA_039654775.1. Taxonomy (NCBI): domain Eukaryota; kingdom Metazoa; phylum Chordata; class Actinopteri; order Cypriniformes; family Cyprinidae; genus Spinibarbus; species Spinibarbus caldwelli. The sequence goes on from CM077260.1 coordinate 21,047,971, forward strand.
AGCCCAGGGCCTGAGGGCTCTCCATTTTTACTTTAATGCGAGGCCGAAAGGAGCCGCATGGATGTTATGTCACATTATGGCCACGTCACGCCAAAAACTCCCATCCACCACGCCTCTCTGTTCCTGCTCGCTTCAGAAAGGTCAAGTAATGTCAAGCCAACTGCGTGGCTGAAGATCCAGATCACTACACTGAAATCAAAGACACAGGAAGTCCTGAAGCTGATCCACTGAAGAGAAAGAAAACCGCCGCTCTGCAAGCAAACCGGCCTCCGAAACTGGCTCTTCTAGAACGATCTGAGCAGAGAGACAATCAGAGGTCCTCGCAAACAGACCAAATAAAGAGAAAGGCAGCTGTGAATGTGGAGATAACTGGTCAGAGTGAGCCGAGGTCTTTTTTTCTCTCTTCGCAGGAAATGAGAGTGCCTCCCTTCCCCCACCGCTCTGCTCGAGCTCCCCTTCCCCCTCCCTCTAGGCCAGAGACGCGGGCTCTGGCACGTCCATGGCACACGAGCTTACAGTAAACAGGGAGAACCAGAGAAACCCGTGCATATAGGTCAGTCTCAAGAGCCACAGCTGAGAAAAACAAGTGGTAATGCACTTGAGTATCAACATGCAAACAAGCGTTTTGTCTTTCAGACAAGGCAAACCTCTCTCCCAGATTGTAATCTTGAGCTGTTAAAAAAAAGCAGCTTTGTGGTTCACGGTGACTTTGTGAATCATTTCAAGGGCAAGCAGAGAATTTACAAGCACACAGTTGTTTCCTGTCACAGATGTCGATGTTGATATGATTCGACGACTTCTTGCTCTTTGCTGATATAACACAGGCAAAATAGCCTTGTCAGATCACTACCGGTCATTTCCTCCAAATGGCACGAAGCCAATCACCACAATCCTTTATAATGTTGTTTCCTTGACAAGAATCCCAATCGCAGTGGCATAATCTCCCTGGGAACGCACAAAACTTGAGCTGTACCGTAGTGACGTTAAACCCTCCAGTCATTTTCCCATAAAGAGTAGTTAGGCTAACAATATATAAAGATCTAGTCAACTGTATTGTGATTGCAATTACATTAATTGTTCATAATTACAACAACTAACTCACAAGCCATTTGTTGTTGATATACAGGTGAAATATGATACATATTGGATGTGTTTTTTTTGAAACGCAGCCATAAATATCATTAGAAAGGCCAAGGAGCCATTGGGAATGTGGCAGGAGGCTTTTGGTCCCGTGTGGTTTGCGCTCGCTTGTTTTGTCTTTGGGAGCAGCTGTGTGTGTATGTGGCAGTGCTATTTTATTGTTAACTTCAACATAAATCTCTGAAGACACATAAAGGAGATGAATAATATGTAAATATCATCCAAATCATCTTCTTAAAAGTGGTGTTTTACACCACAGGCAGTTCTTTGACAAGAATCGGTTTTGTTTCTACATAATTTAAGTTTAAAAAGAAACTGAATTCAACGTTTTATATTTATATTTCAAAATATTTTAGTGGCGATAATGCTAGCTTTGCAATAAAGCAATGGAAAAAAAAAATCGGCTCATAAAGAAAAAGAAAGTTGATCATAATTCTGATGAACTCGGCTTTTTGCCATGTGGCTTTGCATTACTTAGAGTATGTATGCTAATTATTGGCCTAAGGAAAAATTATGTCCCCGTTTCCTTATTATTAAGTTTTTGAATGATTTGTATAAATTTGATGAAATCCTTATCCAAAAATAATTAATGCCTGAAAAAGCTGCATAGACATATGAAAAAATGGTGTCTCAGACTATTTTTAAACTCATACTTGCACCTCACAATATGACTGACAGTAAAAATGCTAGCAAAAATCCAGATAGACCAATTATTTTCTTAAGGATGTGTTCAAAAACAGCACAAAAATAGCTTTACCACAGACTAAACGAAGAATGACACTAGAATGTCATCAAACATCCCTCCTGAAGCTAAAAATATAACCTGAAAATATAAAACAAACACGACTGCCACTGAAAAATGGAATTTAATATAAAAAATATAAAGTTTCACATTCATCTCTCCACCCCTCATTGGTATCTCACGTCCTGAATTACCCATCCTGCCCCTGTGTAAAATGACCACAGCTGGGGCTCTCAGCTCTCTAATAAGGCCCTAACAGATGCCTCCATTTTCTATGGCGTGGCTTGTGACACAAACAGACAATGGGACAGGCAATCAGCTTACAAAAAGTACATCACCCGAGCACCCCACCCCCCGATCCTCCACCCCCTGCGTGGGGAAGATCAACAGAGGGCCCTACATAGCCAGAAATGACTGTCACTGAGCTGTTTGTCAGTACAGCAGTGAGTGATAGCTGCCTTCGTCTGCCGTGTAACCATGTGACCGAGCAGCACACGGGCCAAAGCTCAGGAGAGCGAGAGGGAAAGAGCCTGACCCCCTTCTCTGGCCCTCTCCCCCACCTCCTTCCTCCTCTGCCCTGTTTTTCTGAGACACAGGCCTTTGCTAGGCCTCCCCAGTCACTGGAGAATCAAATCTGCAATTCACAGTGTTAGCAGTGGATGAAAACAGTACAATGACAAGAAAGGACAGACGTAAGAAATCATCAAGCTTACCTCTGTGGATGCATGGCTGAAACAGTGTAATGTCAATACTTATAAAACATGGAGGACAGCCTCAGCCTTTAGACAAGGGAGGGCTCTCCTCTCCACACTCAGAGCTCAGGCCTGTCTGATCAGAGCAGGGCCGTGACTGGCTGCCCTCCCACTAGCAGGATGTAAGGGCTCGTCTGATTGGCTGAAGTGCTTCCTGAGTAATTATCTTTGTTCGGCACTGGCAGGATCAGCAGTGAGTGCGGGAAAGAGCACAGAGGAGAGAGAGAACTAGGCCTCACTCGCTCAAAAAACCTGCTTGCTTTGCGCAGAGCCGCTGCGAAATAACAGCTGAATGTCACTTAGCTGTGGATGTGGTGGAAATTTGATGGGATTTTGCATTTAAGCTCTTTTGTTTGCCTCGAATCCGTGTGGAGCCGTAGGCCTTTGTTGAATCCCTCCCCCCACCGGAGCCGGTTGAGAAATAGGAGACACTCCTTTAGTGAAAATGAGCACTAAGCAAAAATAGTGCAGCCGCCATGACTTCCTGTGCTTGAACTGCAACCCATTCTTGAGCAATATGTAAAGCAGATGTGATATTCCACCTAAAACGAGAAAAAATCTATGTACTATGCCACTTTTATGTCAATAATAAGTGCAAATCCAAATTAAATACACTTGGACATTATATAATGAGTGAAGTAACAAAACAGATTACATTAACTAAAACCTGAAGCACTGAAAAACAATTCATTATATTCAATTTTTTTTAGAAAAAGCATATATAATGAAAAATATTTCTGACTATATTCACAAAGTAGAAGAGCTAGACAGATGCCATAGATTCATAGCAATATTGGTGCTGCTAAAGTAAAATTCTAATTTTATATTTTAAGGCGAATTTATATTAGATATATTAGTAGGAATGTGTTTAGGCCTTTATAGCAAAAGCTTCCACTAGGCCGCAAACAGCGCCGCCTGCTCTGTGATATTAACACAACACTCACATCTACTGGAGAGAAAGGGAATCGACTTCCATCTGAAATCACCTGTAGGATTAGACATGAAATAACACAACGATGAACCCTCATACCTGCTATAGGTGAAAGCTTATCAAGAGAAAATCTGTCTGCAACAGTGGTGTTATTGTTTACTAATTTTTTTTTTTTTTGCCATTTAAAATTTTTTTTTTAAATAAAATAAAACATGAATATTAGAATAGAATGTATAACGTAAACTAAATAAAAAAAAAGAGGTAAATAAATGTTGCTTTGGCAACTGAATGGCATCAATAAATTTAAGCTAAATTACTGGAATTACTAAAACTCAAGTAAAAAGAATTTCATCTATATAAAAATATATAAACAAATCAAATAAAAAAATGAAATGAAATATAAGTATAAATATATGAAAATTTTTTAAAAAAAATTGAAACTGATAAATGTCATATTGCCAGCTAATTTAAATAAATAAAGTTCTTATTTACTAAAACAAAGCTAGAACTGAAATACAAATAAAAACTAATAAAAATGACAATAGCACATAAAATTACTAATATTAAATGTTAAAAATAAAAGTTTCTTCAAAATATTAATAAATACTATAAATGTATAAAAATAATGCTAAAACAACACTGGTCTGCAAATCCTACTATTAATATACAATTTAATAATTTACTATTATTTATTTATTTATTTTAAAATTTAGTTCAATTTTAAATTGTGTGTGACTGTGTAAATCTGTATATAAAATGATACTTATATATTCTTAAATGTATTTAATTTTAGAACTATAACCACACTTATGCTCTCTCTCTCTCTCTCTCTCTCTCTCTCTCTGTCTCTTAAAAAAAAAGGACATGGCATTTCATGTGATATGGAGCACTACAAAAAAAAAAAAAAAGAGAGACCTGATAAGAAGAAGAAAAAAGAGATAACAGGACATGAAGAACATGTAGCCATCTGGAAGCTTCGCCAGCTGTCTCTCAACTGATGTAGAGAGGTAAGCTCACTTATCCTGTCTCTTATACTTTGCAGATATTTATATAGTTTTCCTATAAAGTTTTTAGTTAGTGGAAATGTAGATATCAATAAATAAATGTGTACAAAGATTTATCAATCAACTAGAAAGTTTCAGAAGGATTTCTGAGTGAATGTAGACAAGTGTTCTGTTCTTTTAATGAAAAATACTGATGAGATCATATTTTGTTTTTATTTTAGAGAGGAACTAAAGCGAACATGCCCCCTCCAGCTACCACAAACCTGGGTTACACCCCTCCAGATGGAGGTTGGGGCTGGGCCGTAGTGTTTGGATCTTTCATCTCCATCGGCTTCTCTTACGCCTTCCCCAAATCCCTTACCATCTTCTTCAAGGAAATCCAGGAGTATTTCTCCATCTCCTACAGTGAGATAGCCTGGGTCTCCTCCATCATGCTGGCTGCCATGTATGCAGGAGGTTAGAAAGCATATTACTGATAATATATATATGTACATCATTTTTGGAAAGCTGCGCCATTGGTTGGTATTCTAGGTTCTCTCACAATCAGGCAGAGCAGTTCAATGTGTGCTAGAATTAACCAAATAACAGGAGGAGCCCAAATCAAAGATTACTTTGTCCTCATGGTTGCACAATGAGCCAGAGCTGTGATCTTTTTAGTATAATTTTGCATAGTCACATGCAAACCAAGGTTAGATTTACAAGTCAAGGTTTAAGGATTACTTATGGGTTCATGACAAATAATACGAGCATTGCATCATCTTTCTGTCTCACCTTACTGGACCTGTGAGCAGTATTTTGGTGAACCGCTATGGGAGCCGCCTAGTGGTGATAGCTGGTGGGCTAATGGTTGGGGTTGCTATGGTAACGGCTTCTTTTGGCACCACCATTTTGCATTTGTATTTATGCGTGGGAGTCATCGGAGGTACATATTCTGACGTTTATAACATTTATATACATTTTCCTGCTGGTGATATTGTTCTGCTAATAAAAATCATGCTGGATTGTGATTGGTCAGTACAGTGTACTGGGGTTCCTTCCCTACATGTGTGTGATCAACAATTACAACCTCAAGGTCAAATTTGTCTGTTTGATCTTTTAACTGATCTGAGACCTAATAGAGATTTTGAATGAATTCTTGTCACAGATCACATTCTATGACTATGACTGTCCCAATAGCAGCACTCACTAATTCAGTAATCACTTAAAGCACTTGAAGCAAGTTAACGAATCACTGAATCTGTCTTGTTTGACTCAAAATGAGTCAATTGGGAGTAAAATGATTCTCAGCGCTCCAGTGTGCTCACTAGTGCTGAATAATTCATAGCGTTATCAGACTCTAAACTGTTTAACATCATATACCGTTCAAATGTTTGCTCACCAAGGCTGCATTTATTGGATCAAATATACAGTAAAGACAGTAATATTTTGAAATCATTACTCCAGTCTTCAGTGTCACATGATCCTTCAGAAATGATTATAATATGATGATTTGCTGATCAAGAAACATTTCTTATTATTATCATCAATGTTGAAGACAGATGTGCCACTTAATATTTTTGTGGAAACTGTTATACGTTTTTTGATGAAGTTTGATTTTACATTTTAAAAGAACAGCTTTTATTTGAAATAGAAACATTTTGAAACATTATAAATATCTTTTCTGTCACTTTTGATCAATTTAATGTGTCCTTCCTGAATAAAAGTATTAATTTCTTCCAAAAAAAGTGAAAATCTTACTGACGCCCCAGTCTTTTGAATGGTAGTGTATGTCAGTGTGACAGGAACATTAGACCCATCTCTCTTTAAATAGGTATTTTGAGCATTATGGAGTATGTCATATCCTTAAAGTTACAATTATTGGGTTATTTTTTCTTCCCAACTGCTGATTAAGCCTGTTGGGTCATATGTTGGGTTATTTTTTTCCATTGTTGGGTAGTTTTTGTGTTACCCAGCCGCTGGGTCGCCAAACAACCCATGGCTGTTTTTAACCCAGCATTTTTAAGAGTGTATGTAAATTCAGAAATAAGTACTTTTACTGGAGTAATACGTTATCAGGACATCTGTACTTCTCAAGTAGAGGATTTATTTGTACATTTGTACTTTGTCAAATGTTAACTCAATGAAAATTCACATAAAAATGCTTTTGTTTTACAGGCTTTGGCTTAGCTTTTAACCTGCAACCTGCTCTTACCATAACTGGTAAATACTTCCTTGTGAAAAGGCCAATAGCAAATGGCCTGGCCATGGCAGGTAGCCCGGTCTTCCTGTCCACCCCGGCTCCTCTCAACCAGTTTCTCTTTGACCATTTTGGATGGCGAGGAAGCTTCCTCATCCTCAGAGGAGTGATGCTCAACTGTTGCGTGGCAGGATCCCTTATGAGACCCTTCAAAATAAAAACAAAACTGCCAGCGAGCAAACCCACTGATAAAAACGATGCAGGAAAACTGGACGTCACACCTCAGACAGCTGGACAAAACAAGTCCAAGCAGAAGTCAGGCTGTGCCGCAAATGTCAACCAATTCATTGATGTCTCCCTCTTCAAGCACAGAGGCTTCCTGATCTGTCTTGTAGGGAATGTGCTCATGTTTTTTGGATTTTTTGCTCCAGTTGTCTTCCTTGCACCATATGCCAAGCATCAGGGGATAGATGAGTACTCCGCAGCATTCCTGCTCTCCATATTCGCTCTAGTAGATATGTTTGCACGTCCAGGAACGGGTTTGGTCGCCAACACCAGATGGATCAGACCCAAGATCCAGTATTTCTTCAGCTTTGCTGTGACATATAATGGCCTGTGCCATATGATGTGTCCACTCTTGGCCTGGTGGTGTACGCGGTGTTTTTTGGCCTGGCTTTCGGGATGGTGTGTGCTCTTCTGTTTGAGATGCTCATGGATTTGGTGGGAGCTCCAGTGCGGTTGTGCTTGCTACCATTATAGAGTGTGGGCCTGTCCTGCTGGGACCACCAATCTCTGGTAAGTCCAACAATGAGATCCTCACTGTCATATCTCTCTGTGTTATAATGTTCAGGATGTTTATTCACAGATTTTTATCCTCAGGTTTGCTGGTTGACATCTTCATGGACTATAAATACATGTACTTTGCTTGTGGCATGATGATGCTGGCTGGAGGTATCTTCCTCTTCATCATGAACTATTACAACTACAGATGGCTGGAAAAGGAACAGAAACAGAGAAAGGTGGAGGGGCAAGAGATCGGCTCAGTCAAAGAGCTTGCTGCCAATGAGGAGGACAAAGACAATGAAGAAGAGATCAAACTCAGCACAGAGGGGGAAGTAGGAAACTCCACCTGCAAAGAGTTATGAATCTTTCTTCTTTTGTTAAAATTTGTCAAACTCTATCTGTGTGTCTGTCATTTTATCTGTCTATCCATCTGTTGTTCTCTAGCTGTCTATCTGTCTATTGAGAGAGGCGGAGGTTGAAATTATTTTATGAACTTACCTGTGCATTATGTTAAAGCTTCCATTGTGACAAGAGACACGAAAGTAGTGCCAGTAGGATATCAGAAAGTGTTTGACTGCTGAATGCCGTGATTGACCAATCAGAATCAAGTATTCTAGAAATCTGCATTTTTATTAACCAGCTTTTCTTAGCATTTTGTCTGTTTTTGTAATTTGTTATTAAGATCTATTGCTTTATTTCTATTGCTTATTAAGATCTATTGCTTTATTTTTATCTATTGCTTTATGTTTTCTTTGTATATTATTACTTTAATAAATTATAGGCCTATAGGTTTAATTTCAATCTGAAAATGTTATGCAGATGGGCAAACAGAGGAGTGGGGGGGAAAAAAACATGAGTGTACATTATTATAACAGACGTTAAGATTCACCATGACAAATGAACATAGTGAAGTGTCTTAAAAAAAACATTTATTTATCTAAAGACATAGCACTCATTGCAGGTTCATTCTTTACACATTGATTAAAAAACAATTGGTTTGTTTAATAAATTTAAACTCAGAACACACTACTTACATCTCAGAGCACCAATGTTACTCAAGTCAGGAGAACTGAACGATCATATGATCATCATAGCTTTTAGTCTCTGATCTATGCATAGAAACACTACAGGCCTTATTGAAGAGTGGAATGTATGTACCAGACGATTAAACACATTCCAAAGCTTTAAATGCATTTGCTGTGCAAGCATTGCTATGTACATGTTACAGACCCAGCCATCCTTGTTTAAAGGGACAGTTCACTCAACATTTACTTGCCCTCATGTTACCCGCATGCCTTTCTTTCTACTTTGGAACACAAACAAAGATATTTTGAAGAATGTTGGCTCCAAACAACATTGAACCCCACTGACTCCTAATACAAAGACATTTATCAAAATATCTTTTTGGTTTTCAACAAAGGAAAGTAAGTCATACAGATTTGGAACATGACGACATGAGGGCACAATTTTCACTTATATAGACTTTCACTAAGTCCTATTTGGAAAATCGCTTTGGAAGCATGGCCTTTTCATTCAACACACACAAAACAGACATGAACAGAAACCTATTCAAGTAAAAAAGTCAGAGAGGGTTACGGCTTTAGCCAGGGATGTTTGAGACACTGGGCTGCTGTTGCCCTCCGCTCTGGCAGGAAGTCCAACATCTGTAACAGGAAATCAGAGAAAAGTGATGCCTCTCTGAGGAGAAAGTGATATTTCTCTACCAGCACTTCATACAGTCCCCATGGATGGAGGACGGCTATTCGCCGCAGGTCACCTGTGCAAAAACGATCATAGTTAATAATAATAGTAGTACAGAGACTGCTGTAACACTTCTGTTGGAGAATAACATACTCATTTTATTTCTGTAATAAACATAAAATCATTCTTGGGTTAAATGATGAATTTACTGTAACCTGTTGCCACACCAAGATGAATCAGAAAAGACAAATCTAGTATTGTACTCACCCTTGCGGTTGAAATACTCATAGGAATATTTCCCAGACAGAGCCACTAACACTGGGATCTTACCCAGGAGCTCAATAATATGAGCCAAGTGGTCTAAAAATAATAGAAATGGTCAATCCCACAAATCTAAAAGTATGTAATAAAAAGACTGATGATGGCTATTAAATAGTTTACCTTCCTCTAAGGAGAAATTTGGCCCTGCTTTTGGTTCAAATAAGGAATCACCAGTAACAAGCTCAAATGCCTGTTGAAAAATAATACAAATAAAAATAAACAGTGTTGGATAGTAACTGATTACATGTCATCTGGATTATGTAATCAGAGTTTTAAAAAATTAATAACTTGTAATTAGAGTATATTACATTTTAAAATGCTCATAATCAGATTACAGTTACTTTTTAATGGATTACATGGTTAGTAAATTATTCATATTTTTTAATCTCCCTAATTCTTCTTTTTTTCTTTAAAATTAATTTTTAAAAATCCTACTGTGTCATACCATTTAGATTTGACTATATTCACAAATGTTGTGTAAATAAACCATGTATGAAACAAACCATGCTTCAAAATTTGGATGAAAAAAAGCACCTCTCAAGCAATTAGACCATGTATGAAACAAATAATTATGCAAGTTACTAAACACTGGTGATGTATAGCTGTGAAACACTATGTCTTCATCATATCCAGTGACCTTTAGTAACTGTTGATTCTTATATTAAGCCCAGTTTGGGAAACCCTGGTGTAATGTAATGTATAATTAATTATATGATGTTGATATAAATTTTTTTAAAAACTACTTTCTTTCTCTTTGTTTTTTTATATCAATATGGTTTATTTAATTGTAAATTTAAAACAAGTTTGGAAAAAAGTAATCTAAAAGTAATCTAAAAAGTAGTCAGATTACGTTACCTGAAATGAGTAACTTAGATTACGTTACTAACTTGTTTTCATCATGTAATCTGTAACCAGTAACAGACTACAATTCGTAAGTAATCTACCCAGCTCTGAAAAAAATAATTAATTACACATATACAATAATAAAAATACATTTATATTAATAATAAACATTGATTGATATAATTATATAATAAAATATAGTTTTTATGTTCTATCATTCTAATATAGCAAAACTGAATCAAATATTTGAGAGCAATTAAGAATTTTGTCACTAAATGTGGCTTAAAACTACAAACAACAAGATCAATACCTGTTTACAATTAAGTAATCCAAGTAATCCAATCATGTGCTAAACAGCTGTAGACTCACCAAGCAGGCCACACTCCAGATGTCAGCTGGAGGACCATATTCAGAACCTAGGAGAACCTCCAGAGAGCGATACTGTCTGGTCTGGATCTCTTGACAAAAGTGTTTGTACTATTACAGCAAGAAAAGAGGTTAAGTAATCCAATCAGGTATAAACATCAAGTAATATTTCACTGATTCATATGCTTCCACAAGACCAGGCTGAACTTTCTTTGACTTTGAGGAAGGTATTATATGAATTCACTGAATGTGTCGCACCACCCAACATGAGCTGCCAAGGTCTGCAATCTTCACCGTGATATTATCCAAGTTTCCAGGTTTTCCAGCTGCTTCTGCATGAAAGTAGTAGATGATGACTCAATGCTACATTTATTACAGTGATTCAATGTAATGATTTCCTTCATTCACATTTAATGATTTTCTTACCGGGATCCTGGAGTATGGTAGTTTTAATGGCTGAAGAGTAAGTTTGTATTGCGCTCCCTGGAGGATGAGATGAGGACTGCGGTGTGAGACACAGCAGAATGTTCTCAGGCTTGATGTCTGTGTGAATGATCTTGCAGTGTCTGTGAAGATACTCCAGACCTTCAAGCACCTGAGACAGATACAGTTTTTCAGGTCTTGTGTTGATTTCAGTGGTGTTGTAGGTCTACATTACATTTTACACACACATTAGAAGTTTCTGACCTGAGTGATGACGTGTTTGACACAGGTGAGAGAAAGGCCTGGATTACCAAAACACACTTGCCAACAGCGCAAGTCCGGCCCCAGCAGCTCCAACACCAGACAAATATCTACATAGTGGTCAAGAATCAACTCCTGATATGTATTGCTGTATAAAAGACTAAAATTATATAAAAGTATACCCCAACCTTCCCACAGAACAGATCTTGAAATTAATTTTATATAACAGTTCCAATACAGGACTTTTCACTTTAGGGTTCCAGATGCGGTCACATTTCTCATTTATCTGTGAAATTTCACTGTCAAAATCCAGTAATTTTAATGCATGATCAGAAGTATCATATGAGGGAGTTCAAACAGCTTAGTTTGAAAGTGACTTCTTTATTAACAGGTCTTCATACATCGCCATACTGCTGTACTCACAATGAATATATCTTTCTTGCCTACAAATTTTGCCTGAAATTCTGCAAATGAAAGGTCACATAGAATCCATATTAGTGTGTGTTGAGATTTTTAGTGACTCTCAGGTACACTGTTACACCAGTAGGTGGCAGCATATGACTGACTTAATGAGTCATTCGAGTCATTCACTCAACTGATTCATTCAAACACACCAATTTAATCAAAAATGAAACATCACCAAATCAAATACTTACATGTGAATAAAGATATTCTTTGCAAAAAGATCTGAGACTGTTCGTGATTCAGTTTTAATAGGATTCAATAGTATAGTTCACTCAGGCACTGGATCGTTTGCAAAAGTAACAAGATATTTTATTTTAAACTGGCGCTGTCAAACGATTAATCGATTAATAGTCGTGATTAATCGCGTCCAAAATAAAAGTTTTTGTTTACATAATATATGTGTGTGTGCTGTGTATACTTAATATAATGTATATATAAAGACACACACATACAGCATATATTTTGAAAATATTTACATGTATTTACATGTATATATTTATAATCATATAAATTATATCACATATAAATATATTTAATATATGAACGTAACACATATTTCTTACATATATACATGCATGTGTGTGTATTTATATATACATAATAAATATACACAGAGCACACATATATTATGCAATTTTTAACTTGCGATTAATCGCAATTAATCATTTAACAGCACTAGTTTAAACCAAAAAAAAAAAAAAGAGCGCTGGATGAAGTGAATATTTAACTACAGTTAACTGTAGGAAACAAATCTAGCAAATGCCTTTCATTGTTTGTCAATGATAAAGCAGCTCTTTATTGTGTGTGCAGCTTATGAATGACTCTGTATTGCAGGTAAAGATGGTTTATGTATTTATATATGATATATATTTAAACACTATCAAAATATAGACACACTTTTTGAAATGTAAAAACATCCCTGAATCCAATCATAAAGTGGTGATAATTTTACTATGAAAATGTGATGAATAACATTTGTCTAGTGTTTATTATTGTTGTAGTGCTTCATTTCACATGCATGATATTATGAAAGGATACGAATACCGTTCACACCAGCTATCTTAAACTCATCCAGTAACTGCACAATACGTCCTTTAAGAGGGTTGCGGGCTGTGGGACCACTGGCCTGGAGAGAGGGAAAAGGTTTTGAGATGTACAACATACAGTGGAAAAGAGACAAAGAACCAGAGAGCGAGAGAATGAGCGAGAGACACTCACACATCGCAGTAATGTCAGTTCATCTTGGCCAGCCTGAGTGAATCCAGCTCCGCTCTTCAACACCTTCACTGCCACATGCCTGCCTGACCTGCAAAACCACAAACACAAACACTTGAGGACTTTTAAACACACACACACACACACACACACACACACACACACACACACACACACACACACACATCAGTACACACAAAGCAATACACACAAAGCAAGATATAGGACACAAAGTTTCAGTACCTGAGGTCAATGCAGAGCCATACAGTAGAGAAATAACCCCAACCCAGCTTTGACAGAACCTTGTATCTCTTATTAAACACATCTCCCACCTGGACTGGATGATACCCACCTACAGAGAGAGATAAGTCAATGAACTGTTTAAAAATAAAGGTACTTAATTGGCATCTGCGGTTCCATGAAGAACCTTTAACATCCATGGACACTTTTTACTGCACAAAGGTTTTTTATGTTCTTTACACTATGGGAAAAAATGGTACTTTTAAGAATTGTTCATTGGAGGCTCTTTGGGGAACCAGAAAAGGGCTATAGAATCACTGTATTGTATTAATGACGTTATTGACTACATGGCTCTTCAGTCTCTTTAATTTTATTACAGATTTAAAGAGGCTCACCGTAGCAGTAATCTCTTGGATCTTCATTTTCCTCTGTGTAATCAGGTTCAGGATGTTTATAATTCCTAAGTGTTTTCAGCGTAGAGTCCATGACTACATCAGACCTGCATTAGAACCCAACACATATGTATATTATCATTTTAAAGTGACATCTGACTATTCATTCATGCATATTCACACACATATGATGCAAAAAGTAGAGTCATAAATCTTTGCAAATGTAAGCATAAATAATTCAGTGGTTGCTGATGTAATTGAGCATACACAAAAGACTAAATCTGTGCTGTGTATTCTTAGACAACCATAAACGTCTGTCAGAGGTGGAAGCACAGCTCTTCTATCCTGAAACATTTGGCTCACCAAGGGTCAGATAAGCCTGTACCGCATTTAGATCTCAACACCCGCTGCTGTGGGAGTTTACAGCAGGATCTGAACCATGACCTGAAAATATATCATGCCACTGTCTGGCTGTCACTCATGTCACACAAGACTTTAGAGGGCAACATGAGGGAATATTCCCACAGTCAAACTCAATTTACTGACACATGTGAAAAAGTACCATGATAATAGCATTGTATGAATATGGTACTACTCAGTACCAGAGTATAAATCATAGTACCCTTTTAATTACACCTGTTACCATCATTGTACCACAGCATTATTTTTATTTATTTATTTTTATTTTTTTTACTAAATATATATTATTAATATTACCTGTGGTACAAGTGGATTTTGGAAATTTACAATATGCTATGAAAAATATAGAATTTATTTTAAATTGATATAGATTTTTTTCTTGCATTATTTGTAATTTCTGATTTTAAGCAGGATTTATAGGTAACTAACCTGACATCAGTATATATAGTATACATAATTTATAATATATATTAATTCATTCATTCATTCATTATAATATTATAATTCTATAATTATTGTGATATGTCTGTGTTAAAACAGTGAAGACCAGTCAAGAGACTGATGTGAGTGTAATGGCAGCATAATTTACCTCAACAACAGAAATACTGATATCAATCTAAATATGTCATTATGTCAAATACTTATAAATAAAATAATACTTATATCAAATACTTATAAATATTTATAAAAAACTCAAGAAATATCAATTAGGTGGATGGTGATGATAAAAAAAAAGGTACATGAGCTGAAGTCTGAGAACCTGTGCTATAGGCCAATAAAGCACATACTATATATAAAGCAACATAACTCATCTAAATATAAAGCAGACATTTTCATTATATAAGGATTAACTTCTGCCAACACCAATTGGGCAGTGCAGTATCCATGTCCTGAAGACCAGTGTTTACTGTCATACAACTGCTGCCAAACTCTCTCATTTAAACTTTTATAGAAGAATTGAGAGACATTTACTATACGGCTACCAAAGGCCACACACATAATCTCTGACCCAAAAACAACAACCCAACAGCAGCAGCAGCAGATTTTTAATATTTTCTGTAAAGAATTTAAAGTAAAATATATACAGAAGCATGCTGAGTAAAGAAGCATGTTGTACTCACGATTTAGTGCAGATCATGTCCATTGTGTTTGTTTGCATGATTTCATCAGAGGTCTGGAGCTGCTTATAGATGCTCATCCTGACTTTATGATGGGGGGACTTCCTCTAAACCCTCTCGATTTCCACACCTCTCTCTCTCTCTCTCTCTCTCTCTGAGTTGAGAGATATTCTGAGGAGACAGGTGGCTGTGCTGCTCACTTTAACTAAAGCATAGAAAGCAGAGAAAACACTGAAGCAGGCAAAAAACATTAACAAGAAGCTACTGTTGGAACATCCAACAAAAATAAGCACAAAGCCACAAGAACCCAGCATTTTAAAGAATAAGATACTCTGCATAGCAGCCATAATTAAAAATGAAAACTCTGGAGAGGGGGTGAGTGTTTATGTGTAACATATTTAGGGCAGTAAGTATTATGCAGTATTTGGAATGGAATGTAAAGCACATTATACTCACACATGAGATCACCATCTATAAAAAGACAGTGGTATTCTCAAATACATGTGCTGTGCAGTTTGGAGCGTGAGTTGCTGTGGTTTCTGTGCATTGTCTTGCATGTAGTGCTGAAAATACCCACCAGTTATCTAGGAAAGAGAGAGAGAGAGAGAGAGAGAGAGAGAGAGATACAGTAGCTGTCTGCGGTTAATATGAGCTTGTTAACACTTACTAGTTACAGTGATAAATACTGTAGAAATGGGGTTATTTATGGGTGTGCATGAAAGTAGATGAACGAGAGAAATCAGATAGCTAAATATCTCTTTACATTTAAATAAATGTAGATGCATGAGGATAGTAAATTGCATTTAACTTAAAAAATTGTTGTAAACAAAAACTAAAATAAAACTTTTCTAACATTTAAATGAATGTGTAATAATGAGGGAAAGAAAATATCACAAAATGCAAATAATAGTTGTGTACAAAATAAAACAAAACAAATCAAGACACTTTTTTTCACATTTAAAATTTTAATAATTGTAGCGATGTAGAGGAATGAGAGATAGTAAATAGAAAAAGATGTAAAAATTAGTTCTGAAAAACAAAACAAAACAAAAAAAAAAACAATAATTTACATGTAAACGAGGAATGAGGAACAGCAAATAGCAAAACATAGACATGAACAAAATAAAACAATAAAAACAAAACACGAAAATTGTACATTTTTATATTTATTTAAATGGATGTAGAGGAACTTCATCTATATATGTTTAAAACTAAACACATTTAGCAAACTCATTACTCATATCATATTCAGGTCTCTGTTTTGGCATTTATAGTGCCTTTCAAGTTTTCTCAAGTGTATTTCCTGTTTGATTTGGAAATGCACTGTATTATGGAAGTAAAATGGGTTGTGAATGCTGTTTCATGTTTATTTTAAATAGTCTATATAAACTTATTAAATGTATTTTATTAGAAAGCATTTTATGGAAGACTGTGCTATTTCAGTCTTATCACAATCAGATGATTAATAAACACTGCTAATGAATAAAATCTGTATTTCAGGAAGCTTAATGGTAGGCTAATTCTCTTCCTATCGTTCTCCCTTGGGCTTTGTACTCTAAATGGGACATGTCTCAAAACTGCATCATGAGTCATAAATAGATCACAGCTATTCTCATACCACCAACTGCCAAAGTGATTATACAGTTTGACTGTAAAACAAATCAAAAGCAATTATCTGGAGGAGAAAGCAGCTGAGGCATTAATCACAAGGCACATAATAACTGAATGAAGAGTTCATTAGCAATGAGAAGGATTCAGCAGGCCTTGAAAAGCTTGGAGGGAGTGAGCTTATATGGGCTTGAGTTGAGGGTGTTTATCTTCCATTAAAAGTGTATTGAGCTTTCCATCGGCCTCAATAGCATCAGCTGTTGATGCTTTGCTATACTGTTCTGTGCTAAAATAGCCACCAGCATATATCATTGTTCTATAATACAAATGTATTTAAAAAGTCTTGTTCTAATTAATTTGTACTTTTAACTTCATTTATTAACTTCATTCCGCTGTAATTACGACAGTGAAACCCACTCACTTAACCATATAGGGGGCTCTAAAAATATACAAAATAAATAAATAAATAAATAAATAAACATAAAACACTCCCTATTTGTGGTAAAATCACTGCTTTGCTTCTAGTTATTTTTGACGATTAAATCAATATTAAATCAATTTTGCACCACTGATGTCAATGTGTATATGCACTGATTGGAAATGAGATACTCCTGAAGGAACTTCTATAGGGTCAAAACGCTCTGACCTTCAGTCTCTGGATGGTTTCCAAACACACACATGAAAGCACTTATCAATCAGTAACACACACACACACACACACACACACACACTTCTGAGTGTCAGTGCCAGTGAGCGGTTTTGACCCGACCTTATTTGAAACATAACATGAGTGAGTAACCTGGCACTTGAAGTAAAAGATTAATATTTATTGACAATATAGCCTACCATTTATGAGGATCACAGCACGATTAAAGCAATTTGTCACCAGATGAATGTATTATGGGTGGTTTATAATGACTAACGATTAGATAGCTATTCATGTTCACACAGGAAGCAGAAGTCTTGATGTTTGTCACCTAGAGAAGACACTCCTGAGGTCTTTTCTCTGACAGGGATTGAAGATATGAGGATAAATATACACAGTCTCTCTGCTGCTGTCCTGCAGAGGCTGGTTTTAGACCTGGCAGATGGGCAGATGCACATATCCTGGCTGGAGTGAATCCTGGGCGACAGCAGCACACATAGAAAGTCCTTATAAGGTAAACCTTTACTTTACTGTGTGTACAGAAGGATGTGATCGAGACACTTCTTTTCCAGAGATCCAAGAAAGTAATTCAAGCATTACTTATTTATAATAACTGAATGGTATTCTGAAACTATTAAAAATTGTTCCTTTAATACAAAGATGCAATCATTTTGTCTTAAAATGCTGAATGTCCAACAAATTCAGAAACATTTTATGATTTATAGCAACATTTTATTTACAACAGAAATGCACAGGTAGAAGAACAACAGATGGTAGAAACAATTTACAACCGCTTCAAATAGGCCAGCGTGTCCTGTGCAAGACTTACAAAATAATCTATAGTGTATCACAGCCTCACATACGTACAAAACACTGAGCACAACAGTGAACTACAGCAAAAATAAGACCAGTAAATCTGCATGAATGCTTAAGAGATCTGAACAAATACTGAAAACTGCAGTCAGTTCGCTGTAGATTACAAGTAAAAAAAAAATTAATTTTAAATTTGGGGGTGGATCATAATTACCAAATTTGGTCTGTACATTAATCAAACACAAAATAAATAAATAAATACATAAAAATCAATAAGAACGTAAAACGTGCGAGCAATGCACAGTACGACAGTTATCGCAGCAGCTCACAATATAATGTGCATTCAGTGTTCAGAAACTGTAAGTAAAAAAAAAAAAAAATATGTTAGCCGTGATCCGATCACTGAAACAAATCACGAATTAACAGTGTGACAGCTGGAGAGTAAATTTACAAAATAAAAAAACAACAACAAAAAAATATAAAACAATTAAACAAAAAACAACTGTGAAAATAGTTACTGAAACATTTGAAAGGATGGTCATGATCGCACAAAAAAATAAAAAAACCCCAGCATAAATTAAATACTTCCGGCATAACTATTTCAGCCAAGTGTGCAGGGATGTTATCTCAGATACACACAATTGGGACAGCCACGAAAACTTTTTTTTTTCTGAAAGCCAACCAAAAACACTGAAAAGCACACTTTAACACTGAAGAAACAAACCTTAATGAGTATGAACAAATGTACAACTGAACATTGTGAACGTTACATGAAACCTATTCACCTAAATCAAGTGTGTTAATCGGGTTAACCTGCCATTTACATAATCAGAATCGACAATAAAATGCACACGCGACATGCATGTGCCAACCTAAAATCTCTGAATTCACGGTGAGTATCCATGCATGTTAATGTATATAATACTGTATATAAGCCTGTGACACATGAAGACATCTCAAATGGCCCTGTTAGGTTGAGGTCCCTTAAACCAGTGTTTTTGATTTAAAACAAAACAAAAATCTAGATAAAACAGTTTACAAGAGAACACTCAACAAAAGGGAGTGTTGAGCAAGAAAATTCATTTAGTTGTCCTTAGAAGCCATCCTTTTTATATTACTAAGACACAGGCTGTAACATAAAGCACATCACACCAAATGCATGAATTAGCGGTTTTCCAAGAATCCGACAAACAGTAAGACTTCTTTTTTAAATACAGGAAAGGTGGTCAAGAATGCTTGACACGCTGAAAACAACATTCTGAGCTTGGGGCTGCAAGTCGCAATGCAAAAACCCTGTAGGACTAACACATCTCTCAGAAATGCCCCGCCAACAACAGTCGTTTTACAGGCACTGTAGCGTGTTGGCGAGTGACGGCTGTGAAGATGAAACAGAGAGCAGCTCTACAGACCAGCAACAGTGGACGTGTAACATCTATGAGAGATTCACGCTTTTTGAATCTGTGAATGCTGTCTTTAATCGTAACCATCCGTCTCAAATATCCTCTGTTCTCCTCTGTGCTCTGGAGTCTTCAGGAATTAAGAGTTCATGCCTTCTGGCAAGGTCTCTGGTCTCGTTCTGTCACTGGCTTTGTCTCTTTTACAGTCTTTTCAAGCGTCTGTCCGAGGTTACAGGTCAAAGGTCAGTGACTTTATTCTCCACAGCTGCAGCGATCTGTTGGAGTCTGTAGCCCAGCTGCATCTTTTGAGCAGTGGAGTCCTCCTCTAAAGCTGTGATGATCTGAAGAGACAAAAAAAGTTACAAACATGAAGAAGATGGTGGATCTTTTTATTTCCTGATATGTAAACCATCACCGTAGAGTTGGCCGTTAAGTTTCAAAAAATGTAAAAAAGTAATAATATAATGCAATTTTTAATTACATTTTATACCGAGTTCATTTCTATAATGTCACTTAAGTTTAATGTTGTGATCTGCAGAGCTGTAGGTGCTACACTGAAAAAAAAAGCTAGGAAACAATTTCCATTCAAAAATTGGTAGTAAATTTCACAATTACAAAATGGCAAATATTAAGCATGATATTTTGACAAGCAGAAAGACTAAAGCTATTTTTTTGTAAAACA
Organism: Spinibarbus caldwelli; assembly: GCA_039654775.1. Lineage (NCBI taxonomy): Eukaryota > Metazoa > Chordata > Actinopteri > Cypriniformes > Cyprinidae > Spinibarbus > Spinibarbus caldwelli. The sequence continues at coordinate 21,068,410 of CM077260.1, forward strand.
TATTCCTATATATATATATATATATATATATATATATATATAATTGCAACTTTAAAAAATATTTTTACAGTTTGACAACAGCAAGAAATGTAGACTTTACCACATTTTACTCTTATTTTCTTGAATAACAGTATTTATTCTACTTCCTCTGAATTAACTGACAGAGTCTGACATCAGAAAGTTGCAAAGGCACAGTGCAAGCTTTTACAAGAAAAGGTCAGGTGTTTAAGTGACCAAAAGTGACATATGTTAATTGTACAACAAATACTTTATTCTCAAAAGATCAAGAAAAATGTGATTCCTCATGATAAAAGTAATGTCTACCAGCAAACACTGCTCTACTTTCAGACGTGGGGCAGTAGGGCAGGAGATGTTTACAACAAGAGTTTATTTTTGTCACTGTTAATACTGTGCATCATTGCTTTGTTACTAGGTTGCTATAAAACACGTGCCAAAGCATGAGTGCATGACAAGAACGTGCTGTCAAGCCCCTTCTTCACTATTCACACCAGAGCATGCAAATATCAATAACTCATCTAAAGGGCAAAGCACCCAAAACAGACAAAAGATGACCTACATTTAAAATATGATTTCAGTTTAAAAATCAAACATTTTTTATCATACACTTCCTGTTTGATATAAAACTTTCTCTTTTTGAAAATTCTTTTAGTTCAATTTTAATGTAAAAGAAAAATATACAAACATACAGAGACAGAATATACTGAAGTTCTCACCTGATCATAGTATTTGTTGATATACTTGTACAACTCATGCAATGCCACTAGATGATTAACTTCATTAGAGTAGTTCTGCAAAGGAAGCATAGCAGAGGGTAAATATTAACATTATAATGAAGTAATTACAAATAAAAATGCGTTATGCCGACGTCCTACGTCACCCGCTGGAACGACATTTTCTCTTGTATGTGTGTACGACAGTTAGTGGTAGCTAAAGATTACGGTTTATAAAGTTTTGAATATGGATATTTTTCTTACACAAATCCATCGACTCCAGAAGGCCTTTATTAACCCCCGGAGCCATGTGGAAAACTTTTTATGATGGATGAATGCACTTTTTTGGGCTTCAAAATCTCGACCACCATTCACTGCCATTATAAAGCTTGGAAGAGCCAGGACTTTTTAATAAAACTCTGACTGTATTCGTCTGAAAAAAAAAAATTACGTCTAGGATGGCTTGAGAGTGAGTAAATCATGGGGTAATTTTCATTTTTGGGTGAACTATCCCTTTAAGTTTCTTGAAAATGAGATTTTGCATTCTCCAGATATCAATCTATTAGTTACAACAGGCAACACTTCAAATATTCATCGCCTTATATATATTTTTTGCAACGTTTAGGCAAATCTAAATCCTTTTGATAACTTTTTGTCACGAGTGTCTCAAGATGATGCATGCCAAATTTCATGTGAATCAGATCAACAGCTTATAAATAGTTATATAGTACAATATTACATAGTACATTTATCAGAAAATTTTAAATCGCTGGAAAATTTTATAAACAGAAATGAAATCAGAGATATACAGTTGTAGGACTTGACAGAAGGATTCATACATAAACTTAATCTTAAAACATTCCCCAACTTTACAGAGGCAAATATGGTAACTCATCACAGACTAGGTAAATGTCCCATAACTCACCCTAGAGAGTTCAGCTAGAGAGGAGTTCATCTCTTGGTCACTGACAGGGATGGTCTGTCTTATATCTGAATAATATCTGATGAAATACAATCCACAAAGTATGGTGAGTACATGTCATTAAGCATTTAACTGCATTAATATGAGCTAACTGAACTCACCTCTCCACCATTTGTTTGTAGCGTGGGATGTCCCGAGCGTACAGGAGCTTGTTGATTGGGGAATCCTGTATGTACAACACAGAAAGTCATTATCAGCTGATCTTTCTATTTGGATCCTTCCCACAATCCATCTCTTCCAGCTTTATTTTGATTGGCTTACCCTGCCCAGTTTGTGGTCGGCAATAGTGCAGGAGTCCATGAAGGTCTGAGCAATGACTGACAGCACTGCATCTACGTTGTCAGAGGCCTGAACATCGAAGATGAACTGAGGGTTCTTCAAGATATTAATCCAGAATCTCAGTGGCAAGCTGCAAAACAAAATCAAAATACAAGTTGTGACCAAATTACCCATAACTAATGGTTTATCCTTAAAGGGGACCTATTATGCAAAAATCACTTTTATAAGGTGTTTGAACAGTTGTGTGGCTGCAGTGTGTGAAAACAACCAGCCTATAATGTTAAAAATCCACCAACTCATTTTTTTATAAAACCAATAAATCATGAACAGTCTCTCCAAAAGAGCTGTTTCAGATTCTCCCTCTGTTCACGTCACCGAGGGGAAAAAGTCCTGCCCATTTGTGACGCTCTCTGCCCTATTAGTATAAACACAGCCTTGAGTGAGAAGCTGTGGTCCGCCATTACTGGAGATATATACAATGTCAGTGCCAAAGAGGCATTCCAAGTGTTGTGTTTTGGCATGCACTAATGAACATAGGAGTCTCCCCTCATCTGAGCCGAGGACATTGTGGTTAAATTTCATTTTCGAAGGAAATATCCTGGAAAAAATCGGTAACATCCCCTAAATGTTTAGGAATCAATACCAACGCTTCGTGCGTGAACGTCAGCTCCAGACAAAGTAAGTATCACGCGTTTGTTTAGAGCTTCTTGGCACTCTGTAAGGCTAATTGCTAAAGCTATCATTGTCTCTGCCTGTTTTCACC